>JALPQD010000703.1:600000-777976 GCA_023101885.1 Typhlomys cinereus | reverse complement strand
TATTAAATATGTAGAAATATTTACTATTATATAAAATTATTATGTACAATATTACCCGGTTCCATATAGAATAAGTAAGAATGACTTACTTATAATGCAAAGAAAATATAAATAATGAACTTTGTAGAACTTAAAGTTTAATCTAAGAAATAGAAATTAAATATTCAATAATATATTTCTGAGAGAAGAAAAATTCAAGAGAAATTAAGAGAAATACTGTTGCAGTTTCATTTTGCTGTTGTGAGACAATACTCATACACAACCAACCAAAGGAAGATTTATTTTGATCATGGTTCTGGAGGAGATATATTCTACTACGACATGAATTACATATCAGAAGTTATCACCAGGGCAAGAAACAAGAGCAAACTGAGGAAGCTGTGAGCTGACAAATCACGGCCCCCATCCCCTGCACCATGTCTTCTTCCAGGAAAGCTCCACCTACCAAAAGTGGCACAGTTTTCCCAAATATTAACACCAACTAAGAAAGCACACATTACCCTGGGGAAGAAGGAGTTACATTCAAAAAAAGGACAAATACCTACTTTTAGGGAGCCAATTAAAACTTTTTTAAAAGGGAACTTAAAAACAGCAGGAAATGTTACTTGCAATAATTAAATTTTATTAGCAATAACATCTGTATTTTAAATTTTAAATTGTGTTTTAGAAGTTCAGCTTCAACTTCTAAACCTATCCTCAATTACAATGCTACCCTAAAGACCTTCCCCAACAATACTTGGATGGTTGCTAATGCTACTATATGTCAGAATGCAAGGGTGAGCAAAATTGCTTGTAGAAATGCCATGTATAGGTAACAAGGGACAGAGGTTAAATATGAATTGGCTCTAGCAATGGAAGCAGTAGTAAACATTTCTAGAAATACTAAACAAATGAACGTAAAATAGAGAGTTGACAACAGACTTTCACAAAATCAAGGGACTTGGTTTTTATTTTATTTTAACATTTTAGTCTAAAAAGGAAAGATTGTATTTGTATAATGCCAAAAATATAAAGATGCACAAAATTGTATATGAGTTGGCTACAACTATAGCCAATTTTAAAAATCAGTGAATTAAAATCAAATTTGTCTAATTTCTCATGTGACCTCTCTTTATATATCTCTGAGGGATGCAAGCTGACATACATGAACAGTCTTATGAGAAAGCCCTGTGGTGAGCAACTAAACCAATAGCTGGATTAGCCACAGCTTTATAAGGAGCTTGAATGACAAATCTTCAGCCTCTGTTAGATCTTGGGGTGCCAGAGACATGGCTAGCAGATGAAGGAACTCAGAGATATAATAGTTCAGGTAAATCACTCCCAGATGTGTGACCCACAAGAAACTGTGAGATTACCTATGAGATATGTCTGCTTAATATGTTGTGTTACATAGCAACTGACAAGCCATACAAATTGCAAATGACCACCCATGTATGAGAGAGCTATTAGGTTATAATATTTATGCAGTGACGTATCACCTGGCCATAGAAAGGAAGAACGTTTTGGTACACAGACAATACGTCTGTACCTTACAGACCTGATGATGAAAGAAAGCAAGTCAAGCCTGAAGTAGGTACATTTTCGAGTTTTTTTGAACATCATATTTAAAAATATCAAGAAAAACTCATTTCTGTGATTGAAGTCACGACCGTGATTAACTTGGGGTGTACTGAGACAAGCAAGCACAGGAGAACTCTTTTAAGAAGATGGAAATAAAAAAAGAATATGGAAATGTGTTAGATTTTATTCTTAAAGGCATTTATCTGGTTCATATTTAAGTAAGGCTAACCATGTATTTTGCACGTAGATTTTTGTTTCCATATATTCTTTTTTTTAAAAAACGTGAATAGGAGGAACATGATATTTCAGTATTATATGATGGATCTATATTTATTATATTTGATGTTGTTTCAGATCCTATGGAAGAATGATGGACAGAAAACAGTGATAATTGAACCCTGGGGGAAATTAAAGCAAAAGAGCCAGGAAAGAAAAGGAAATTTCCATGGAGTCCAGAGTATGGAAGACTCAAGAGAATCTTGTCATAAAAGTCCACTTCAATTACAAGGAGAAGTTGAATTCTGCAAGCAGACTAATTACTGAATTCTGTTCACTTAGTCATATGCAAAGGGATCACCAATGATCCAGACTAAAGAAGTTTCTTGGAAAAAATAGTGAACTAAGGTGATTGTATAAAATTTTGTGCTGAAATGATTTTCAATTCATGATATAAAATAGAAGCATATTTAAGGAAGTTTCTGGTTGTCATAAAATCTTCTTTCTAATTATGTATTGCGGGCCATCTGAGCACACAAGAACCTGTCATAACTTAGATCAGCAGCATAAAGTTGAATTCAGGCAAACAACCTGTTATTGTCAAAATGAAGCCAAATATCTCTTTAAAGTGAATATGATATTTTCACTTATTTTCACTCATGTCATATGGAGATTATGAAGTTTCTCTATCAGGAGGATAGTAGCTTTAGAAACATTGCTTGTTCTAAAGATGTGTTGTTAATCTCTCAGTTCCCCCTAAGAATTAGTTTTCCCTATATCTAGGTGAAATACAGCAAGTCTAATATAATTGATTACTCTTGTTTTTGAACCGGCAATGTGTCAAGCTGCTTTTTGAAGGAGGAAATGAGAGATATCATTCTGAAAGTATTCTTTATCTCAAAGTTTTTAAGTGAAAACATTCACTTATTTCCAAGTTAAATAACCTGAAAATTTTTTCTCTACACTAAAATAATAGATCAAACAATTTTATCCATGATGCGAAGAGAATTACCCAAGTGCAAAGCAGAGGAATAGTACTGTTATGAGTAACAACCTAGTGCAAGAAGACCTCCAAGTTAAAATAATTTTTTATAAGAAAAACTTCAATTTAGCATACTGCCAAGCTAAGTCAGATGGCTGAATGTTCCAGTGGAGGTTCTTAGGATAGCTAACTTGTGACTAACTTAGATCTCTTCCATGTGATTTGCTACCTTATTTACTTAATATAAATATTTGATTATTAAATTTCAGTAAGCAAACTCACTGAATCTTGTCATAATATCGAGAAGATTTTCATACACACACATACACACACACACACGCACACATTGATTAGGCTGTATGATGAAGCTCATCTCTTTGTTGTTAATGAAAAGTATTTTATCACTTTCTCCACTTGCATAAAGACAGTGATAAAAAACAACAAAACAATAAAATATAATTTCAATATAACGCTTTAAACTTTCATAAAATGTGCTATGAATACAGTATTTGTTTTTCAATCATTTTGTATTTTGGTGCATATGATTTGGTGAAATATATGAGTATTTAATTAGCATATTTTGTATCATGAAATCAGACAGATAATTAGTTCTTGAAAATAATTTTTAGGAGGATGAGAAATATACAAATACTTATATAACCATATGAATGCTTTTCTTTTTTATGTGAGTTGTGTGTGTGTGTTTGTATGTGTGGTGTTTGTGTACTAGATGATATGAGTATGTGTACATGTAGAGGCCAATAGTAACTTCTGGAATCATCCTGGATTGCTCTACGTCCTTTTGGCTTTATTCTGGTGTTTCTCAGTCTCTGCTTTCTGAGGCAGGAAGTGCATGCCATTGATATTTATGCCTCATATTTTAACCAAGGACTGAGAATCTGAACTCAGATCCTTTTGCCTGGGAGGTAAAGGCATTAACACCTGAACCTCTCCCAGACCACATATGGATGTTTTTAGTAAGAAATGGAAATTCGTCACTTAATGCTAGAAACCAACCTAAACTTGAATATTAGAAGAGTATTTTAAAGATTTACTGCAGAGTTTTTATCTAGTTAAAATATCTGGTGAGTGATGTCTGTATTAAATTAAGAATATTAAATGACATTCTCCTGTTAAAAAGTAGAAGATGAATGGACTCGAAGTTTCTTCATCTGATAAATTCCACAAAGTTGAGTGACTTATGGGAAAGTAGGTGTGAGAAAGAAGAACATGGCTTGGATGATACTGGTTTGCTTGGTTCTGCATTGGTAGAGACAGAAGTAGCATCTGCTGCAACAAGTTATCCTAGAAGGTGTAGTTGTTGGTGTTGGAGTGTTAGAAACAGAAATCCTCCAAGTGTTTGAGCATCTATAGCATGTCAAGGAATAGTCAGAAATGGTTCTCAAGTTAAAGGAGATGCTAACATAGATAAATAAAGTTGAATTTCATACATGTAAATGTGAAAGTAAAGACTTCCTGTGGTCAAGGCCAGTTACTAGACAGAATATATAGTAGGGTGAATACAGAGCTTCACCCTGTCTTTGACAAAATGAAATGTCTAATAGCTGTATAAAAGTAGATTAATACATAAATGAAACACAATCAGAACAGTCAGAGATGAAAGCAGCTATTGTAAAATGTAGGTGTGGAGTTCTTCTGGAAAATGAACAATGGAAAAAATTGCATGTATAATGCAGTGGTGACATAACTATTGAGTGGTGCTGTGGAGGTTAAAAGTCTGAAAGTTGCTTTTTGGGGATGAATGGGCCAAACTTAAGTTAGAATAATGTGGTAGCTATGAAAAGTCACTCTGAGGCATGATTGTGGCTGCAGTTGCTCTTTTGGACCTACCAAAGGGATTTCATTAGGAACATGATGTTCGAGAATATTCTCAGCATGTCAGTGATACTAAAGGCAAGAAAGCATATTCAGGTGAGAAGTGGGATTATTCTGATAGCCATAACTCTCATGCATTTTTTCCAATAACTTCCCATTGGGTAGTTGTTGTGCTGGTGCACACTTATACATCTCTCAAAATGATGAAATGACTCAGCAGATAAGGCCCTAATGCACAATCCTGACAACTTAAGATAACCCTGGAGCCCACACAAGGGAAAGAGAGAACTGATTTCATATAGGAAATTATCCTCTGACTTCCATACACATATCTTGGTCTCTGTCTCTCTGTCTCTCTCTCTCCCCTTCTCTATTTCTTCCCTCTGACTCTCTCATAAATAAACAAATAAAATGTGTACCAAAAATTGCACTAGGAAGTCTGAGGTAAGAAGATCATGCAAAAATTCAGGCCAACTTGGGCTACATGGTCAAGCTCTAAAAGAAAAAAAAATCCCTGGTCCTTGTTTTTACTGAATGTTACAGACTAGAGTCCTTTCCTAATCCTCTTTATTTACCTACTCTTCCACAAAGGAGAGTTGAAGGTTTAACAGTTGACACTGAGTAAATCCAGTTCACTGAACAGAGGGAGGAAGAGTTAGCAAACCTTATCTCTAATAAATTATGGTCCACATAAAATGTGTTCAAGAGTTGAGAGATGTTGAGGAATAGTTAAACTATAGATCTAAATTTCAGGAGAAATAATACTTAAATAAATAAATACATTCCAAGCTAATAAGAACTCATTTATTTTGAATGAAAACATAAATTTTCTTATTTTACTTTCAGATTTACAACTTGTATTGACTGCAACTACATGTATAACATTGTTAACCTTTGATACTCTGTCAAAGGTAAATGTTAAGTATCCAGATGTAATGACAGCAAGAATTATTCTAATAAGCTTAGCAGAGGGACTGACAAAAATATGAAATAAATATACATGTCATGTACAAAATAAAATTTTTAGTAGAAAATCATCAGTTATTACAATGCTGTTTCAAATGCCTATAACTCTATAAGTATGTAAAAAAGACAAGTCATGGCAGAAATTTTATAATGAAGCCAAACTATAAGAGGTGTTATTAACAACTCCATGTTTCTTTGAAAAGGAAAGGTATAAAAGAAATTAGTCTTCAAATTTTGGATAAATTTTGAAATATCTATTTTTAATAAATAATTTTGATTGTACCATGTGATGGTTAAAAGCTGGATATATATTTCATAACAGTACATAGGTCTTGTGTTTTATGTTGTTATAATCTCTATTCTGGCAGTTTTTAAAAATGTTTTTTTCATATATGAAATTTATGTTAAAAATTTATAATCACATCTTTCCCTGAACATGTCAGTGAATTCTGTTTCATTACTTTACAGAACTTATTAGGAACTATCTCTATCCACTACTTAAAAGTAATCTACATCTTCTAAAATTAATTAGAATTTAAGTTGAAGTTCTTCAATTATACCTGTCATGTGTTACATGCTCAATAACAAAATGAGTCTATGATTATAGGAATTGTGAGAAATTTAAATTCAGATTGTTTCAACAATTGAAGGAAAAATACATCCTTCAATAATTGTATAGATATTTATTCATCATTCAATTTTTATCAATCACTTGCTGATGGTCTACAATGCCTCTGACCTGACTTTATATTCAAGGTTTTAACAATGAAATTGTGGTGCCTACTTATATATGGTTAACATTCTTGTTCCTGAGGTGGAATTTTATATTACCAAAATTGTACCGTGGGATGGTTAAAGCTGGACTTTACCTAGACTAGTAGTAGGGAATGACTTCCTGAACAAATTCTATTTCCAGAGAAAATATGTGTGGTAGATGGGCAAAATACATTTGGTGACTACTAAGGTGGAAGGCATCAGAGTGAAAGATGAGCTTACATTGGACATGACTTTGCTTTCCACTCTTCATCTTAGCAAATGGTTTCAGTTTCTGCAGACAATCTGGTCCTTATACCTTAGAGCACTCAACTATTTTATTGAATACTTAAATACGTCGTAACTTAAACCTGTCATTTTTCTCATTTAGTTCATCAGTTTCATGAAGCATTATTTCTCTCTCTCTCTCTCTCTATATATATATATATATACATAATATATGTTATATATATATATGGTTTTGATTATATAATTTAGTGTCAGTAGTTCTGGGTATTCTGGATTTTGTAGTGGACCTAAAAAGATGATAGCTGTTAGTGCATTTTAATAATAATGTTAGTGTACTCTGCCATAAAAAATAGGGTGAAAAGTCCAGTGGCATAGTCTATGCAGAAACTAGTTCTGATTCTCCTTCAGTGAGGTCAAATGGTGCTTAGCTTGATTGTAGAAAAAATCATATCATGGGTAAGGGTCAGGTTGGAAGAATAAGTCATCTGGGTTCTTGAGTTGTGACTAGGTATGGTAGGGAGAATCAACCATTGAAGATTAGAACTGCCACTAAGATGCTAGCCAGTGAGACTTCTCAGTCTGATCATTATATGGAATAGACTGACAGGCTTGAAGTAGCTAGGATGAAGATAATTCCTAGATTGACGTTACTTAGGGGGAATGATGTTAGTAAGGGAATTCATACTGAAAATGCTAGAGTGAGGGCTAGGTTTTGTCAAATATTATATAGCATTTTGGAGGAAGTGGAGGGTTGGATTGGTTCTTCGATGAACAGTTTTATTGCATCTTCTAATGAATGTAGTACTCCTTAAGGTCCTACTACGTTTGGACATTTGCGTAGTTGTATGTAACCTAAGATTTTTTGTTCAACTAATGTAAGGAATGTCCAACTAATCAATGTAAGGATGGGGATAATGGTAGTTAGGATGTTAATTAGCATCATGTGTAGTGAGAGGAGTTGAACCTTTGGGTGTAAGGTTTGAAATCTTATGCAATTACGGGGCTCTGGCACCCTAACCCTCATTATATATGTATTGTTTCTCTCCTTGTCTAATATGTCTGGTAATTATAATACTTGCCTAGGCACATGTGATCAGTAGGATAATGTTTACTATGAATTCATAATTCATTCACCACAAGTAACTGAGCTCCCATAAAGCCACATGTCCTGCTGGTTTCCTGGTTGAGTTAGTAGTCTTTTTTTTAAAGGATTAAGGCAGATTTTATTAGAGGAGAGAAAGGATGGAAGGAACTCATGAACATGGAATCTGTGAGTGGCAAGGAAGCCCCAGGCGAGTTAGTCTAACAAGATGGTGTAAAAAGGTAGTAGCAAAAAAAGGTCACAGTTATCATGAAGGAAAAGGACACTTCTGTTCCCTACAAGAAATGTGAAAGGCTCTGAAAGCAAAAAAATAGTGGTATGACAAATCTGGGAGGCGGCATTGTAAGCAACAAGATATATCACATTAAAACACTAAATTATGTAGATTGCTTTGACTTTATATCTCTTAGAAACCATAGAGTATAGCTTAATCAAATATAAATGAAAACCATTAAATGATGTCATAAGGCTAAAGTAATATTTTGAAAAGTATAAGAATATAACCATTGCTTTTACTTTCCAATTTCAGATAGTATAAGAAACATTTCTGTATATGTAATTCCACTTGAATTCTTCAGAAGCTATGAGAGGGTGTTGTTTGCAAAAGAATTTAGATAAAAGAAAAAGTCTTTGCTTGTGTGTGTGTGTGTGTGTGTGTGTGTGTGTGTGCAGAATGGGGTACTTCAGTGTGTATGACTTTGAAGAGCCATGGCTGATATCACAAATAATGCTGGGTGACTCTACCTCCTTATTGCCTTACTTTGGAGTTTCTCAAGCTCTGATCTTTGGGGTCAGGATTATAAGGTGCTGCCATATCTGCCTTACGTTTCGTTGTGGGATCTGCGATACAAATAAATTCAAGAAAAAGATTTTCACCCCTGAGCTTTCTTTCCAGCCATGCAAAGCAATGCTCTCAAACGAAGAGTTTGCCTTTCCAATAAACTACATTTTTAATTTTTTTTGTGGTGCATTAGTTGTATTTAGGAAAAATACCTTTACCATACTTCTTAAAATGTGTTGTCCATTTTAGATCTAAACATTCTTTAAAATCATATAATTAGAATTTTTTCTGAAGTACTGCAATGGTTCACTTAGCTTTTACTTGTGGTAGGTAAAAAAGTTTTCTTCTAATAGGAAACATGGAATAATAGAAGGTAAAATGTACAGATGGTCTATAACACAAAATGATCTCATTTGTATTTGTTTCTGTTACTTTTTTTCATATGTGAAATCTGTTGACATTTGATAGAAACTGCATTTGAGATTATAAAATATAATCTAGTAGCATCTGGATGCTATTAATTTGAGCTCTCATCAGATCTCATCTTCTGCTTGACGTGACTTCTAAACTTTGAATTTTCTGGGTTTGCTAAAACAAATATTTTGGCCCTGTCTTTCATTTTTATTTTTCTTTCCTCCTTTTCTTTCTTTCCTCCTTTCTTTTTCTCTTTCCCTTTCTTTTTCTTTCTTTCTTTCTTTCTTTCCCTTTCTTTCTTTCTTTCTTTCTTTTTTCTTTCTTTCCCCTTTTTATTTTACTGAAACTTGCTACATCAAGAGATTTACTTCTAGATTGGATGGCTCTGAACTGAACTAAAACTAGTTAAAATCTAACAATTAACTAGATCAGATCCCACTAGAACATTTCCATAATAATTTTGGCTATTAGTTTTTTTATTTTTGGCTTTTAAAAGGATATCAAAATTTTTACTGAGGCACAGGACTTACAAGACTGAAGAGTCATATCTACTAATAGACTGGACATAGGGGAGAATGAACTCCAGCAGTTACAAATGTGGCTCAGTTATACATGTCACCATCTGACTAAGAGAGTACTCAGCTGGGGTCAGTTCACAGGAGTGCGGCTACTAAAAGCCAGAGAATCTTGGACTTCTCAAAAAAATGAGTGGACAATATCAGTTTTTGAAATTTTTGCCAATTTCATGTAAGAATTTTAATCCCAGAACCTATATATTTTAAGATGAACAGGTTTGTGTACTTTAGCAAAAATAATGAGATATCTGAGCAGGAAAGATTTAAACTTGATTAAATTTGTTTTTATATGAAAAATTAGAAATGGAAATATCCAAGTCCCACATGCATAATGTTCTTTTAATTGACATGGAGAATATTAAAATTTGATGAATAAAAATTGCTCAACAAAGGGATCAATATCCTTAAAGCTATAGTACATATTTCTGTGTACATATATTTAACACAAACAAAAAGTGCAGCCACTTATGTTATGTGTTATATACTTCAACATATGTCACATGGCTGTTTACATCGATCTCAGACTTGAATCTCAGACAAAGCTGCTGCCAAAGATTTTATACCTAGGGCAGTAGTCACCTTTCCCTATTACTTTCCCTCCCTCCTTTAATTATTTTTAAAGTTTTTATGTGCACCCTTTATTATATCTGTTTTTTTTTATTTCCACTCATACAAACTTAACAGGTACACCGGATCCCCTCCCTCCAACCCCCTATCACCCTGTGCCCACCTCCCCTTCCTTCCCCATGCCCCAGTGCCTCCCCCTCCTATCCTCAGAGCATCCCATAATGTGCATGCCAAACTCTCCTCTGGGTCCTCCTCTCTGATGAGGTGCAAAAACCCAGTGGCATTTCCCAGAACCATTTCCTGTGTTCCCGTTAAGCATAGGAACACTACTGTGGCTGTCAATCCCTTGCCTCCAAGGATGTTAGTACCTTTAGCAATGCTAGACTTTGTGAGGTCAATAGTGTGTTGGACATTGCACAGCGCATGTAAAGTCCAATTACAATTGCTTTGGTCCTAACTTGTGTGGAGTATCTTGCATATCATTGCTCCTCCTATCCTTGTGCTCTTACAATCTTACCGCCCCCCCTTCCGCAAATTTCCCTGAGCTTCAGGATGGAGAGAAATTAGGCTGGCCTAGTTCCAGGTGATTGATATAGAGTCTCTGATGTTCTGGATTATGGTTTGTTTATTTTTTTTCAGTTTTGCTGCTCCTGCAATGCCCTTGGCTCTACCTGATGGGTATTGGATGTCACCCCTGGCCAGAGATAAAGACCTGTTAAATTAGAGTCGTTATAAGAGTATATTCAAAGGTAGATGTAATAAAAGTAGGAAACTGCAGTGAGGGAGGGGTCAATCACCCATATGATCACCCATTTGCGAAATGGTTACTTTATATCTGCCAGACTATATGCCCTCCCCTTCTGGTAAGATCATATCCCATCAGTTGTAAACGATCAGGAATGAAAGTCTGTGAACTTAACCAGATGTCTCATTACTTACTTGCAGTCCTTGATAGGGGCCTATTTTCTTTGCTGTAACATGGTCCCCTCTCTCGTTACTGGTGTGGTCCTCTTTCCCTATCCCTCCTGTTCAATCTTAACAATTACTGTAGTTATTCTAGAGATTTATCTTTGAGTGTCTCTAAGTAGGTTTGGTACTAGGAGCCACCTATTACGGAGTACATACGGAACTTAATTTTCTGGGACTGAATATATATAATTCACTCAATATAATTGTTTCTAATCCCATCCATTTCCTGGCAAATTCCATTAATTCATCATTCTTGATGGCTGAGAGTACTCCATTATATAGATATACCACTTTTCCTTATCCACTCATCACCTGTTGGACATTTGGGTTGATTCCATGACTTTGCCATTGTAAACAGTGCTGCTATGAATATGGTGGTGCTTGTGCTATCGAGGTGAATTTTTGCTGTATGGGGGGTTATTCCCAGAAGTCGAATATCAGGGTCATATGGCATTTCAATCTTTAATTTCTTTAAGAATCTCCAGACGGCTCGCCAGAGTGGCTGTATGAGCCTGCATTCCCACCAGCAATGTAGGAGAGTTCCCCTCTCTCCACATCCTCTCCACACTTGTTGTTGTTTGTATTGTGGATTTTTGCCATCCTGACTGAGGTGAGATGATATCTCAGGGAAGTTTTGATTTGCATTTCCCTGATGGTAAGTATGTGGAGCATTTTTAAAGATATTGTTAGACATTTTAATTTTTCCTGGTAAAGTTTCTTTTAAGTTCCAGGGCCCATTTTTTTAATTGGGCCATTTGTTTCCTTGGTGTTTAGCTTTCTAAGTACTTTGTGCACTCTGGATAATAGAGCTCTATCAGATATGTGGTTGTGAATTTTCTCCCATTCTGTGGGTTGCGTTTGAGCTGGTGTTACAATCTCTTTATCTGAACAGAAGCTCTTTAATTTCACCAGATCCCAACTGTTGAGAGTTGGTAGCAGTGACTGGGATATTGGATGTCTGTTTAGGAAATGTTGGCCTAGCCCAATCAGCTCAAGGTATTCCCTACCCTTTCACCTATGTTTTTATAGTCTCTGGCCTTATATCAAGGTCCTTGATGCATTTGGAATTAAGTCTTGTACATGGTGACAAGTACGGGTCCAGTTTTAATCTTCTGCATGTGGACATCCAGTTTTGCCAGCACCATTTGTTGAAGATACTGTTCTTTTTCATTGGATTTGTTGGGCCCCTTTGTCAAATATCAAATGGCTGTAATTTTGTGGGCTTATATCTGGGTCTTCAACCCTGTCCATTGATCTGTGTGTCTATTTTGGAGCCAGTACCAGGCTGTTTTATAACTAGGGATTTGTAGTAAGAATAAGGTACGGTGATACTTCCAGCTGTGTTTTTGTTACTCAGGATTGTCTTTGCTATCCTGGGTCTTTTGTGCCTCCATATGAATTTTGAGATTGTTTGGTCAATCTTTAAAGAATTGCTTTGGGATTTTAATTGGTTAGCATTGAATTTCTATATTGCCTTTGGTAGGATGGTCATTCTTACGATGTTGATTCTGCCAATCCAGGAACATGAGAAGTCTTTCCACCTTCTAGTGTCTTCTGCAATTTCTTTCTTTAGGCTTTTAAAGTTTTTATTGTAAAGGTCTTTTATCTCTTTGGTTAGTTTATACCAAGGTATTTCATTTTTTTAGGGGCTATAGTAAACGGAATTGTTTCTCTCAGGCTTTTTCATTCTTTCATTCTGGACATATAGGAAGGCCACTTATTTTTGTACATTTATTTTTTATCCTGCCACCCTGCTGAACTTCTCAATTAGTTCCAGGAGCTTCCTGGTGGAGTTTTTGGGATCAGGTATAGTAATTGTAATCTGCAAATAGCGATAACTTGACTTCTTTGCCGATTTGAATCCCTTTTATGTCCCTTTCTTGTCTTATGGCGTCAGCTAAGACTAGTACACTATTGAAAAGAAGTGGTGAGAGTGGACAGCCTTGTCTAGTTCCTAATCGAAGTGGGAATGCTTCAAGTTTTTCCCCATTGAGTAGAATCCTTGCTGAAGGCTTGTTGTATACAGCTTTTATTGTATTGATAAAGGTTCCTTCCATTCCTACTGTCTCTAGAGTTTTGATCATAAAATTCTGTTGGATATTGTCAAATGCTTTTTATGCATCTATCAAGAGTATCATGTGGTCTTGAACTTTGGACTGCTTTATATGGTGAATTACATTAATTGAGTTGCATATGTTGAACTAACCTTGTGTGGCTGGGATAAAGCCTACTCCATCCCCATGGATGATCTTTTTGATATGTTTTTGAATCCAATTTGCTAAGACTTTGTTGCGAATCTTTGCATCTGTGTTCATCAGAGAGATTGACCTATTGTTTTCTTTTTTAAGTATATCTTTATTAGGTTTTGGGATTAAGATGATATTAGCTTCATAGAAGGAATTTGGTAGTGTTCCTTCCTTTACTATTTGATGCAACAGTTTAAGGAGTATTGTTATTATTAGCTCCCTAAATGTCTGGTGGAACTCTATGATGAATCCATCTGGTCCAGGACATTTTTTGGTGGGAAAGTTCAAGATAACTTCCTTGATTTCCTCATATGTTATAGGACCATTTAAATAATTCACAACTTCCTGATTCAATTTAGGTAAGTTGCTTACTGGACACTTACGTACACTGGCGGTTCTGAATATACGGACGCACATCATGTGAAGATGTGAAGATGCAATGTGTTCGAGGATTGAGAACATACTATAATTAAGAGAGGTAGAAACTCCAGGTGTGAAAAAACTTCAGATACACAGACTGTGGGGTTTATGGGACAGCATAAAGATTGCACTGGCTATACTAGGCAGGAAGTGACAAGAAACTAATGACTGAAAGTGCTCTGAATGAGAGACAGGAGGAAAGAATACTGCAAAACTAGGTTGGCAGGTTGAGACTTATTATTTACCAAGCACGAATTGTTGAGTATTTTCACTAGGGAGGTGGTAAGACTGGGAGTTGTAACTATTCTTTTCTGTTATATCAAATTCTGCAAAGTAGTTGGTTTGTAGAGCTTCTATTTATGGGTACTCAGTGGTGATTGTATGACAATAATGGACACAGTGCTTATGTTAGACCAAACTGTCTGTGCTGAGTAATGTTGGCAGCTTTGAGAATATATGACCATATGGCAGATTCCGCAAACAAAGTTCAGCCAATGAAAATGAAGAATGATAAATAGTTTAATGAGACACATTGGGGCTGGTTTGTGGTTTAAAACATGTGTTTTTACATTGATTCAATCTCAAATAATCTCTTTCATAGTTTTAACTCATGCTTTTGAAAATACAAGAAGTGTATACATATATGTGTGTGCTGTGAAAAATACTAGTAAAACATTTATCTCTTTTCTAGGTTCCTGTTCCTTACAAAACTATTTTTTTCCTTTTACCATTTTCTGACCTACACTTATGTAGCATGTAAATGACAATTGAATGAATATACATATAAACCTATGCACATGTACAAAGCTACATGTTCATGCCATAATTTGCATAACCAATGAACATATAATGCAGTTCTGTTGATATATTAGCATTGAGATACAAATTATTATAAAATACAAATGTACTGATTTTAAGTCAGCATTTATTGAGTTTTAACAAATACTCAATTTATATATTTTTAAAATGTAAGAGGGTATTAGATATCATAGGCTAAGCATCCTTAATCTAAAAATTATTTTCCAGTAATTCCCAAGCCCCCAAAATTTTTGAGTGCTGCCAAGAAAAAAAAAATTTTTACTACATAGAAAACTTTGTTTTAAGCACAAAATTATTCACGACATTTTGATAGAATTAACCTTCCAGCTACTTGTGAAACATGTATATGAGTAAATGATTTTATGTTTATGATGATTATACACATGCACATATCATCTACTTGAGTTAACAATCCAAAACATTTCAGACAAGGATCTTTAACCTGCACTATTCTCTGAATTGCTCAGGCATTAATAAGATGCTATGAGCTTTTTCCAATTTCCTAATTATGGATCATGGTATGGGCACCCGAAGTTTTTAACTGTTGCTATGTAGATGGATGTTTAGAAGGTCTTCTCACTTCACATTCAGATGGAACAATGAAAAAGTCATTGTGGCCTCCGTTCACATTTTTATCAGCATTTCTGTGATTGGATTCCAGAAGGACTATCTTTGAAGTTCAAAAACTATGGGAGGTGAAACATTGTCTTCGAAAGAGATGTGGATAACTAAGCCACAGAGTTATGGAAAACACTCTTTGAAATTTCTTTCTTTTCTTTAAAAAAATCTATCTATTTATTTGAGAGAGCAGGAAAGGAGAGGGAGAGGAGGAGAAGGCACATGCCTCGGTGCGTGGGCTGAGCTCAGAGGACAACTTTCTGAAGTCAGTTCTCTCTTTCCACCATGTGGGCTTCCAGGGATTGAACTGAGACTGTCAGGTTTTTTTATTATTTTATTTATTTAATGAGAGAGAGAGAGGCAGAGACAGAGCAGAGAGACAGACAGAGACAGCGATAGAGACAGAGTGGAGGAGGAGTTCTCATGCATGCTGTGGTATACAAGAGAAAGAACACAACTTGGAGAAGTCAGTTCTCTCCTTTACCATATGGGTTTCCAGAGATCAAACTGGGTAGCCTCCTTATCGAGTTGTCTCAGGGCCCGGCATCCCCAGGTTTGTGAGCACGCACCATATCTTTTGAACTGTCTCACTGGCCCTCTTCTCCAATTTTTAAAGCAGTTTTGGATAATGTCAAATTTGAATCTTTGAATCTGACAGGTAAAAAAGGTCATGCATGCTGTTGACTTAATTTGTATTTCCTAAATCACTAGCTTGGAGAAGTGTTATTGATGCTTAATTTCTCATTTGCATTTCTTCTGGGCATGGCTTGTCCTTATATCTCATTGTTTTCTGCCTATTTTTTTTGTGCTATTTATTGGAATTTTATATGAAGTCATTATGTTGCCTACTGACATTCAGGGTAAACGTGCTAAATGATACCTACAATAGTTTTGCTCACATTATGTAAGTGTTACTTGGGGAATTTGAGAGTATGCTAAAAGGGGAGAATCTGGTCTAGTTGAATCAGGGGCTAACAAACTTCTAGTATATTGGTCTAAACACCGTTCTTTCACTGTACAATATTAAAGTTCATGTTTTTGTTTTTTTTTTTCTGAAGGATCCACCAGGTTCAAGAACAACCTCGAAGGTTTTTATTCCTTAAATAAAAACACTAAGAATGCTCATATGAAAATGCTCTGTGTGGACATCAGAATTCAAAAGTAGCTGTCCCTGAGCTGGAGGCCTAGTATTGCGCAGGACACTGGTAGCATCTATTGGTGTGACTGGTTCATGAGATGGGAAAAAGTTCTACAGTGGTTGACTTTGGGCACTTATGTGTTTAGCCAACAACTTCGTATCTGGGGAAAAAAAATAAGAGAGAATACAACAACGGGACAGCAATACTCACTGTAGGTATTATACAAAGCAGATTTTGTTACTGATAGGCTTTACGAACTCCAGCAAACGACGCAGCGATTGTTGTCCCTGTCATGCAATGCCTTTGGGAGGCTTGAAAGTAGCTATTGAGTGCATGCACACGCAGTCCTGCTAATGTGGATATCATATCGAAGGTTCCTGACCCCCAGGTCACCGCTTGCTTAGGGACTCACTGTTTTCAGTGGTTCATCCACTAGTGAATCTACCAGACTCCAAGTAACGTTTCAAAACCATGGAGGACCCTAATTTAACTCATTGGATCATTAATCATACAAAGACATTGACTATGGGAACGGAATTGGTAGGGAGAAAGAGGGATTGGCTAAGGTGTAATAGGCCAGAGAGAAGATGGGGGTGTGCATTGTAATCCAGAATCTTTATATATGTGCATGTGACAACTGTCAAAAGAACATATTTGATTAATAAAAAATAAACCCTTCCATGTGTTTTAAAATTTAGGTGAGGCAAGTTCTTCATGCAAATTATTATTTTGGAGATCTATTATTAGTGTGTAACACGAGTAATACACATCTATACAATCTGTTGCAGTTCATCTGCATAGTTGCTGATAAATGACCATCATACAGCCTAAGGGAACAAGGAGTTTACTTTCTATGACAGTCTGGGTACAGTTCTAGTCCAGCTGATTTCTTGGGGGGGCGAGCATTGCACCAAACACCATGGGCTGGACCTTTCCCATGAGCTAGACCATCTCTTCAGGTTTGCTCTGGGCTTAACTCAAACCATTCAACTCTCTACAACTGTACCCAGAGCTCAAAAACCCTCAAACAGTCACGTTGACACTGTGCTTACTATGACAACATCATGTGGTATTTCACTAGCTGACTCGTTGGATTCAACATTACCCGTGGTAACCTCCCACAAATGCTTCTATAAGGCAGACAATTAAAAAGGAGGAGACAAATAACACACACCCCGAGGAAAACGTGACAGAGAGTCTAGTCTGAATATTTGGGGGAATTTTCTAGTTGTGCTGAACCTCAAGGCTTCTTCCCATCTCTAACAATTACCATGAAGTTTAGAAATCAGGCAGCAAGAAGTAGTTTCAAAAGCATCACATGGCTTCTCCTTTTCATTTCCTTTCTTTCTGCTCAAGGTCGGACAAGATGTATTCTTCAGAGAGTGAAAACCGAGGGAAAGTCAGTAATGTTTCCATTTGATGTTTTCTTGCAAGCGATGTGAACATTCTAGACTGAAATTGATCTTGTATGAAGTCTGGATAATTGCCATGCTAAAGTAGGTGGATTTCCTCTCTTTTCGCTGTCTGGATCAATCCTTGGAGGATTAGAGCATGTGGTCTCTCTGTTGAAGCAGCAACATATTGTATTGATAACATGAGTGAGTGCTGTCTGACTAGACATACCAAGCCTTTCCAACTTAGTGCTCTATGTGAGCTTTAAGAGAGCTTTTGCCAAATAAATAGAGCTTGCTCGGATTTGTGAAGAAAGTTCCAGATTCCATTGAGCAAAAGTGAATGTTTAATACTCTACTGTAAAAAACTAAAAATAAAATAAAAGAAATCCTCCTTGGAATTCCGAGTCCCACTGTTAAATTATTGTCCTTCTAATAGGAGCTGGAATGAAAGGCGTATGTTCAACATCACTTTGGAGCCATGTTCTGTGGAGGAAACCAAGATAAACACCATTTTTCCTGATGTAATTGTTGCTATTAGTTCAGCTCATGTGATGCAGGCATAGCTGGTGAAACCATTTCATTTGGTCCTGTTCTCAGTCCGGAGTTGGATATGATAGTGGGTAAAACTAAAGTCTGTATAAAGCCACGGCCTGGGGCTCTGGATATTTTAGGGACTCCTGGTCCCAAGTATGGATCTCTGAAGTGTCTCTTTGTGTTCTTGGTCTTGGTTGTCATTTCTATCCCTTTGGTGACATTGAACCTCACTTGTTCAGCTGGGTTGCATTTGTCCTACGTAACACTGCCATTGTTTCTGTTTTAACATGGTACGTGTCTTTATAAGCACCATACTCACCCTCTTTTATCCCTGCCTTTCTTCCCTTACTTTCTGATCTATCGTACTTCTTTACCATGTTGGTAACTAGTATGCTTCTTAACAGTATTCTCAACGCGGTATATTTATATATAAATGTATTTGCCTTATGTGTATTTTTCCTATTTGCTTCTTTCATTTTATTTTTAAATTTCTCTTAAAATACTAATTTATGAGAGAGGGGGAGAGAAAGCAGAAGACAGAGAGAGAGAGACGCGAGAGAGCGAGAACATCATGGTGCATGGAGAGAATCAGAATCATAGAGCAACTTTCAGAAGCTGAGAAGTTGGTTCTTTCCTTTCCACCCAGTGGGCTTTGGGGGATCGTATGCAGGTCTCCAGGTTTGGGAGGAAGCACCTTACCTGCTGAGCTATTCCATGGCCCCTTTATATGTTTCCTTTTTTTTTTTTTAACCCACTTTCTTCCTGAGCTTTCACCTTAGCGACAGTTGTCATGATAACACATGAGTTTGTTTTTCATACTTGCCTCCCCCACACATGCTTAACCTCAATACAGTTATATCTTCAGTTGTTTATCCTACAAATACATTTTTGGCCAACCTTGTGCCCGTGGCTCAGGCTGTTTGGCCAATGGCTGGAATTTGATGTGGACAATGATCTGTGCTTGTTTGAATACACGCATTTAGTGCTATGAGGAAATGCTTTCCAGGAGCCAGCAGACGGGCATCTGTACAGTGTTGGACTACACCTTGTTATTGCAGTAGGCTCATTGGTTTTCCTCTACCAAGTATAAGTTCCAAACTCTCCTGAATCAGGGCACAAGGTGGGGGGAAAATCTGACATGGGCCAATGGGAATAGAGGGTATCCCCTTCCAGAGGTGGAACAAGAATAGGGCTTCTGTTTCACAGTTGAGCGTTTTCTGACAAAAGAGGTGGTAAAAGAAGTCAGCATGGACCATGGTTAGTGGTCCAGTTTCTAAGGCAGAGAGGACTGCATTTCAGCAATTAATAGTTTCACCTACATTTCCTATACTTTATGGCTATCTTTAGTTAATTGGGAGGCAGTTGACTTTGTTAAGGTCTTTGTTTTTCACTGGGACAGAATCTTTTCATCCTCCAAGACGCAGAGACAGCTGTTATTGGGGAAAGTCCAAGACTCACACACAGTTGTAACCTGGCTCCATCATCTACTCATTGCATTGATGATTGGTTCCGATTCAGGAACCAGCAGAGTAATGAGGCAGCCTTGTAGCCCTGGACTTGGATGGGCTCCTTAAAGTTTGTGGGAACTCACCTTGTAGTCTCAGGGGAGCTGCCTTTACTGATGTGTGTTTAAATCACCTGTCATGTGGGGGGCCACTCACTGAGGCTTCCAAGGGCCTGGGACATGCTGCTGTATGCATGCCCAAACACTCCATAGTATCTCTGTACTGGAAATCCTGCCATTAACAAAAACCATCCGTGTGAGCTAATTTTGTCTGCCTTAACATTCGTCTAATCCAGAGATATCTTCAGAAAAGTCAGACAGTGAGGTTTGAAAGCAATGGCTAATACCTTTATTATTTATTATTTATTTCTTTGTGTGTGTACAAGAGAAGCACTGTGTAGAAGATCAAAGGTGACTTTCAGAAGTCATCCTGGCGTTGCTCTCCCACTATTTGTGATGCTCTGGGGCTTCTTAAGTTCTCTGCTTTACAGGGCTGGAAAGTACAGGCTGCTGCCATTCTGCCTGATGTGTTTATGTGAATCTAGAATCTGAACTCAGATCCTTCTGCTTGTGAGGTCAGAGCTTAACCTGTGAGCCATCTCTTCACGCCAACAGTTAATATTAGCTTATATCATGATCTGGCTGGGAGGGAATTCATCTTATCTGAGGTTAAAGACAAAGTCTTTAGACAATAGTCCCTAAGGTGCTTAGTTTATTTGTGGTATTAGGAAAAACTTTGGCTCCAAATGATATGCAAGTGAACCAGGATGTTACTTGGAGCAGGTAAGGGATCATGGGAGTTGCTTTTAAATAAGCATGTATTCTCCAGACAGAAGTATGAAAATTTTATCTTGGAAAAAAATATATATATTTGTGTAAGTAAACACTCCAGTATGCTAGTTAGAACAGGTTATTAACTTTACAATTGAAGTCTGAGCTTTGGCGCACCATATGTGAGAGAATTCATAGTTTTGAAACAATCCACTAGTAAACCTGCTTGGAGAGTGGTCTCATTGATAGAGGGAAATCCAGCCCATTGGTGTGTTGGACCATTCCCTGGACAGCTAGATAGGATGGAGGGGGAAGTCAGTTGTTCAATATTCTTCAGCACAGTGGAAACAGAATTGCAGTCTGGGGAAGTGAGGTTTTGCCGTTTTCTTGGCCATTCCTGTGGATCTGGCGAGTTCAGTTCCCTGGGTTCCCAGTGTGGCATGACTTCCTTGCCAGCTGGCTAAGAAACTAAACCAAGCATCCGGAGCGAGACTAAAACCCTTTGTTCCCTGGGTTGTGATTTATCAGCAACATACAGATAAACTGCAAACCCCAGTTAAGGAGTTCATTCCTGAACATGCCTAGTTTCAGCTCACAGTCTAACGATGGGAACGATACAGATTACATATTGGACCATTCTGATTTTTTAGAACATGGAGCACCATTTTGGAAAAGTTTGAACACAGTGGGACAAGAGTACTTTTGGGTAGCTCAGCTCGTGGATAAAGATGGCTGACAGGAACACCACTGGGCATGCTCAGTTTATCTATAAACGATGGCTGACAGGAACACCACTGGGCTGTCAGTTTATGCTATATAAAGATGGCAGCCATGGAATACCACTGGGCATGCTCAATTATGTGCTATAAAACGATGGTCAGACAGGAATACCTCTGGGAACGTCTCAGCTTCTGTTCAAAGTTTTAAACTCCCAGTACCCTGATGAAAAGATATTTTCAAGGTGGATTAATAGAGTCATTTGCCCCAAGGGAGTGATCTATCAGCAATATGGAACAGAGTGATTTTGCATTAATGTTAGGAAGCCCCAAAAAGACTTATATTTTACTAAAGAGCATTGAGCAGGCTTGAAGGGCTGTGATGGAACCCAGGGGATATTTTGACCACTTGATTTCTTGGTGGCAAGGAGTGTTTCAAGGTTCAGTTGAGTCCTGGATAATTGCACATTTAACGAATCTCATAAGATTTTTGAAAAAAACCCGAGCCAAGGTTGCAAAGGAGGATGAAGTCTTTCTTCATCTCTCTCCTTATCTTCTCTTATCTATATCTTATATGCATGCATGTGTAGTGAGAGAGAGGAGATTTCACTTGGGCAGAATCACAGCTGCAGTAGAAGCCTGGTATGCTCTGGAGTGGACTGAACGGCTCTGTGGTTTCTTAGATGAGAGGAGACCCACGGGCTGATTTGTGAATGCAGTGGAGACCCCTGTCGTGTACTTTTTTGTGGTGCAGACAGGTCACTTTATTTTTCTTGTTTTTTTTTTTTTTTTGTTTCTTGTTGTATTTATCTTTTTTCTATTAAACATTTAATTATACATTTAAATACTTTTTTACAGTTACCTCCCTCCCCCCTCCCCTTCCCCCAGTGTCCTCCCCCCCAATCCCGAGAGTCTTTATTGTGTGCCCTAACTCTCCCTGGTGTCCTTCTCTCGATGACTATAAGGACCCAGTGGCATTTCATAAGCCTTTCCTCTTGTTCCCCTTAACATGAAGTTACTACTCTGGTGTCAATCCTTGCTCCAAGGGGTCTCGGTTCACTTAACCAGATGCTAGACTTATGAGGGCAACGTGCGCTGGACTTTGCGGAGGAATGCAAAGTTCCATTATGATGCTTGCCAACATTCCTTGAGAATCTTGCAAATCGTTGCTCCCTCCCATCCTCTTGCTCTCACAATCTTACCGCCCCCTCTCCGCAAATGTCCTGACGCTCCAGGATGGGGAGAGATTAGGCTGTCCAGCATGACGTTCTATTGATTGATATAGAGTCTCTGAAGTTTCTGGATGTGGTTGGTTGATTTTATTTTGAGTAGTTTTCTTGCTCCCGCATTCCCTTCACTCCATTCTGCTGGGCACGACTGTCACCCCCTGGCCAGAGACAAAAAAAAAAGTGTTAAACTGGATGTCCTTGTTGATAAAGGCACATCTCAAGGGTTGATGTAATAAGAGTAGGAAACTATCAGAGGGCTGGTGTTCATTACCCATTTGCCAATGATTCTTTTTTTCTCGTAGACTATATGCCCTCCCCTTATGTGAGATCGATGAGAGAAGCACCGTCTGTGAAACTTAACAGGTTTCTCATATCTACTTGCAGACCTTGATGGAGGCCTATTTTCTCTGCTGTAACATGGTATACTCTCTCCTGTTTCTGGTTGGGCCCTCCTACCCCATCTCTCTGTTCATTCATCCTTGCAATACTGTGTTACCTAGAGTTTACTTTTGCGTGTTCCCAATGTGGGCTGTGGCGACCTTTGACACTTTCACACATAAATACAATGAGCCTGTGTTTTCCTCCTCACTACCCATTTCCATCTCTTCCTCCCAGTTGGTCAGTCCTACTTTTATTTATTTACTTATTTTTGCATGGGTGACTCCCTTGGTTTCATCTGGGATGTCTGTCCTGGCAATTGCTCTTGAAGCTGATTTTTAGTTGTCTTCCATATGATGTGATGCGATGTGATGGAGATGATAACACAGGATTTTTTCTTATTTATGATTTCCAAAGCTTGCTTTATGATCAAGTATATAATTCATTTTAGAGAATGTAGCTTGAAATTCTGAGAAGAATGTGCATTCCAGATCTGTTGGATGTAATATTCTATGATATTTCTTAAATCTAATTGCTCTGTGATGTTGTTTGAATCTGAAGTTTCTTTGTTATTTTTAGTTTAGATGATAAAAGTATAGTACTGAAATTATCCAGCAGAGTCTGTGACTTTTGTACCCATTAAGTGTTTGTTTTAAGAAACTAGAAACCCCAACATTTGGTATATATCTAATTACTATTGTTTTATGCAATTGCTATAGCTTTTTGGTGAGTTGTTCCCTTTATTAATATACTATAGTGTTCTTTATCTCCAATGGCCACCTTTATCAGGTGTTATAAAATAGCTGAACCAGGGGCTGGAGAGGTGGCTCAGGGGTTAAGCCTCTGCCCTGCAGGCGGAAGGTCCTGAGTTTGGATCCTAGACTCCACGTATAGACGCTGGGTGGAAGCCGGGTGGCCTGCGTTTCTGGTCCTGGAAGGGCGGAGCCTGTGAATCCGGGGCAGAGTAAACAAGGAGGAAGTGGTTCCTGAATTCACCTGTGGTTCTACACACACACACATACACACGTGTGCACACACACAATTGAATAAATAGTAATAATAATAAATTAAAAAAATAGCTGAACCAGGTTGTCTTCGTGATCCATTTGATTCATAGGTTGACCTCCCTCCTTTAACTCAGTGTGCAGTGTCTTTGTTAATGAGATGTGTTTCCTGAAGATAGTAAGTAGCCATATTTTTAGTGCATATTTTAGCGCATATTTTCGTGGCAAATTGAGGTCATTTGCTTTTATTAGTATGGAAGGAGTTGTTTTACTTATTGTTTACATTATTTGTTTTCTTTCTCTGATACTAGTATTATGGGTTTTCTGGTTTACTGTCTTGGTCATGTTAGAGCCTTCCAAAGTTCTCCCTTATTCCTGTATTTTCCTCTTAAATTTATTGTTTCCTGTTATCGTATATCTGTCTTCCTTCTTTTGCATAGCATTCCTTTAAGTATCTTCTGCAGTAACAGCTTTGATGCCATGAACTGACTTAGTTTCTGAGAGTGCCCGTATTTCCCAGTCAAATTTACAAGATTACTTTTCTGGATATTGAAATCTAGGCTGGTGATTAGTTTCATAGCTTGGCCATACCATTCCATGCTTTCTTGGCTCGTCATGCTGTTGATGAGAGATCTGTTGCTATAATGATGTGTTTACTTTTGTAGATAAGTTGACAATTTTCCCTTAAAATACTTAATGCTGTTTTTTGTGTATTTTTGGTGTAACGACTATAATGTGTTTTGGAGATATTCTTCTGTGTTCAGACTTTACTATTAACATCCGTAATCATGCAGATGCTCACAGTCTGTACTGCACAGGTCTCAGGACTGAGACAGATGATTTGTTAGGAAACTTGATTTTGAAGTAGGTTTAGCCCTTCTGAACACAGCAGGAACCTTTCATCAATTTCAGCTAGAGGAAACCCTTTCGCTGGACCCCATTGCTACTGAAAATGTCATCAATCAATCAGCAGATATTTCTTGAGGCAGCAACCTGAGAATTCAATGAGGTCATCTCTGTGGCAAGTCAGAAGCCAGCATGGCAGGGAGGAAAGATTGGGCTTTAAAGACATTCAGAAATTGGGTTCAAACCCAGTACCATTTCTTATGCACAATATAAAAGTAATCAAATTGCTTAAATCACTAGGTTCTGTTCTCTCTTTTTCTGTCTGCAAATTGGGATAAGTCACTTATTTTCTGTCTTTTTCAACAGTTTAAAGATTTTTAAACCTTTATTTAGTGTATGTATGTATGATTATATGTATGTATGTGTATATGCGTGTGTATTTGTGTGTGTGTATTCATGCATGTGTGTGTGTAGGTGTTTATGTACACATCCATGTTTGTGGAGTTCAGATGACAGATTGCGGAAGTTATTTCTGTCCATCCACCAGGTGGGATGAAGTCAGTCTCTCAGTTTGGTGACAAGTGCTTTTAACTGTTGAACCATTTGACCTATTTTTTTAGCATTTCAATAATTACAGTGATAAATAATTAATAGTTGTCAGTTTCCTAGTTAAGTACCTGGCTTTATATATGACTATGAGAGAGTTATAAAAGACATTCATACTCCTTTTCTCCTAACAGATGTAAGATCTAGTGAATAAGATAAGATTAAGGGACATTAAGTAACTGGAGGCTTCTGAATATAGGAAGCACATCATGAAGAAGATGAAGATGCAATGTGTTCGAGGATTGAGAACATACTATAATAAGAGAGGTAGAAACTCCAGGTGTGAAAAACTTCAGATACACAGACTGTGGGGTTTATAGGACAGCATAAAGATTGCACTGGCTAGACTAGGCAGGAAGTGAAAGAAACTAATGACTGAAAGTGCTCAATGAATGAGACAGGAGGAAAGAATACTGCAAAACTAGGTTGGCAGGTTGAGACTTATTTTATTACCAAGCACAGAATGGTTTGAGTATTTTCACTAGGGAGGTGGTAAGACTGGGAGTTGTAACTATATCTTTTCTGTTATATCAAATTCCTGCAAAGTAGTTGGTGTAGAGCTTCTATTTATGGGTACTCAGTGGTGATGTATGAAATAATGGACAAGTGCTTATGTTAGACCAAACTGTCTGTGCTGAGTAATGTTGACAGCTTTGAGAATATAGAACCATATGGCAGATTCCAAGCAACAAAGTTCAGCCAATGAAAATGAAGAATGATAAATAGTTAATGAGACACATTGGGGCTGGTTTGTGGTTAAAACTGTGTTTTTACATTGATTCAATCTCAAAATAATCTCTTTCATAGTTTTAACTCATGCTTTTGAAAATACAAGAAGTGTATACATATATGTGTGTGTGTGAAAAATACTAGTAAAACACTTTTATCTTTTTCTAGGTTCCTGTTCCTTACAAAACTATTTTGTTTCCTTTCATACCATTTTCTAGACCTACACTTATGTAGCATGTAATAATGACAATGAATGAATATACATATAAACATATAGCACATGTACAAAGCTACATGTTCATGCCATAATTTGCATAACCAATGAACATATAATGCAGTTCTGTTGATATATAGCATTGAGATAAAATTATTATAAAATAAAATGTACTGATTTTAAGTCAGCATTTATTGAGTTTTAACAAATACTCAATTCTATATATTTTTAAAATGTAAGAGTGGTATTAGACTATCATAGGCTAAGCATCCTTAATCTAAAATTATTTTCCAGTAATTTCCCAAGCCCCCAAATTTTTTGAGTGCTGCAAGAAAAAAAATTCTACTACATGAAACTTTGTTTTAAGCACAAAATTATTACAGACATTTGATAGAATTAACCTTCCAGCTACTTGTGAAACATGTATATGAATGTAAATGAATTTTATGTTTATGATGATTTATACACATGCACATATCATCTAACTTGAGTTAACAATCCAAAACATTTCAGACAAGGATCTTTAACCTGCACTATTCTCTGAATTGCTCAGGCATTAATAAGATGCTATGAGCTTTTTCCATATTCCTAATTTATGGATCATGGTATGGGCACCCGAAGTTTTTAACTGTTGCTATGTAGATGGATGTTTAGAAGGCTCTTCTCACTTCACACTTCAGATGGAACAATGAAAAGTCATTGTGCCTCATTCACATTTTTATCAGCATTTCTGTAGATTGGATTCCTAGAAGGACTATCTTTGAAGTTCAAAAACTATGGGAGGTGAAACATTGTCTTCGAAAGAGATTGTGATAACTTAAGCCACAGAGTATGTGAAAACACTCTTTGAAATTTCTTTTCTTTTCTTAAAAAAATCTATCTATTTATTTGAGAGAGCAGGAAAAGGAGAGGGAGAGAAGGCACATGCCTCGGTGCGTGGGCTGAGCTCAGAGGACAACTTTCTGAAGTCAGTTCTCTCTTTCCACCATGTGGGCTTCCAGGGATTGAACTGAGACTGTCAGGTTTTTTTATTATTTTATTTATTTAATGAGAGAGAGAGAGGCAGAGACAGAGACAGAGAGACAGACAGAGACAGAGATAGAGACAGAGTGAGAGAGTTCTCATGCATGCTGTGGTATACAAGAGAAAGAAACAACTTGGAGAAGTCAGTTCTCTCCTTCTACCATATGGGTTTCCAGAGATCAAACTTGGGTAGCCTCATTCATCGAGTTGTCTCAGGGCCCGGCATCCCCAGGTTTGTGAGCAAGCACCATATCTTTTGAACTGTCTCACTGGCCCTCTTCTCCAATTTTTAAAGCAGTTTTGGATAATGTCAAACTTTGAATCTTTGAATCTGACAGGTAAAAAGTCATGCATGCTGTTGACTTAATTTGTATTTCCTAAATCACTAGCTTGGAGAAGTGTTTATTGATGCTTAATTTCTCATTTGCATTTCTTCTGGGCATGGCTTGTCCTTATATCTCATTTGTTTTCTGCCTATTTTTCTTTGTGCTATTTATTGGAATTTTATATGAAGTCATTATGTTGCCTACTTGACATTCAGGGTAACGTGCTAAATGATACCTACAATAGTTTTGCTCACATTATGTAAGTGTTACTTGGGGAATTTGGAGAGTATTGCTAAAAGGGAGAATCTGGTCTAGTGAATCAGGGGCTAACAAACTTCTAGTACTATTGGTCTAAACACCGTTCTTTCACTAGTACAATATTAAAGTTCATGTTTTTGTTTTTTTTTTTCTGGAAGGATCCCACCAGGTTCAAGAACAACCTCCGATAGGTTTGTATTTCCTTAAATAAAAACACTAAGAATGCTCATATGAAAATGCTCTGTGTGGACATCAGAATTCAAAAGTAGCTGTCCCTGAGACTGGAGGCATAGTATTGCGAGGACACTGGTAGCATACTGCTATGGTGTGACAGTGGTCATTGAGATGGGAAAAAGTTCTACACGTGGTTGACTTTGGGCACTTATGTGTTTAGCCAACAACTTCGTATCTGGGGAAAAAAAATAAGAGAGAATACAACAGGACAGCAATACTCACTGTAGGTATTATACAAAGCAGATTTTGTTACTGATAGGCTTTACGAACTCCAGCAAACTGAAGCAGCGATTGTTGTCCCTGTCATGCAATGCCTTTGGGAGGCTGAAAAGTAGCTATTGAGTGCATGCACACGCAGTCCTGCTAATGTGGATATCATATCGAAGGTTCCCTGACCCCCAGGTCACAGCTTGCTTAGGGACTCACTGTTTTCAGTGGTTCATCCACTAGTGAATCTACCAGACTCCAAGTAACAGTTTCAAACACATGGAGGACCCTAATTTAACTCATTGGATCACTTAATCATACAAAATACATGAATATGGGAAAGGAATTGGTAGGGAGAAAGAGGGATTGGCTAAGAGTATAATAGGCCAGAGAAGATGGGGTGTGAATGTAATCAGAATGTATTATATATGTGCATGAAACTGTCAAAAGACATATTTGATTAATAAAAAATAAACCTCTTCCATGTGTTTTAAAATTTAGGTGAGCAAGTTCTTCATGCAAATTATATTTTGGAGATTACTCATTATAGTAGTGTTAACACGAGTAATACACATCTATACATCTGTTAGCAGTTCATCTGCATAGTTGCTGATAAATGACCATCATACAGCCTAAGGGAACAAGGAGTTTACTTTCTTATGACAGTCTGGGTACAGTTCTTAGTCCAGCTTGATGGGAGAGCATGCACCAACACCATGGGCTGGACCTTTCCCATGAGCTAGACAATCTCCTTCAGGTTTGCTCTGGGCTTAACTCAACCATCAACTCTCTACAACTGTACCCAGAGCTCAAACCCTCAACAGTCACGTTGACACCTGTGCTTAACTATGACAACATCCATTGTGGTATTTACTAGCTGACTCGTTGGATTCAACATTACCCGGGTAACCTACCAAATGCTTCTATAAGGCAGACAATTAAAAAGGAGGAGACAAATAACACACCCCGAGGAAAACGTGACAAGAGAGTCTTAGTCTGAAATATTTGGGGAATTTTCTAGTTGTGCTGAACCTCAAGGCTTCTTCCCATCTCTAACAATTACCATGAAGTTTAGAAATCAGGCAGCAAGAAGTAGTTTCAAAAGCATCACATGGCTTCTCCTTTTCATTCCTTTCTTTCTGCTCAGGTCTGGAACAAGATGCCTATTCTTCAGAGAGTGAAAACCGAGGGAAAGTCATGTAATGTTTCCATTTGATGTTTTTGGCAACGATGATGAACATTCTAGACTGAAATGATACTTGTATGAAGTCTGGACTAATTGCCATGCTAAAGTAGGATGGATTTCCTCTCTTTTCGCCTGTCTGGATCAATCCTTGGAGGACTTAGAGCATGTGGTCTCTCTGTTGAAGCAACATATTGTAGTGATAACATGAGTGAGTGCTGTCTGACTAGACATACCAAGCCTTTCCAACTTAGTGCTAATGTGAGCTTTAAGAGAGCTTTTGCAAAATAAATAGAGCTTGCTCGGATTTGTGAAGAAAGGTTCCAGATTCCATTGAGCAAAAGTGGAATGTTTAATACTCTACTGTAAAAATAAAATAAAAATAAAAAGAAATCCTCCTTGGAATTCCGAGTCCCACCTGTTAAATTATTTGTCCTTCTAATAGGAGCTGGAATGAAAGGCGTATGTTCAACATCACTTTGGAGCCATGTTCTGTGGAGGGAAACCAAGATAAACACATTTTTCCTGATGTAATTGTTGATATTAGTTCAGCTCATGTGATGCAGGCATAGCTGTGTGAACCATTTCATTTGGTCCTGTTCTCAGCCGGAGTTGGATATGATAGTGGGTAAACCTAAAGTCTGTATAAAGCCACCGGCCTGGGGCTCTGGATATTTTAGGGACCTCCTGTCCCAAGTATGCCTCTCTGAAGGTGTTCTTTGTGTTCTTGGTCTTGGTTGTCATTTCTATCCCTTTGGTGACATGAACCTCACTTGTTCAGCTGGGTTGCATTTGTCCTACGTAACACTGCCATTTGTTTCTGTTTTCACATGGTACGTGTCCTTTATAAGCACCATACTCACCCTCTTTTATCCTTGCCTTTCTTCCCTTACTTTCTGCCCCTACCTCTGTACTTCTCATTACCATGTTGGTAACTAGTATGCTTTCTTACCAAGTATTCTCAACGCGTGTATATTTATATATAAATGTATTTGCTTATGTGTATTTTTCCTTATTTGCTTCATTTCATTTTATTTTTAATATTTCTTTCTAAAATACTAATTTATGAGAGAGGGTGAGAGAAAAGCAGACAGAGAGAGAGAGAGAGAGAGCGAGATACATCATGGTGCATGGAGAGAATCAGAATCATAGAGCAACTTTCAGAAGCTGAGAAGTTGGTTCTTTCCTTTCCACCACGTGGGCTTTGGGGGATCGTATGCAGGTCTCCAGGTTTGGGAGAGGCACCTTACCTGCTGAGCTATTCCACTGGCCCCTTTATATGTTTCCTTTTTTTTTTTTTAACCCACTTCCTCTGAGCTTTCACCTTAGCGACAGTTGTCATGATAACACATGAGTTTTGTTTCCATACTTGCCTCCCCCACACATGCTTAACCCTCAATACAGTTTATATCTTCAGTTGTTTATCCTACAAATACATTTTTGGCCAACCTTGTGCCCAGTGGCTCAGGCGTTCTGGCAATGGCTGGAATTGGATGTGGACAATGATCTTGGCTTGTTATGAATACACGCATTTAGTGCTATGAGGAAATGCTTCCAGGAGCCCAGAAGGGGCATCTGTACAGTCTGTTGGACTCACACCTTGTTATTGCCAGTAGGCTCATTGTTTCTCTACAAGTATAAGTTCCAAACCCTAGCCTCAGGCACAAGGTGGGGGGAAAATCTGACATGGGCAATGGGAATAGAGGTATCCCCTTCTGCAGAGGTGGAACAAGAATAGTGGCTTCTGTTCACAGTAGAGCGTTTCTGACAAAGAGGTGGTAAAAGAAGTCAGATGGACCATGGTTAGTGGTCCAGTTTCTAATGGCAGAGAGGACTGCATATTTCAGCATTAATAGTTCACAATACATTTCCTACTACTTTATGGATCTTTAGTTAATTTGGAGGCAGTGACTTTGTTAATGTCTTTGTTTTTCACTGGGACAGAATCTTTTCATCCTCCAAGAAGCAGAGACAGCTGTTATTGGGAAGGTCCAAGACTCACACACAGTCTGTACATCTGGCTCCATCATCTACTCATTGCATTGTGATTTGGTCGATTCAGGAACCAGCAGAGAATGAGGCAGCCCTTGTAGCCCTGACTTTGGATGGGCTCCCTTAAAGTTGTGGGAACTCACCTTGTAGTCTCAGGGGAGCTAGCCTTTACTGATGTGTGTTTAAATCACATGTCATGTGGGGGGGGCACTCACTGAGGCTTCCAAGGGCCTGGGACATGCTGCTGTATGCATGCCCAAACACTCCATAGTATCTCTGTACTGGAAATCCTGCCATTAACAAAACCATCCGTTGAGCTAATTTTGTCTGCCTTAACATTCTGTCTAATCCAGAGACTATCTTCAGAAAAGTCAGACAGTGAGGTTGAAAGCAATGGCTAATACTTTATTTTATTTATTCATTTATTTCTTTGTGTGTGTACAAGAGAGCACTGTGTAGAAGATCAAAGGTGACTTTCAGAAGTCATCCTGGGTTGCTCTACCTCCTATTTGTGATGCTCTGGGGCTTCTTAAGTTCTCTGCTTTACAGGGCTGGAAGTACAGGCTGCTGCCATTTCTGCCTGATGTGTTTATGTAGAATCTAGAATCTGAACTCAGATCCTTCTGCTTGTGAGGTAGAGGCTTAACCTGTGAGCCATCTCTTCAGCCCAACAGTTAATATTTTAGCATGATCTGCTGGATGGGGAATTCATCTTATCTGAGGTTAAAGACAAAGTCTTTAGACAATAGTCCCTAAGGTGCTATATGTTTATTTGTGTGTATTAGGAAAACTTTGGCTCCATAATGATATGCAGTGAACAGGATGTTACTTGGAGCAGGTAAGGGGATCATAGGAGTTGCTTTTAAATAAAGCAATGTATTCTCCAGACAAGGAAGTATGAAAATTTTATCTTGGAAAAAAATATATATATTTGTGTAAGTAAACACTCCAGTATGCTAGTTAGACACAGGTATTAACTTTACAATTGAAGTCTGAGCTTTGGGCACATATGTGAAGAATTCATAGTTGAAACAATCCCTAAGTAAACCTGCTGGAGAGTGTCTCATTGATAGAGGGAAATCCAGCCCATTGTGGGTTGGACCATTCCCTGGACAGCTAGATAGGATGGAGGGAAGTTCAGTAGTTCAATATTCTTCAGCACAGTGGAACAGAATTGCAGTCTGGGAAAGTGAGGTTTGCCGTTTTCTTGGCAATTCCTGTGGATCTGGCGAGTTCAGTTCCCTGGGTTCCCAGTGTTGGCATGAACTTCCTTGCCAGCTGGGCTAAGAACTATAACCAAGCATCCTGAGAGAGACTAAAACCCTTTGTTCCCCTGGGTTGTGAATTTATCAGCAACATACAGATAAACTGCAAACCCCAGTTAAGGAGTTCATTCCTGAACATGCCTAGTTTCAGCTCACAGTCTAAGAGGGAACGATGACAGATACATATTGGACCATTCTGATTTTTAGAACATGGAGCACATTTTTGAAAAGTTAGAACAGTGGACAAGAGTACTTTTGGGTAGCTCAGCTTGTGTCATAAAGATGGCTGACAGGAACACCACTGGGCATGCTCAGTTTATGCTATAAAGATGGCTGACAGGAACACCACTGGGCATGCTCAGTTTATGCTATAAAGATGGCAGCCAGGAATACCACTGGGCATGCTCAATTTGTGCTATAAAAGATGGCAGACAGGAATACCTCTGGGAAGGCTCAGCTTCTGTTCAAAGTTTTAACTCCCAGTACCCTGATGAAAAGATATTTTCAAGGTGGATTAATAGAGTCATTTGCCCCAAAGGGAGCTTCTGATTCAGCAACTGACAGAGTTATGCATAATTTAGGAGCCCAAAGCTATAATTTTACTAAAGAGCATGAGAAGGTGCACAGGGATGTGATGGAAAACCCAGGGGATATTTTGCCACTTGATTCTTGTGGAAGGAGGTTTCAAGGTCATGTGATTCTGGATAATTGCACTTTAAGATATCTCTCAGATTTTTGAAAAAACCCCGAGAAGGTGCAAAGGAGGATGAAGTCTTCTTCTCTCTCTCTCTCTCTCTCTCTCTCTCTCTTATATATGCATGCATGTGTATGTGAGAGAGAGAGAATTTCACTTGGGCAGAATAAAGTGCCTAGAAGCCTGGTATGCTCTGGAGGGATGAACAGGCTCTGTGGTTTCTTTAGAGAGAGAGACCCCAGGGCTCCTGATTTGGGAAGCAGGGAGACCCCATGTTCGTGTACTTTTCTTGTGGTGCAGAAGGTCACTTTATTTTTTTTTTTTTTTTTTTTTTTTTTTTTATTTATTTTTTTTTTTTATTAAAAATTTAATTATACATTTTAAAATTTTTTACCAGTTCCCTCCCTCCCCCCTCCCCTTCCCCCAGTGTCTCCCCCCCAATTCCCAGAGAGTCCTTTATTGTGTGCGCCTAACTCTCCATTGGGTCCTCCTCTCCGATGACATATAAGGACCCAGTGGCATTTCCATAAGCCCTTTCTCTTGTTCCCCTTAATCATAAGATTACTACTATGGCTGTCAATCCCTTGCCTCCAGGGGTCTCGGTGCCCTTAACAGATGCTAGACTTTATGAGGGCAACAGTGCGCTGGACATTGCGCAGGGCATGCAAAGTTCCATTATGATTGCTTTGGCCCCAACTATTGTTGAGAATCTTGCAAATCGTTGCTCCTCCCATCCTTTTGCTCTTACAATCTTACCGCCCCCTCTTCCGCAAATGTCCCTGAGCTCCAGGATGGGGAGAGATTAGGCTGTCCTAGTTCTATGTGATTGATATAGAGTCTCTGAAGTTCTGGATTGTGGTTTGTTGATTTTCTTTTGCAGTTTTTCTGCTCCTGCAATTCCCTTCACTCCATTCTGCTGGGCACTGTATGTCACCCCCTGGCCAGAGACAAAAAGCTGTTAAACTGGAGTCTTGTTGTAATAGCACATTCAAGGGTAGATGTAATAAGAGTAGGAAACCTCACTGAGGGCGGGGTCCATTACCCATTTGCACAATGATTACTTTTTATCTGCTAGACTATATGCCCTCCCCTTCTGGTGAGATCAGGAAAGAACGTCTGTGAACTTAACCAGGTTTCTCATTACTTACTTGCAGACCTTGATGGAGGCCTATTTTCTCTGCTGTAACATGGTCTCCTCTCTCCTTGTTTCTGGTGTGGCCCTCCTAACCCATCTCTCTTGTTCATAATCCTTGCAATTACTGTGTTACATAGGTTTACTTTTGAGTGTCCCAATGTGGGCTGGGCGAGTTTGGTACTAGGAGCCACCTATTAGGGAGTACATACGGCGCTTAATTTTCTGGGTTTGGGATACTTCACTTAATATAATTCTTTCTAATGACATCCATTTCCCAGCAAATTCCAGTAATTCATCATTTTTGATGGCTGAGTAGTACTCCATTGTATAGATGTACCACAGTTTCCTTATCCACTCGTCAACTGTTGGACATTTAGGTTGATTCCATGACTTTGCTATTGTAAACAGTGCTGCTATGAACATGGTCGAGCTTGTGCTATCGAGGCGAACCTCTGCTGCTTGGGGGGTTATTCCCAAAAGTGGGATAGCAGGGTCATACGGCATTTCAATCTTTAATTTCTTTAAGAATCTCCAGACGGCTCGCCAGAGTGGCTGTATGAGCCTGCATTCCCACCAACAATGTAGGAGAGTTCCCCTCTCCCCACATCCTCTCCAGCATTTGTCGTTGTTTGTACTGTGGATTTTTGCCATCCTGACCGGGGTGAGATGATATCTCAGGGAAGTTTTGATTTGCATTTCCCTGATGGCGAAGGAAGTGGAGCATTTTTTAAGATAATTGTTAGACATTTTAATTTCATCCCTGGTAAAGTTTCTTTGAAGTTCCAGGGCCCATTTTTTAATTGGGCCAGTGTTTTCCTTGGAGTTTAATTTTCTAAGTTCTTTGTGCACTCTGGACAGTAGAGCTCTGTCAGATATGTGGTTAGTGAAGATTTTCTCCCATTCTGTGGGTTGCCTTTGAGCTCGTGCGACAATCTCTTTATCTGAACAGAAGCTCTTTAATTTCACAAGATCCCAACTGTTGAGAGTTGGTAGCAGTGACTGTGCCATTGGATGTCTGTTTAGGAAGTGTTGGCCTAGCCCAATCAGCTCGAGGGAGTTCCCTATCCTTTCAACTATGGCTTTTAAAGTCTCTGGCCTGATATCAAGGTCCTTGATCCATTTGGAATTAAGTCTTGTACATGGTGACAAGTACGGGTCCAGCTTTAATCTTCTGCATGTGGAGATCCAGTTTTGCCAACACCATTTGTTGAAGATGCTGTTCTTTTTCCATTGGATTCTTTGGGCCCCTTTGTCAAAGACCAAGTGGCTGTAACTTTGTGGGCTTATATCTGGGTCTTCAATCCTTATCCATTGATCTGTGTGTCTATTTTGGAGCCAGTACCAGGCTGTCTTTATAACTATGGATTTGTAGTATAGACTTAGGTTTGGTATGGTAATACCTCCAGCTGTGTTTTTGTTACTCAGGATTGTTTTTGCTATCCTGGGTCTTTTGTGCCTCCATATGAACTTTGAGATTGTTTGGTCAACTTCTTTGAAGAATTGCTTTGGGATTTTGATTGGTATAGCATTGAATCTGTATATTGCCTTTGGTAGGATGGTCATTTTTACAATGTTGATTCTGCCAATCCAGGAACAAGGGAGGTCTTTCCACCTTCTGGTGTCTTCTGCAATTTCTTTCTTTAGGGTTTTAAAGTTTTCATTGTAAAGGTCTTTTACCTCCTTAGTTAGGTTTATACCAAGGTATTTCATTTTTTTAGGGGTTATAGTAAATGGCATGGTTTCTCTCAAGGCTTTTTCACTTCTTTCATTCTGGGCATATAGGAAGGCCTCTGATTTTTGCACATTTATTTTGTATCCTGCCACCCTGCTGAACTTCTCAATTAGTTCCAGGAGCTTCCTGGTGGAGTTTTTGGGATCACTCAGGTATAAGATCATGTCATCTGCAAATAGAGATAGCTTGACTTCTTCCTTGCCAATTTGAATCCCTCTTATGTCCCTTTCTTGTCTTATGGCTTCGGCTAAGACTTCAAGTACAATATTGAATAGAAGTGGTGAGAGTGGACAGCCTTGTCTTGTTCCTGATCGAAGTGGGAATGCTTCCAATTGTTCCCCATTGAGCATAATCCTTGCTGTGGGCTTGTTGTATACAGCTTTTATTATATTGATAAAAGTTCCTTCCATTCCTACTGTCTCTAGCGTTTTGATCATAAAAGGCTGTTGGATCTTGTCAAAAGCTTTTTCTGCATCTATCGAGAGTATCATGTGGTCTTGGACTTTGGACTGGTTTACATGATGAATTACATTTATTGATTTGCGTATGTTGAACCAACCTTGTGTGCCGGGGATGAAGCCTACTTGGTCCCCATGAATGATCTTTTTAATATGTTTTTGAATCCGATTTGCTAAGACTTTGTTGAGAATCTTTGCATCTGTGTTCATCAGGGAGATCGGCCTATAGTTTTCTTTTTTAAGTGAATCTTTATTAGGTTTTGGGATTAAAACGATATTAGCTTCATAGAAGGAATTTGGTAGTGTTCCTTCCTTTGCTATTTGGTGGAACAGTTTAAGGAGTATTGGTGTTATTAACTCCTTAAATGTCTTGTAGAACTCTGTGCTGAATCCATCTGGTCCAGGACATTTTTTGGTGGGAAGATTCGAGATTACTTCCTCAATTTCCTTATATGTTATAGGACTATTTAAGTAATTCACAACTTCCTGATTCAATTTAGGTAAGTTGTGTTTACTTAGAAATTCATCCATCTCTTTTGTGTTGTCAAACTTCACAGAGTATAAGTTTTTGAAATATGATGTTATAATTCTCTGGATTTCTTGGGTATCCGTAGTGATAACTCCATGTTCATTTCTAATTTTGTTAATTTGGGTTTTCTCTCTCTTGCTTTTGGTTAGTTTAGCTAGGGGTGTATCAATCTTGTTGATTTTTTCAAAGAACCAGCTTTTCGATTTGTTGATTTTTTCTATCGTTTTCTTAGTCTCGATTTCAGATATTTCTCCCCTTATTTTGCTAATCTCTTCTCTTCTACTGCTTTTGGGATCAGATTGCTCTAGTTTCTCTAAAGCTTTAAGCTGCATTGTTAAGTTGTTTATTTCTGATGTTTCCATTTTTTTGATGTGGGCATTAAGAGCTATGAACTTACCTCTTAGAACAGCTTTCATTGTGTCCCAGAGATTTTGGTAAGTTGTATTTTCGTTATCATTCACTTTCAGGAAATCTTGAATTTCCTTTTTAATTTCTTCCTGAATCCAGTTCTCATTCAGCATCATAGTGTTAAGTTTCCAGGAGTTAGTGTATTTTCTCTTGTTTGATGTGTTGTGGATGTCCAGCTTTAGGCCGTGGTGGTCTGATAGGGCACAGGTTAGAATTTCAACTTTCTTGTACATGTGTAGATTCATTTTGTGGCCCAATATGTGATCTATTTTGGAGAAAGTTCCGTGTGCTGCTGAGAAAAATGTGTATTCTTTGGTGCGTGGGTGAAAAGTTCGATAGAGATCTGTGAGGTCCATTTCTTTCAGGGTTTGATTAAGTTCCAAAGTGTCTCTGTTAAGCTTTTGACCTGTTGATCTATCCCATGTAGAGAGGGCGGTGTTGAAGTCCCCAAGAATTATCGTTTGGGGGTTGATTTCTTGCTTTAGACGCTGTAGGGTTTTCTTAATGAATGTGGAGGGGCCCGTATTGGGTGCATATATGTTCAGTATTGTGAAGTCTTCCTGGTGAATTGTACCTCTGACTAAAATGTAGTATCCATCCGTGTCTCTTATAATTTTTTTTGGTTTGAAATCCACTTTGTCTGATAGCATAATGGCTACCCCTGCCTGTTTTCTGCTTCCATTTGCTTGTAGAATTGTTGACCAGCCTTTTATTTTTAGAGCGTGCCTATCTTTTGTGGTGAGATGGGTTTCCTGCAGGCAGCAGATTGATGGATTGTGATTTTTAATCCAAGTTTGTAATCTGTGTCTCTTGATCGGTGAATTAAGTCCATTAACATTTAGTGTTATAATGGAGAAACTATTGTTAATTCCAGACATTTATTATGTTTAGTAGCTTTTATAAGTATATTGCTTCGCTTTTAATGGTGTTATATTTGCCTTCTGTTCTCCTGGATATGCCTGTTTTTTTCTTCACGCTTGAGTATCATTTCTAGCAGTTTTTGAAGGCCTGGTTTGGTGGCCATGTATCCCTTAAAGTTGTCTTTGTGCTGGAAAATTTTTCTTTCTCCCTCGATCATGACTGATAGTTTTGCAGGGTAAATCAGCCTGGGTTGACATTTTTGCTCATTCAATACTTGAAGTATGTCTCTCCAAGCTCTTCTTGCTTTTACTGTTTCGACTGAGAAGTCATTTGTTATTTTAATAGGTTTGCCTTTAAAAGTGACTTGTTTTTTCTCCCTTGAAGCTCTCAGCACCAGTTCTTTATCTTGAATGTGGAGTGTTTTAACTATTATTTGCCGCGGTGTGCTTCTAGTTTGGTCGTATCTGTTTGGGGTGCGGAATGCCTCTTGTATATGAATGGGCCTCTCTTTCTTTAGATGAGGAAAGTTTTCCTTGATGATCGTTTGAAAAATTTCCTCAGGGGTGGTATTTTGAGATTCTTGCTCCGGTATTCCATGAATACGCATGTTAGGCTTCTTCAGGGTGTCCCATATCTCTTGGATATTTCTCTCAAGTATCTTTTTGGCTTTAACAACCTCTTCCATTGAGCTGGCTAGTACTCCCACTTTATCTTCAAGGTCTGAAATTCTGTTTTCTGCTTCATTAGTTCTGTTGATAAGACTCTCTGTGGCGTTCTGGGTTGAAGATAACTTGTCTTTTAGCTCAGTTTTAAACTCTGCTTGAGTTTGTTTTAACTGTTCTATGCCGCTTTTTGTTTCTTGCACTGTTTTTCTCAACTCCTCCAGATGTCTGTTGTGTTCCTCTTCAAAGCGATTGATTCGATTATGTAATTCCTCCCGGATTTCCTCTTTCATAGTATTGAACATGGTAATGATCATATTTTGAAAGTCGTTATCCTGGGTCAGGCTTTCTTGGCCTTTTTCCGCGGGTTTGTTCTTTTTGGAGTCTAACATTATGGGATTAATTTCTTCAGTGGGAGATTTGTTTACTTGAGTGTTGCTTCTCATGGATTTGCACTTTGACTTTGGCATTGTCATTTTAACTCTTAAGATCTCTCAATTTCACTAAACTGAATTATTTGGCCTGGGGTACTGGTGGGCGGGGCCTGAACGGGGACTTACCTAGGGAGCGGGGTGAGGCCCGGGTGGACCGCGTGCGTGTCCCGACTGGCGGAGCGGGGTGGGGCGAAAAGGGAGGATGGGCGCAGGGGGAGGTGCTCCTCGTTCCCTGGGCCCCCGCGCGGCTCCGGCTGGATGGCGGGAGTCGGAGCCGGGTCCCCGTGGGCTGACCTGGGTCCTAGAGCGCGCGTTGAGGCCCGGCTGGATCTCGCCTACGCGTCCCGACCGGCGGAGCGGGGGTGGGGCGAAAGAGGGAGGCTGCGCGCGTCGGCGTGGAGCTATTTAACCCGAGGGCAGCTGGGGCGGGGCCCGGGCGCAGGGGGAGGTGCTCCTCGTTCCCTGGGCCCCCGCGCGGCTCCGGCTGGATGGCGGGAGTCGGAGCCGGGTCCCCGTGGGCTGACCTGGGGTCCTAGAGCGCGCGTTGAGGCCCGGCTGGATCTCGCCTACGCGTCCCGACCGGCGGAGCGGGGGGTGGGGCGAAAGAGGGAGGCTGCGCGCGTCGGCGTGGAGCTATTTAACCCGAGGGCAGCTGGGGCGGGGCCCGGGCGCAGGGGGAGGTGCTCCTCGTTCCCTGGGCCCCCGCGCGGCTCCGGCTGGATGGCGGGAGTCGGAGCCGGGTCCCCGTGGGCTGAGAAGGTCACTTTAGAGCTGGACACAGACTCCTAGGCAGGGGATGTTGCACTGTGGTAGGGGCAGCCACTGTATTTGGCTCACTCTGAACTCTATGATACCCTCTGACATTGCCATGAAGAAGCAAGCAATTGGTATGAAGTTCAAAGCCATGGTTCCTGCCCTGTCCTTAACATGACCTAGGTGGACTTTCATTGGAAACAGCATATGTTCTTGCAGTTCTTTCTCATGAAAACGAACAATGGCGCCCTTGGAACAAGCTGGAAGAGGTGCACTGGAATCCCCAGAGCCTCCTATGCACTCTCGCACTCCAAGCAGATCCTTCTGTTGGGCTGAGGACTTGCACCTCCATTTCAGAGGTCACCATGGACAACAAGGGGGAGAAAGGCACAGCATGGGGCGTGGCATGGGCCTCCTGCCACCAACATGGAGCTGAGTCCTCCACACAGGTTCCTTTGCAGCTGCATAGGGGAGGGCTTCTGAGCTTAACTCTCTTGCTTACACAGGTTCTGAACTATTTATCTCTTCATATTTCAACTGTGTTCCAATGTGAGGCTTCAGCATGACGCTTGGGACACAACCTGGAGATGAGCCAAGCACGCTTCTGCAATTCTAGCAATTTGGGCTTAGAAAACTTAGTTTCTATTCAAATGTCTTCCCAAATTAGGGTACAAAGAATAGAAGAGCCGGCCTGGTTTAAATTGGTTTGGGGTGCATGTACAATAAAGCTCAAATGTGCCTTTAAGTAATCTTTTTTATACATTTTTTATTATTATTTCCACTCATACAAACTTAATAGGTACACCAGTTTCATCCCTCCCTCCTCCTCCCCTTGAACCCCCTGCTCCCCCTCCCCTCACCCCTACCTCCCCATCCCCCAGTGCATCCCGCCCCCATTCCCCTAGAGTCCTTTATTGTGCATGCCTGACTCTCCTCTGGGCCCTCCTCTCCGGTAACGTACAAGGACCCAGTGGCATTTCCCTGAACGCTTTCCCATGTTCCCCTTAAGCATAGGAACACTACTGTGGCTGTCAATCCCTTGCCTCCAAGGATCTTGGTGCCTTTAGCAGATGCTAGACTTTGTGAGGTCAATAGTGTGTTGGACATTGCGCAGGGCATGCAAAGTCCAATTATGATTGCTTCTGCCCTAACTTGTGTGGAGTATCTTGCAAATCATTGCTCCTGCCATCCTTTTGCTCTTACAATCTTACCTCCCCCTCTTCCGCAAATGTCCCTGAGCTTCAGGATGGGGAGAGATTAGTCTGGCCTAGTTCTAGGTAGTTGATATAGAGTCTCTGAAGTTCTGGATTGTGGTTTGTTGATTTTCTTTTGCAGTTTTGCTGCTCCTGCAATGCCCTTCACTCCATCCTGCTGGGCACTGTATGTCACCCCCTGGCCAGAGACAAAAAGCTGTTAAACTGGAGTCTTATTATAAGAGCACATTCAAGGGTAGATGTAATAAAAGTAGGAAACCTTAGTGAGGGAGGGGTCAATCACCCATTTGCAAAATGGTTACTTTTTATCTGCCAGATTATATGCCCTCCCCTTCTGGTGAGATCATACCCCCTCAGTTGAAAATGATCAGGAACGAACTTCTGTGAACTTAACCAGGTGTCACATTACTTACTTGCAGTCCTTGATGGAGGCCTATTTTCTCTGCTGTAACGTGGTCACTTCTCTCCTTGTTTCTGGTGTGGCCCTCCAATCCCATCCCTCCCATTCATAATCCTTGCAATTACTGTAGGTAATACATAGATTTACCATTGAGTGTCTCAAGGTGGGCTGGGTGGGTTTGATACTAGGAGCCACCTATTAGGGAGTACATACGGCGCTTAATTTTTTGGGTTTGGGATACTTCACTTAATATAATCATTTCTAATGACATCCATTTCCCGGCAAATTCCAGGAATTCATCATTTTTGATGGTTGAGTAGTACTCCATTGTATAGATGTACCACCTTTAACGTATCCACTCATCAACTGTTGGACATTTGGGTTGATTCCATGACTTTGCTATTGTAAACAGTGCTGCTATGAACATGGTCACACTTGTGCTATCGAGGTGAACCTCTGCTGCATGGGAAGTTATTCCCAAAAGTGGAATCGCAGGGCCATATGGCATTTCAATCTTTAATTTCTTTAAGAATCTCCAGACGGCTCGCCAGAGTGGCTGTATGAGCCTGCATTCCCATCAGCAATGTAGGAAAGTTCCCCTCTCTCCACATCCTCTCCAGCATTTGGTGTTGTTTGTATTGTGGACTTTTGCTGTCCTGACTAGGGTGAGATGATATCTCAGGGAAGATTTGATTTGCATTTCCCTGATGGCTAAAGAAGTGGAGCATTTTTTTTTATTAAAAATTTAATTATACATTTTAAAATTTTTTACCAGTTCCCTCCCTTCCCCCTCCTCCCCCTCCCCTTCCCCCAGTGCCTCCCCCCAATTCCCAGAGAGTCCTTTATTGTGTACGCCTAACTCTCCTCTGGGTCCTCCTCTCCGATGACATATAAGGACCCAGTGGCATTTCCATAAGCCCTTTCTCTTGTTCCCCTTAAGCATAAGATCACTACTATGGCTGTCAATCCCTTGCCTCCAGGGGTCTCGGTGCCCTTAACAGATGCTAGACTTTATGAGGGCAACAGTGTGCTGGACATTGCGCAGGGCATGCAAAGTCCCATTATGATTGCTTTGGCCCCAACTATTGTTGAGAATCTTGCAAATCGTTGCTCCTCCCATCCTTTTGCTCTTACAATCTTACCGCCCCCTCTTCCGCAAATGTCCCTGAGCTCCAGGATGGGGAGAGATTAGGCTGGCCTAGTTCTATGTGATTGATATAGAGTCTCTGAAGTTCTGGATTGTGGTTTGTTGATTTTCTTTTGCAGTTTTGCTGCTCCTGCAATTCCCTTCACTCCATTCTGCTGGGCACTGTATGTCACCCCTTGCAGACCTTGATGGAGGCCTATTTTCTCTGCTGTAACATGGTCTCCTCTCTCCTTGTTTCTGGTGTGGCCCTCCTAACCCATCTCTCTTGTTCATAATCCTCAATTACTGTGTTACATAGGTTTACTTTTGAGTGTCTCAATGTGGGCTGGGTGAGTTTGGTACTAGGAGCCACCTATTAGGGAGTACATACGGCGCTTAATTTTCTGGGTTTGGGATACTTCACTTAATATAATTCTTTCTAATGACATCCATTTCCCAGCAAATTCCAGTAATTCATCATTTTTGATGGCTGAGTAGTACTCCATTGTATAGATGTACCACAGTTTCCTTATCCACTCGTCAACTGTTGGACATTTAGGTTGATTCCATGACTTTTCTATTGTAAACAGTGCTGCTATGAACATGGTCGAGCTTGTGCTATCGAGGCGAACCTCTGCTGCATGGGGGGTTATTCCCAAAAGTGGGATAGCAGGGTCATATGGCATTTCAATCTTTAATTTCTTTAAGAATCTCCAGACGGCTCGCCAGAGTGGCTGTATGAGCCTGCATTCTGAAGTGGAGCATTTTTAAAGATATTTGTTGGACATTTTAATTTCATCCCTGGTAAAGTTTCTTTTAAGTTCCAGGGCCCATTTTTTAATTGGGCCAGTGGTTTCCTTTAGTTTTCTAAATTCTTTGTGCACTCTGGAAAGTAGAGCTCTATCAGATATGTGGTTAGTAAAGATTTTCTCCCATTCTGTGGGTTGCCTTTGAGCTCGTGTTACAATCTCTTTATCTGAACAGAAGCTCTTTAATTTCACAAGATCCCAACTGTTGAGAGTTGGTAGCAGTGACTGTGCCATTGGATGTCGGTTAAGAAAATGTTGGCCTAGCCCAATCAGCTCGAGGGAGTTCCCTATCCTTTCAACTATGGTTCTTATAGTCTCTGGCCTTATGTCAAGGTCTTGATCCATTTGGAATTAGGTCTTGTACATGGTGACAAGTATGGGTCCAGCTTTAATCTTCTGCATGTGGAGATCCAGTTTTGCCAGCACCATTTGTTGAAGATGCTGTCCTTTTTCCATTGGATTCTTTGGGCCCCTTTGTCAAAGACCAAATGGCTGTAATTTTGTGGGCTTATATCTGGATCTTCAACCCTTATCCATTGATCTGTGTGTCTATTTTGGAGCCAGTACCAGGCTGTTTTTATAACTATGGATTTGTAGTATAGATTAAGGTTTGGTATGGTAATACCTCCAGCAGTGTTTTTATTACTCAGGATTGTCTTTGCTATCCTGGGTCTTTTGTGCCTCCATATGAATTTTGAGATTGTTTGGTCAACTTCTTTAAATAATTGCTTTGGGATTTTAATTGGTATAGCACTGAATTTGTATATTGCCTTTGGGAGCATGGTCATTTTTACAATGCTTATTCTGCCAATCCAGGAACATGGGAGGTCTTTCCTCCTTCTGGTGTCTTCTGCTATTTCTTTCTTTAGGGTTTTAAAGTTTTCATTGTAAAGGTGTTTTACCTCCTTGGTTAGGTTTATACCAAGGTATTTCATTTTTTTAGGGGCTATAGTAAATGGGATTGCTTTTCTCAAGGCTTTTTTACTTCTTTCATTCTGGGCATATAGGAAGGCCTCTGATTTTTGCTCATTTATTTTGTATCCTGCCACCCTGCTGAACTTCTCAATTCGTTCCAGGAGCTTTCTGGTGGAGTTTTTGGGATCACTCAGGCATAAGATCATGTCATCTGCAAATAGGGATAGCTTGACTTCTTCCTTGCCAATTTGAATCCCTCTTATGTCCCTTTCTTGTCTTATGGCTTCAGCTAAGACTTCAAGTACTATATTGAATAGAAGTGGTAAGAGTGGACAGCCTTGTCTAGTTCCTGATCGAAGTAGGAATGCTTCCAATTGTTCCCCATTGAGCATAATCCTTGCTGTGGGCTTGTTGTATACAGCTTTTATTATATTGATAAAGGTTCCTTCCATTCCTACTGTCTCTAGCGTTTTGATCATAAAAGGCTGTTGGATCTTGTCAAAAGCTTTTTCTGCATCTATCGAGAGTATCATGTGGTCTTGGACTTTGGACTGGTTTACATGATGAATTACATTTATTGATTTGCGTATGTTGAACCAACCTTGTGTGCCGGGGATGAAGCCTACTTGGTCCCCGTGAATGATCTTTTTGATATGTTTTTGAATCTGATTTGCTAAGACTTTGTTGAGAATCTTTGTGTCTGTGTTCATCAGAGAGATTGGCCTATAGTTTTCTTTTTTAAGTGAATCTTTATTAGGTTTTGGGATTAAAACGATATTAGCTTCATAGAAGGAATTTGGTAGTGTTCCTTCCTTTGCTATTTGATGGAACAGTTTAAGGAGTATTGGTGTCATTAACTAAATGTCTGGTAGAACTCTGTGCTGAATCCATCTGGTCCAGGACATTTTTTGGTGGGAAGATTCAAGATTACTTCTTCAATTTCCTTATACGTTATAGGACTATTTAACTAATTCACAACTTCCTGATTCAATTTAGGTAAGTTGTGTTTACTTAGAAATTCATCCATCTCTTTTGTGTTGTCAAACTTCACGGGTGTAAGTTTTTGAAATATGATATTATAATTCTCTGGATTTCTTGGGTATCAGTAGTGATAACTCCATGTTCATTTCTAATTTTGTTAATTTGGGTTTTCTCTCTCTTGCTTTTGGTTAATTTAGCTAGGGGTGTATCAATCTTATTGATTTTTTCGAAGAACCAGCTTTTTGACTGGTTGATTTTTTCTATCGTTTTCTTTATCTCGATTTCAGATATTTCTCCCCTTATTTTGCTAATCTCCTCTCTTCTACTACTTTTGGGATCAGATTGCTCTAGTGTCTCTAAAGCTTTAAGCTGCATTGTTAAGTTGTTTATTTCTGATGTTTCCATTTTTTTGATGTAGTCATTAAGAGCTATGAACTTAACTCTTAGGACAGCTTTCATTGTGTCCCAGAGATTTTGGAAAGCTGTATTTTCATTATCATTCACTTTCAGGAAATCTTGAATTTCCTTTTTAATTTCTTCCTGAATCCAGTTGTCATTCAGCATCATAGTGTTAAGTTTCCAGGAGTTAGTGTATTTTCTCTTGTTTGTTGTGTTGTGGATGTCCAGCTTTAGGCTGTGGTGGTCTGATAGGTCACAGGTTAGAATTTCAACTTTTTTGTATATGTGTAGATTCGTTTTGTGGCCCAATATGTGATCTATTTTGGAGAAAGTTCATGTGCTGCTGAGAAAAATGTGTATTCTTTGGTGCATGAGTGAAAAGTTCGATAGAGATCTGTAAGGTCCATTTCTTTCAGGGTTTGATTAAGGTCCAAAGTGTCTCTGTTAAGCTTTTGACCTGTTGATCTATCCCATGTTGAGAGGGCGGTGTTGAAGTCCCCAAGAATTATCCTTTGGGAGTTGATTTCTTGCTTCAGACGCTGTAGGGTTTTCTTAATAAATGTGGACGGGCCCGTATTGGGTGCATATATGTTCAGTATTGTGAAGTCTTCCTGGTGAATTGTACCTGTGACTAAAATGTAGTATCCATCTGTGTCTCTTATGATTTTCTTTGGTTTGAAATCCACTTTGTCTGAAAGCATAATTGCTACCCCTGCCTGTTTCCTGGTTCCATTAGCTTGCAAGATTTTGGCCCAGCCTTTCATTCTTAGGCATGCCTATCTTTTGTGGTGAGATGAGTTTCCTGAAGGCAGCAGATTGTTGGATTGTGGTTTTTAATCCAAGTTGTAATCTGTGTCTCTTAATCGGTGAGTTAATACCATTGACATTTAATGTTATAATGGAGAAATTATTTTTAATTCTGGACATTTTTTATGTTTAGTAGATTTTGTAAGTGTTTTGTTTGATGTTTATGTTTTGGTGGTATTACACTTCCCTTCTGTCCTCCTGGATACACTTGTTCTTATCTTCAAGCTTGAGTATCATTTCTAGCATTTTTTTATTATTATTTATTCAATTGTGCGCATATGCATGTGTGCATGTGTGTGTATGTATGTGTGTGTGTGTATGTGTGTGTAGAACCACGGACGAATTCGGGAACCACCATGGACGCCTCCACCTCCTCCTTGTTTACTCTGCCCTGGGATTCACAGGCTCTGCCCTAACAGGACCAGAAAAGCAGGCCGCCCCCGCTTCCACCCGGCCTGTATATGTGGGGTCTAGGATCCGAACTCAGGACCTTCCGCCTGCAAAGCAGAGGCTTAACCCCTGAACCACCTCTCCAGCCTGCATTTCTAGCATTTTTTGAAGGCCTGGTTTGGTAGACATGTATCCCTTCAAGTTGTCTTTGTGCTGGAAAACTTTTCTTTCTCCCTCAATCATGACAGATAGTTTTGCCAGGTATATCAGTCTGGGTTGGCATTTTTGCTCATTTAATACTTGAAGTATGTCTCTCCAAGCTCTTCTTGCTTTTACTGTTTCCATTGAGTAGTCATTTGTTATTCTAATAGGTTTACCTTTAAAGGTGACTTGCTTTTTTTCTCTTGAAGTTCTCAGCACCTTTTCTTTGTCTTGAATATGGAGTGTTTTGACTATTATTTGCCGTGCCGATTTTCTATTTTGGTCATATCTGTTTGGAGTGCAAAATGCCTCTTGTATTTCGATAGGCCTCTCATTCTTTATTTGTGGGAAGTTTTCATTTATGATGAATTGAAATATTTCCTCAGGTGTGGTATTTTGGGATTCTTGTTCTGGTATTCCATGAATGCGCATGTTAGGCTTCTTCAGGGTGTCCCATATCTCTTGTATGTTCCTCTCCAGTATCTTCTTGGCTTTAACAATCTCTTCCATTGAGCTGGTTAATTCTCCCACTTTGTCTTCAAGATCTGAAATTCTATTTTCTGCCTCATTTGTTTTGCTGATAAGACTCTCTGTTGAGTTTTGGGTTGAAGATAACTTGTCTTTTAGTTCAATTTTAAATTCTGCCTGAGACTTTTAACTGCTCTATGTCTATTTTTATTTCTTGAACTGTTTTTCTCAACTCCTCGAGGTGCCTGTTTTGTTCCTTTTCAAAGTGGTTGATACGGTTGTTTAACTCTTCTCGGATTTCCTCTTTCATAGTATTAATCATGGTAATGATCATACTCTGAAAGTCGTTATGTTGGGTCTGGCTTTCATGGCTATTTTCTGTGAATTTGTTCTGGTTGGAATCCATCATTATGGGATTAATTCTTTCAGTGGGAGCTTGGTCTTCTTGGGTTTTGTTTCTCGTGGATCTGCAATTTGACTTGGGCATTGTTGTTTTGTTTTGTAGGACCATTCAGTTTCTGTGTGTTTTTCACTGAACTGATGATGTATTTGGTATTGTTACACTTGCCAGTTATTACTAGTGCTTGCCTTGGATTGGGTATGTTTGTGTATTGTTATTGTTATATCCTAGATGATGCTATTAGGCTGTTAGTACATCAGTTAAGTCAGGTTAAGTAACCAGGGGGTGAATATTAGTATGGTAGTGCACTTTTATGATTTAGTATCTTGGTGATATGTGAGGGTGAGTGGTGTACTCCCTGCAGTTGTATGTTTTTGGGGTGGCTGTATGAGGAAGTTGATCTACAGCAATTAATACTAGAAAGGATCAGTAAGGTGAAAGAAAAAAAGAAAAAAAAAGGTTTACTTATCTTTGGGCTGGATGTGAAGAATCTTGCCCACTTGATATACTGATTGTCGTGGAGTCCAGATGTATGGCCTGTGTTCCCTTTGTTCCTTAGAGTTTTGCTTGAGTTTCCTTTGGACACTATTGAATTCTGAGTAGCAGTGTGTCTTCCGTGGACCACGTGTGTAGGTACCCGGTGGGCCGGAGAGGCAGAGGGTCTGATGTTGATGGCAGAATTCTTCACCTGGGACCTGGGGGGGGCGGTGAGGCACCGAGGGCGGGAGAATGCAAGGGGCTGGGGTCCGGGGTGGGGCCCAGGCTAAGCCAGAGTCGGCCTGGGTGCTCCAGGGTGGGGGGCTGGGCTGGGCTGGGCTGGGCTGGGCCGGGCTCTCTCACTCACTCACCTTGGGAAGCTAGCAGGGCGGGGCAGCATGGAGGGGCTGGGGTCGTCCAGGGTGGGGCGCAGGCAAAGCCTGAGTCGGCCTGGGTGCTCGCTGCCGGGATACGTGGGGCTCCGGAGTGGGGCCTTTAAGTAATCTTTTAAGGAAAAAAATTCCCTTATTTAATGTCTTATAGCTATGCATAACTGAGTGTGCATATGATTAGCATCAGATGCATTATGGGAAGGTAAATGTGAGGAGGAGAAATGATTATATGATTTAGTCTGTGAATCAAAATAGAGAACTACCCAAACTGTTCCTCTTTGCAAGCAGCTGCTTTTTCCTTTACACCCCATGGAAGGAGACGGATTCCAGGCAACAATCTGATGCCCTTGAGTTTCTTCCCTCGTGTGTCCTGGGTTTCCCTTGTAATGTACCCTGACTTTTTTTTCTCTCTCTTTGCTCTTTGAAATTTTCATATACAAGCAGAATGAATTTATGTCCTTGTCCCCCACTTCCTCCCCTCTCTTCCCTCTCCTCTATACCCTCTCTCTGGTTCTCTTGTTCTGTATAAAACTTTTCTATACTGCTTCTAGAAATCTGTGTGGCTTTTATTTCATCCTGAATAAAAGACCAAGAGGCTGGAAACAACTGACCAAGACCTGCTTACAATACTCCCTGGGCTCCTATAGTGTGAAGCTGATTAGTATGTGGCCTGTTTACAATGCCTTCATTCACTTAGTCATTATATACATTAACGGTTTCTCTGTGTTTGTTTTATGGCTTGACACAAAGTTGTTTTTTTTTTAGTGTAGAGTAATAATATGTTGTCTGATATACCACACTGAATCCACATACCTAGCAAATAATTTTATTTTGTGGTTTTCTTTTTGTGTTTGTTGTGTGTGAACGTGAGCCTGTGCATGTCACATGTGTGGAGGTCAAAAGACAGCCACAATTAAATGTCAGATAAGCTGACCCTCGGGTTTCTGAGGATTCTCCTGTCTCAGCCTCCGATATCTTTTTTTTTAATCATTGCATGATAAATTTTATTTATTTTTTATTATATTTTAACTAACCATACAAGCTCAATAAGTACCTTCCTTCCTCTGCCCCTCTCCCTTCCTCTGTTGTCCCCCATTACACTCTCCCTCCTTTTTCCCTCAACTCTTGCCCTTTTTCCTTTCCTCCTCCTCTCTTGATGCTTCCTTCTTTCTCCTTCCCATCCTCTAGAGCATCTGTTTATGTGGGCGCTGAATGTCCCTCTGAGTCATCTACACTAGTGAGGGTTCGGGACTCAGTGGCATAGCTTGTGGCCCCTTCTTGGACTCTATTGAATTCTGAGTAGCAGTGTGTCTTCCGTGGAATCTATTATGACTGTTTAACCCCTTTCCTCTAAGGATGCTACTGCCTGAAGCCTTCTCTCCTGTGATCTGTGTTAGACTTTGGGGGGTTGTTGACATGTCAACCATCCTGCAGGTCAGGCAAGGTCCAATCACATTGTGGCTATATCCTCCCATATCTTTGTAGATGCATTGGGAAGACAGATGTGAGTTTTTATCACATCAGGATTTATGTGAGTGCTGAGAATCTGAAATGCTGTGGTCAGTTACTAGATGAAATTAAATGACAGAGTGACTTCTGAAGCTGACTGTGGTTACTTCGTAGGAAAATGGTAGTGATTCCTTCTTCTCATGACAATCTTGCTTTATGATTCCTAACAGCTTTCTCATTCACTTCTTTGTGACCTTGGAAGGTTTTTATCCTCTTAAAGAACTTTAATGCTTGAGTCTGGGAAATGAAAAAATGAGGATGTCAGGCAGTGTGAGTCTGAGGAACTGCTTACCTTTTGTGTGTTCAGACGTTCCCCCACCACTAGCCTCCAAAGCATGCACGATTCTGTGGCTACCTTCTCTTCTTGCATTGCTGGCAGTCAGGGGTCATTGCTGTGGGGCCACTTCAAAGGGACTTCTAAGCTTCTGAGCACGGATGCACAGAGACTTCTGGTTGTGACACTCCAGGTCAAGAAAATAATAAAGGGGCTGGAGAGGTGGCTCAGGGGTTAAGCCTCTGTCTTGCAGGCAGAAGGTCCTGAGTTCGGATCCTAGACCCCACGTATAGATGCTGGGCGGAAGCGGGGGCGGCCTGCGCTTCTGGTCCTGGTAGGGCGGAGCCTGTGAATCCCAGGGCAGAGTAAACACAAGGAGGAGGTGGAGGCATCCATCGTGGTTCCTGAATTTGTCGGTGGTTCTACACATACACACACATACACACATGCGCACACATACATACACGCACAATTGAATAAATAATAAATAATAAAAAAGAAAATAATAAAAACCCAATCCTTCAGATAACCCACAAACTATAAAAACTTCTCTGTATACTTTCATGACTTGTCTGTGCATTGTTTTCTGAAACTTTGCCTTCCAATTACCCTTAATGCCCAATGTAATTTTACCCAGTGATAACATTTACCTAGAGCCATGTGTACATGTTCCACTATCTCTACATCTCCTGCCCAAGGAAATGTTGAATTGTTTTCTTTATCAGATATTCTAAGCTTTCCATTGTGATGGATTTCATTGGAAAATACAACATACTGCCGTGCATGGTGTTCTGCTATCTTCTTTCAAAGCATGTGAAGTATATTTGAGACACAGGTAATGATTCCAATTGCACTTTCCTCTTTTCTTTTTTTATATGTCTGTGTATGATGTAAGTGCGCTGGGTGCTTATGCATATGGGCATGTTTCTGCTTGTGAATGTGTAGGCAGGAGTACCATGGTGCACGTGTGGAAGTCAGAAGACAACATTGCGTGTTTGTCCTCCCATTTCATTTAGAGAAAGGGCCTCTTGTTTGTTTTTTTTTTTAAACCCCTGTATACCCTAAGCTAGCTTATTCACAAGTCTCTGGGGATTCTTCTGACTTCACTTCCCATCTCACTGTAAGTGCAATCCATAGTGCATATTCATAGAGCCACTATGTGGATCCTGGGAATCTGAACTCTGGTCCTCACACATGTGAGTCCAAATGTTCATCCACAAGCCATCTATTCAGCCTTTCCCTTCTTTTTATAGCATCATGTTATATTACATGCTTACAAATGAAGGAGAAAGAATCGGGGATGTGGGAGCAGTGGGAAAATGAACATTTATGTATGTGTGAAGGAAACATTGCTTTGTCTTGCATGTTGAGCTGAGTTTACCAAAGATAGCCATTTATTGTTGACAACCTTGTATGAGTAGAGATTTTATTGTCTTTAAACAAATGAAAAAAATGATCTAGAGAGTTAAATCAACACAATTACAGTGTTCCAAGAAGTTACTGTTTTTTTTTTTTTCTAAGTCTCAAATCCTTTGCTTGTGTGAACTGGAAGGAAAATTGACTGGGGTATTGCAAAACTAAGTTATCACTCACACAGTAACTTGTATGGGAAATCGTCTTCCTGCACAGATTAATTGAGAACCAGTCCTTTGGAACTCTGTGCCTAGGAGTGAATTTCCAGTGGTTATTGTAAAGTTAAAGGAGCAGAGGCTGCTACTTTGTGGTTGCTCACTGGAAACTGCAGAAGGTTTTGTAAGTGGGCAAGCAGTAAACGGGTTCTACAGCTGCCTTTGTAGAAATGCAGGTTGTTTTTAAATGAATGTCACATGACACGCCCAACCACAGACTTTCTCCAAGTCTGATGATAACAGTAGGCGTGGCAGCCCGGAATCCTCCAAATTGCCTTCATGCTTTGCTAGATGCAGCAATGACTGAACGTATTACTGAGGACGTTAGGGAAGCAGAAGCCTCGTCAAGTCAGCTGAGGTGTCAGTCAGTACTGAGATGCAAAAGCAAATCAGGATCCAAGATCAATCTCAGAGTCTTGTACCCACCGATAGGAAGCAGGGAGTGAGAAGGACTCTCTCCAACTCAGTTAACTCACCTGGCGGAGCTGGGGGTCCATCCAGGAACACTAATCTTCATTGACCCTTTCTCAGATCAGCAGCCACCTGTCTCCTGTAAGTTAGAGTGAGGCTGCTAATTTCAGGGTGCTGATGCCATTTCCGCAGCTGCTGCTCTTGCCTGAAGGAGGATCTCTCAGTCTCACATGAATGCAAATTTCAGAGGGGTGGTCAGTTTTCATGTCACACAGGACAGACTCAAGAAGGCACTGGGAAATAAGAGGTCGAAGGGTTCCATACGACGATTTGAATCCATGGAATGAGATTGGGTTGATTTGATCAACGAGAATAGCATCTTAAAAATCCTGAAATGCATTTGAGAGTCGATCAACATGACTAGGTGCTTTTTTGAGTAAAAATAGGTCATATAAATGCTTGAAAGTGTTTTTAAAAGTAAGTTAAACATAGACCATGCTAGTTACTTTGCACGACTGGCTACTTCTTGTGTAGCTGTTTCAAGATAGACTTAAGATCACATTTTAGCTCAATTATCAGCAATTCAGAGTAGCGGACTCTAGATATGTCATGGAATATTATATGATGAGAGTAGGGCTCATTCGGTGAGCCCAGATTTCATGTTCTAGAATCAAAGACAGACACATGATATTAATTATCAGTATTAATGACACTTGCTTTATGATGACCACAGCACCAAGCTGTGAGAGATGCAGATGTGAAACTGACACCATGACTTCACAGCATATATAAGTAACTAATAAATGACTGAGACTAGTGTGTGTAGGAACAATCAGAGAACACAATGATCTGGTAGGTTCTGGAATCTAGACTTAAGAGTTAATGAGGGGATATGGGGAGTTTGTCAACAGGGAAGAGCATATGTTCATTTGAGTAGGTAGTAGGAACGAACTGCACAGTTTGACTGAATTAGTTAGTTCAAGAATATTAGTCATGGCAGGTAATTGTGCCTAAGGAAGTAAGAAACTCTCAAATGGGAGAAACGAGGGGCTTAATCTGGGGATAGCAGAGTCCTTCTATCCCAAGGGAGGATAATTGAAAGCTGAGCTCTGCTAATGGTTTTTGGCCACGTGACTGAGCTCCTGAGATGCACTGTGGTGGTATGATCTGAGCTCGGGGATGTTGGCTCTAAAACTGCAAACCTGAGAATCCGCATTTCAGAGTTAAGGTCTGAATGTGGCAACTGGCGAGACGGGGGAGCAGAGGCACAGAACTGAGGTCTGGACCTTGAATGATTAATTCATGGTTAGTAAGCCACATATGGGATCTGTTTATTCCCTGTACTCCTAACCCAGGGACCATGAGCCCAAGATGGAGGAACTGAGGGTGAAGATGGGTCAGCCGCAGTTCCTTGTAGAGAACCATACCATGAGCACAAGCAGCCCATGACTGGAGTTCCACTGTGCTGACAGATTATCTTCAGATCACAGTAAAAATGATGCAATTGGTCATTCCCAGTCTTTGCTTTCCTCTTCTCCAGTTCTATCCTAAATGCACTTTTGGCTTTTGATTTACTGTTAGAAATTTCCTGTGTAGATTGGGGCTGAGAGCTGGGGGCCAGATTTTGGGATTTGAAACCCAAACACAATTTTCACTACTTCCTACAATACTTTCAATTTAATTTAGGTGGGTCCTGGGATATTCTGTGAAAATATCAGCAGCAACCTAGGTCTTTATTCCTAGGAGACGAGACATGATTAACATACCACGAAACAGCACAGAGTTCATTCTGAAGTCTTTAAATTATGCTGTTGATCATTAGCAAAACCAAGTCAATATCTGAAATAATTATTTGAAAAATGGGGTATCTATTTTTGAGGAGTCCGTTACAGATTGTGCGTGTAGAACAAAAAGTCAAACCCCCAGATCAAGCAATAAACCATTAAAAAGTGAGAGTTTCATTACTAAGCAATGCAATTTAACTAATGCTGGAGGAATGCCTATTAGGAGTAAGCATAAAAACATGCCTTTAATGTGGACAGGTAGTCTCAAACTAGACCTGATCCTTGCTTTCTTAGTGCATAATCACGAGTGGGTGAGTATATGAATATATATATATACATTTATATAATAATAATATCTATCTATATATATAATATCAATGTCCACAACAAATTCTCATACAGAGTTAAATCTAATAAGTAGTGATAAGGAAAAAGCAGAATGTGCTAAGTGCAAATCTGACTAGAAAGGTCACTAATGTTTTTTAAGAAGTGGCATTTGATCTTCCTCTTTCAGGATAGTAACTATAGGATCAGTGGTAGAAGATGGTGTTTTGATGAGGAGGATACAATAAAGAAGAACGCATTGGAAACCAATGGATGCTTATGCTTCACCTGACTTCATATGATGAAGACATTCTATGTTATTGATACTGCACACAGCTGAAGCAAAGGAAGCATATTTCAGATGGCGAAAGAACTGAGAATAAGCATTTTGTATGTCAGTAAGAAGAGAATAGACATTTTGCATGTTCCTGGTGCACGGAAGGTTTTAGCACTAAATAAGATTGGAAGAGGAATAGAGACCTCATTGGCATAAAGCTCCAAATACCTTATGAGTTACACAAGCCACACTTAGAGCTCTCTGGATACATGTGTGGGATATTGAATCCATTTAGATTAAGCAAGTCAGGCGCATGTTGTGTGTATCTGTCCTTCAAAAACCTGGAAAAGGCTCTCTGGTGTTGCGTGATATCCAGCAAACCCTACACTTGCAGTTTGTGGTAGAAAGACCTTGGCCTCAGTCTTGGAATGGCTCTAGAAAATATGGCTTTGATGAGAGCCCAGCAGTATCATTAAGAAAGGAAGGAGACTACATCATGGGCAACGGATGAGCTGGATCATACTGTCTCAAAAGATGTGGATTTGCTTTCCACCATAACTCATACATTGCCTAAAACCTCTGGGATTCCATTTATTTTTTTTAAATAGAAATTCTATTTGTGCCTGAAATAAACGATAGTGCTTTAACATTATGATCAAAAAGAATATTTTTAAATCATTTTTTTTGTTTGTCGGAAAGTTCTACTTATATGTTTATTTATTTTTTATTAAAAATGTAATTATACATTTTAAAATGTTTTTACCAGTTCCCTCCCTCCCCCCTCCTCCCCCTGAACCCCCTCCTTCCCCTCCTCTCCCTCCCCATCCCCCAGTGCCTCCCCCCCAATTCCCAGAGAGTCCTTTATTGTGTATGCCTGACTCTCCACTGGGTCCTCCTCTCCGATGTCATATAAGGACCCAGTGGCATTTCCATAAGCCCTTTCTCTTGTTCCCCTTAAGCATTAAGACTGGTTCTAAAATCTACATGCAGTGAAAAAGAAATCCTATTCATGGGGAAGGTATCTTTATGAGGAAAAAAATTCAGAGAATTTGGATAGTGTTGAGAAAGATAGGAAAAAAAGAACAGAAAAAAACAGTGGCCCCAAGGGAAAGATATTATATATTTAAAACAAGCTGAAATATCTTTGAGATAGTAACTGTGGTCATTTTTTTTTAAAGTAGGTGGTCATTTGAGGATTGGGGAGGGAATGCATGTGTGTGGCGAGAAAGTTTAATCATTGTGATAATGCTCCTACTCTATTCCAGTTGGGTTGACTCCAGTGCAGATTAAGAAGGAACAGAAAGGTTTGTCTGCAAAACAATTAGTGGCCTGAAAGAAAAATTCAGTTCTGGGTTTTAGCTTGGCCAGGTCTCAAGTGAAGTTCTGAAATAATACTGACAAAGTAAACACAAAATAAGACACACATATTTGTATCTGTAGTTGGCTTCAGACACAGCAAAATCAGATATTTGGGACTTGCTTCTCTGGGTCATGACATCCAGAATATTTGTTTGGAAATGTTGAGTTCTTCCTGTGTCCTTGGGCATGCTGGGAGCAGAGGCGTATTCCTATGTGGGAAGAGACCTGTTTCCTCATATCCTTGATATGATGTTTAATTTGTAACAAAAAAAGAGTTATTTTAAAAAGTCCTAAGCTGTCTAGGCAAGCAGTGATTATGGGCCCAAATGCTTAACTATTCCCTTTCAAATTTGCCTTGAAGGCTGAAGAGATAGCTCAGGGGTTAAGACTTTGCCTTGCAAGCAAAAGGTCCTGAGTTCGGATCCCAGGTCCCACGTAAAAACACTAGCCAGAAACAGCTGTGGCCTGAACTTCCGGCCCTGGTGGGCAGAGTCTGGGAAATCTCAAAGCCAAACAAAAAGGACGTAGAATCAATTCAGGGTAATTCCCAAACTTACCCTTGGTCCTCTGCAGGGGCACACAATGCCCTCTGATGCACACACATACAAACAAATAAATAAAGCTAAAAAAAATTCACTTTGAAAAAAATAATCAACAAGATATGAGAAAACAGGTAGAAAGCAGACTTTATCCACGGGAGAGAATAGTGAAGGGTGAGATCTACATGCCAGACACACAGATACAATGGAGCAGCCAAACTTGTAAATGAAAATGTTGACATGCTCTCGGGTTGGTTAGTAGATGACATCAGTGCTGTCCTTGCCACCCGGGCACTTTTCACTTCTGACAGACATTCGGTCCTCACACACTCCAAGCTAGAAGTACAGATCTGGGGAGTCTCCCAAACCCGGCTCTTTGTTACGATCTCTATTCTGAGGGACTATAAGCTGCATTTATTAAGTAGCTGGAATTCCGATGTGGCTGATTTGCTTACTGAGATAGTTTATTAGGAAGGCAATAATTGTTATTTATGATTTTCTGTCCCCAAATAATATCCCCTTCCTGGCAGGGACTGCTTCGTTCTTACCCCAAATAAATGGCTACCTGTGTTTTGATGACGTTCCTCAGTAAAGCCACACCCTTTCCGCTCAAGAGAGCTAACCACACAGCTGGTTTGCTTGCTTACATTCTAAAAGAGGAGATGCCAGTCCTGCAAAGTTAAGAGTCTTGCATCTCTTCATCATAATGTCCTTATCATGGGGGAAAACTTAACCAAGGGACAAAAAACATATGCAGATGAAGAGATGAGAAAAAAGAGAAAGGAAGGGAGAGAAGGAGAGAGAAATGGAGAGAGAGAGAGAGAGAGAGAGAGAGAGAGAGAGAGAGAGAGAGGAGAGAGAGAGAGAGAAGGGATTATAGCAAAAGGGAAGGAGAAGAGAAAGAAATATCCTGTAGGCGTATTCACACTACTGGGGCCTGGGTCTAGCTGTTTATGAAGCTTTTCATTATACTCCTGATTTGTGGATATTTACTATCTACTTGATGCAGTTTTGTTTGGATTTTTGTAACTTTCAGCCAAAATCTTGGACATGAAATCAAAGAGATAATCTTGAGCCATCCTTGTGAATGACTCTAGGTGGGTGAATGGATGCTGGGATAAAGGCTTCTCCCATGAGTCATTGCTAGTTTTCCTTTGGAAGAGCAGAGAGTAGCTTCTGGTCGACCACGCCTCCATGAGACCCAGTTAGGGAAGCCCAAGTGTATCCACTCTGCAACGATGAAGCTCTGGCTGTCACTCATGTCACTCAAACACAAGTCCTTCTGCTTTTGAGGCAGAGACTTAACTGAGCCACATCTCCAGCCCTGATCTTTTTTCTCAACAATAATGTAAGAATACACATTCCACATTTCTCAAATATTCTGTCTCTTCCCATGGGGTTATTTCAGTGTAAAGCCATCTGAGTTGCCAGGTCTTTCACAGCCTCTTCAAGACAAACAAATGATTCCCAAAGACCTGCCTTTTTGTCCAGCTTCATTGCTCAACATCCTACCAACAGACACTAACAGGAGGAAACTCTGCACAGATTCAAGAGACCGAAACAGGAAAAACATACCACCCAGCAGAGGTGACCACTGCAGCCCAGAATCACTTCTCCAACTGAAATGTTCATGGACACCTACCACAGTCTTCTTGTTCTTACCCTTCAAGTTAAATGTGCTTGATGGAAATTGACAATGGTCAAAAAGTCCCTTTCCAGAACAGATGAGGCTAGAATGACACGCTAGTGACAACAAAGTTCAAGAATTTTAGTGTCTTTTGTGACCCTCAAAGAGTACTTCATTCACTACAGCAGTGACGAGTCCAATGTTCAGCGTCTCCAGTTCAAATTAAGCCACAACTACTTATTTCCTTGTTAAGGAGCCATTGGTGAAGAAATACTGGGAATAAATCTTAGAGATGAAACTATGCTGCATAGGAAAAAAATTCCTAGAAGAGAAAACAGTAAAGGTGCTGCAGGGATCAGCATTAATAAATGATAGGGGGACGCTTGAATGGCCATGAACTAGGAAGAGAAAAAAAGACAAATATTAAAATAAGGGGGTTTGGGAGATGGTTCAGTGGTCAGGCCCTTGCCTCAGAAAGAAAGAGACTCGAATTCCAGATGCCCAGATCCCACATACAAATGCCAGGTGAATCTGGTAGCTTTCAAGTTCAGCCCTGGAAGGTAGAATTTCAGAATCCCCAGAGAAAGCTGGGTATTCAGAACAGCCCCAAAGTTGAGCCCCAAACTCCCAACAATAAGGTGGAAGAACAATAAAGAACAATTCTTGATATCATCTTTGGGTCCCTTTAGGTACACATGGTCAGATACACTTGTGTACATATACTCACCCATGTACAGCCATTCATATGTAACACACACACACAACCCCACAAACATACATGAAAAAAATTTAAAAAATGAAACAAGATGACAGATGGAAAGGATAAATTCTGTAATTTTTATTTATTTATTTCTTCCACTCATACAAAGTTGGTCAGTACCCCATTCCCCTCCCTCCCTCCACCCCTCCCTGGATCCCCTTGCTCCCTCCCGTCTTTTCCCTTTCCTTTCCCCCCTCCCTCCCTTTCTCCCAATGCTTCCCCCCCATTCCTGGAGCATCCTTTAATGTGCATGTCAAACTGCCCTCTGAGTCCTCCTCTCTGATGAGATATAAGGACTCAGTGGCATTGCCTAGAGCTCTTTTTTGTGTTCCCCTTTAGTATAGGAACACTATTGTGGCTGTTAATCCCTTGCCTGTAGGGATCTTAGTGCCTGTGATTCATGCTAAACTTTGGAGGTTCAATGATATGTTGGTAATTGTGTAGGTCATGCAAAGTCCTATTATGATTACTTCAGCCCTAACTTGTATGGAGTATCTTGCATATCGTTGCTCCTCCCCATCTTTAGGCTCTTACAATCTTACCACCCCTTCTTCTGCAAATTTCCCTGAGCTTTAGGATGGGGAAAGATTAGACTGGCCTGGTTCCAGGTGGTTGATGTAGAGTCTGTGATTTTCTGAATTATGGTTTGTTGATTTTTTTTTTCAGTTTTGCTGCTCCTGCACCGCCCTTGGCTCCATCTTGATGGGTACTGGATATCACCCCCTGGCCAGAGATAAAATGAATAGGCCACCATCAAGGACTGCAAGTAAGTAATGAGACATCTGGTTGGGCTCCCAGACTCTTCTTACTGGTCACTTGCATCTGATGGGATATGATCTTACCAGAAAGGGAGGACAATAGGGTCTGGCAGATAGAAGGTAACCATTCTGGGAAGACTGATCCCCCCCTTCACAGCGGTCTCCTACTCTTATCCCATCTATCTTTAAATTCTGTAAATTTCATAAGAAACATATTATTCTTACTGACTTAAATTAAGTAGAATGTTAATAAGTGATCCAGTCAAGAATATTGAACAACCAAGAATATTGAAAACCAATTGTGGGCATTCATATGTCATAAATCAAGAAAATTAGGTAGTTATCATTGGCATCAAATAAGTAGAAAATAGACAAAAGAATGTAGAGAACCCCAGAATTCATTCTGTATTCATAAAAATTGATCCATAATGGGAGCATGGGATGACAAACAGGTATTGTGAATAGCATGGCGTCCACAGAGGAGTTATTCAAAATGAACTCTGAAGAAAAACAAAACAATAGCAGAATCATAATAGATTTGCACAGAACACTATCAGTTTATTAAACTTGAAGTAGACAATAATAAAAGATGAAACAGGGAAAAAAAAAACACAGAAGAGCCCAAGTGAACAAGGGTGAAAACCAAGTTGAATTTCCACATTAGTGATCCTTTTTATGTGTTTAGAAATGAGGTATTTTCTTTTCAAGTGTCCTTGGAACACTCATAAACATTGAATTATTCCTCTTCTCGGCCACAGAGACCATCTCAATAAGAAACATCCCTCAGACCAAACAGAAAGTGTCTTCACCACAGAGTCTGACCCAAATGCTCTAATAAAAATTCACAAATAAAGCTCCAAGTTGTTAGATGAAGCCCTGGGTGAACTTGTAGCCCCTCTGTTCAGACCATTAGGACTTTGACTTTGAGGATAGTCATCTTGTGCTCTGGGATGATGTTGTGTTCACAACGGGGAACAATCTGAAATAATATAGACCAGCAGGGGAGCGTAGAACTTTACCACATCAACTTCATGTTAGTTTATAGAAGAAAAAAATTATATATGGATTTAGAAAGTATCTTTAGCCGTCACTCTGTCCAACTCTAATTTTCCAGAGGTAGGGATGGATGTCCAGAAAAAGGAAGGATTTACTCCTCAAAGTGCTGTAAATACAACTTGTCCAGGACTTTGTCTCATGGAGAGTTCATCATTCTGTGATTCTGCTGCAGAAAGGAGGGTGTACCCTTCTCACAAGGTCGCAGGCATGAGCGACCTGGGTGACCGTGGGGTGCTTGTTTGCTTCTCGGAGTTGAGACTAGCTGCTCCCAGTGGACTCCTCGGAGCCAGTCTTGCACCAGGACAGCTGGTGCAATATGGTTGTCATTACCAGACTCACAGAGTTTCCACCTCTGCCAGGTAACCTGTGTAACAACCTCTGACATCATTAAATGCTGAAATCTCTAAACTGTAAACGTGTGTTGGGAGCTGTTTTTCTGGCACACTCTCGTGACCTCTTTTGGTCCAGACACACGGTGGTGGTGTTATTTTTCTCCAGGATCTGACCCGTCTCTCCTCTTTCCTCGCTCCATCACAATGGCCCGGGAAATAGGTCACAGCCTCTGCCTTTGCCCGTTGGCTGGTGCTGCTCAGAACTCCGTATGTTTCTAAGTCACACCAGGTGGGCAGCTGCTTTTCCACATCACTGGGCCAAGTTATGTTTTCTCTATTGTCATGGGGCTGGACTGCAGTTGCATACCAGACCTTATTAGCAGAGCAGAAGGAGCGGAGATGCAAAAGTCATGCTCGTTTCTCAAGGCTCTGCCGAATTGCTTCAAGGGGGAACCTTGTTTGTAGCCATGAACTTGTGAACTGAAGACTTTATGAAATCCAATCATCGTGGTTATTGTAGTGTAATCCTGCTCAATGTTTCTGTAACTGCCACTTCTTCCCTTCTGTCTCTGATAAGGAGCTCTGGGTACCAAGGTTGAAGAGGATTATCTGCTTTCCTTTTTCTGATGTGATGCCAGGGGCCAAAGCTCTCAGAAGTCAGCTCTGCCTTTAAATGCTCAGTGGTCAGTACAGCATGGCAATTCATACAGCCACCTTGGGGTAGATGTAGGTACAAAGACTCCTCACCAGATACCCACTTTTAGATGAGCACTTGATGAGGAGAAGGATCACATGCGAGAAAGGCTAGAACAAGAAAGGGTCTTAGTGATCAGGTCCTTGTTACTTCTGGATTCAGTTGCCTTTCTGCATCAAGACTTTATCTGCAGAACTCAGTGGCCGGCCAGTGCCACTTATTGACTCTTGATTCTGTGGTTTGGGTGGGACTTGCAAGCTGCCCTTGTCTTTTCCAGGTCTGGTGGTGAGTTATGGTTCTCTAACACACAGCCCTTTACCATTGAGTCGTGGGACGTGAGTGTCTTTCTGTGGAGGTTCCATGGGACAGACAGAAGCAGCTGTGCAGCTGCTGCCTTGCTTGGTTGAAGCCAAGCATAAGTCAAGCCAGCATTTAGGAGAGATGGGTAGACACCATCTCTGGATGGACGAGGGTCACAAGCTTGCAGGAATGGAATCTTTGTGGACAATCTACCACTTTCCCTGACTTAGAGAGATGAATAGAGCCCTCCCCCCAGCATCAAGCGATACACTAGCATAATTCAGGACTTTCCAAAGCACCAAGAAAAGTGAACTTATATATTCTACTTTCAATGAGAGAATTGGAGTTTCCTCTCAGAGTCCTCTGAAACACAGGCATAGAGGAGCTGCAATGGTACGATCTGGGTCTTGGAGAGAAGAAAATGAGATTGAAAGCTTTGGCAGCTACATACAGGTCAAGATGCCTCCAGTAAGTCAAGTTCACGTTTCCATTTAGATTTCTTACAACCTTCCCACCAGGCTGTATTTATGTGTGTGTCTGCTGATTGGCTTTACCAAACCTTTTCATAAGACTTGTGCTGATCATGCCATGTCATGATGGAGTTGGTTTGGGAGTGTTATTGGACCAGGTATTGTATTTTACTCCATCTCGCAAGTTGCTTGCTTCTGGTTCTGGTAATATAAAGATTGGCCTTGATTGAGGGTAAGAAGATCAGGTTGGGACTCTTCCCTTGATTTAAGGTGCCACTCCTTGCCCAGTTAGGTGAGAACCCCCCTCTTATTCTGCCAACATTGTATTCCTCTTGGGTGGTAGAAAGGTACAACTTTGGAAATCTAACAAATAGTTCCTGAGATTCAATAAAACTCAGTTCAGACCCCATTATACCAATTATGTACATAATTGATTCTAAGACTGTGAAGTCAATAGCTCCTTGGTATAAATGTTACTCTGTGTAGTGTTTTAAGAAGAGATTTAACTTGGAACTTAATGAAGAACGTGTAAGGATTTGCTCGGTTGAAGCTGAATATTTCACACAAGGCTATTTGTGCTTATTTATCACTTTATTCTTTCCATTTTTGAGGTCATGAGCATTTGCTGTGTGAATCATACCAACAAAACTCCTAAGGTGGTTCACCTACAGCTAGAATGTTTTACAGTGCTTCCTTAAGTGAGATGCTGGAGAGGTTGTGATTAGCTGAGACCAATGCGACTGATATGACCTCACTGTGGGACTTCACTGTTTGGAATGGTTTCCTAGTGATGCTGAAACAAATCAGTAATTTAATGGCTTGAAAAAGCACAGACTTGCTCTCTTATAGTTCTGGAGGTCAGAAGTCTCAATGATCAGCAAAACAATGTTTCTTTTCAGACCCAAGAGGGCAATCCACTACTTTGTCTCTCCCTGCATCCCTCACCTTGTAGCTTCAGTCACTATAACATCCGTGGTCATCACTGTATCATCTTTGTGGTCCTGACCCTCTCCCTTTCCCTGGTAGAGATATTGGTCCACACAGGAGAAGCTGAGCTCATCTTCCTGTCTTAAGATCCTTGCAGCATTCCCACAGAGTGCCCTTTGCCATTTAACACAGCAGAATCTCAGACTTCCAAAGTGAGGAAGGACATGGATGCCTTTGAGGAAGTAGACAGTGTGGTCTCTACCACACCACTGATGTTCAGAATGGTTGTATTGCGTTAGTTTCAAATATTTACATAATTTCCTCTGCTCCTTGCCTATCTTTCAGTAGGGGTAATGATAATAATGTAGTGTGTTGTGTGTGTATGTACATGCATGTGTGTGTTTGTGTGTATGCATACATGTGTGTATGCATGCATGTGTTTGTGCATACTTGTTTGCATGCATACATGTGTATGTCTATGTGTGTGCACATATGTGCATGCAAAGATACATGTGTGTGTACATGCATGTGTGTGCATACTTGTGTGTGCATGTGTACATGTATTCATACTTGTGTGTATTCATATGTTTGTATGCATGTGTGTGTGCATGCATATGTATGTGTGTATACATACTTTTGTGTTTGTATATGTGTATATTTGCATACTTGTGTTTATGTAAATGTGTATATTTATGTGTGTGAGTGCACATGCACATGTGTGTATGTGCATAAGTGTGTGTGCGCATGTGCATGTGTGTGTGTGTGTGTGCACATGTGCATATATGTGCATGCCAGGAGACATCCTTAGCTGTTGCTCTGCAGGTGCTGCCCACCGTCATTTAAACAGGTCTCTCATGTCACTGACATGGAACTTTCCAAACAGACTGGCTAGTTCCAGGGCCTGGGAATTTGCCTGTCTTTGCAGATCCTGTGCTGGAATTAAAAGCCTGAGTGACCATATTTAGCCTATTTTTTTAAAACATGAGTCTGGGGATTTTGCTCATGTTCTTAGACATGCATTCTACTTTCTAGATTATTGTCTCAGTCTTTGCTTGTAAATGAAGATGGGAGTATTCATGCTATTTCCATCACCTCCACTTTCAATACATTTTGATGAAACATCTCCAGGAGATGCAAGTGCCTTCCAGAACTGATGCCACAAGGAGGAATTAAGACTTGGATATTAGAAAAGAAATGAAAATTAAAATTATGAAGGATGGAGCACATGCAATGTGGAGAGCTTCCCATGGGTTAAATCATGAAGATGTAGTCATGTATCACGCTTGTATTTGTTACTGTTTTTGTTAGTGCTACAGTAAGTCCTTCGTTGAGTAATTTTTCCTTATTATTGTGCATCTATCAATGTGAAGTTATCAGATACAAATATGTGCTGCTATAACGTGCAGTATTTTCTTGGATTTTTTTGAAGAACCAGATACCTTTTACCCCCACATACATTAATGCATGGATACCATCTGACTAAAAGTTACTGATTTATTCCTTTTTTGTGGTGTGTGTGTGTGTGTGTGTGTGTGTGTGTGTGTGTGTGTGTGTGTGTAAAAGAGAGCACTCAAGTGCTGATTCTATTTTACTTAAAGAATTTGTAAAAGTAAATACACTCACTGTATTTGGAATGTTATAGCATTTGGAAACTTGGGAAGATTCTGCAAAGATTTGTTCTAGGTAACATTGGAGCTAATTAGATAAAAGTAATTAGGCACTGAAGAGTCACAAGGAATAATTGGTCATATGAGCTCATTCATTTCTTAGCAAGTGTAAACCTAATTGTTTGCTCATAATCAGTGGGCAGGTGCTTCTGTTCTTGTGTGTTCAGCATGTTGTCGAAGAAGATCAGGATTCTGAGAAGGGCTGTCAGGCTCTCACCTGCTAAGATGGAGCTGGCTTAAGAAAAGTCCCCATGAAACACAAATGAAGCAGATTACTGTTATTGTCTACACAGATACAACCCTATAACAGATATTATTAGACTCCTCTTTCCATTTGTGCAAACGCATTTTTATTATAAATGTAGTATTCTTTTTTCATGAACCAAGGAAAGGATGAGGGACAGGGAGAAACAGAGAAAGACGGAGAGAAAGCAAAACACAGAAGAGGAAAGGAGGGAGAGAGAGAATGCTTCAGACAGACAGCTGACCACACTCAGATCTGCCTTCTCAATTTTCTCAGTAGTTTGTAATTTATTTGAGGAAGATTTACTAGGAAGCCCCTCCGTGACTGAGGGGGGATGCTGCATAAAACTGGACAGTGGGCAGCAGTGATGGGCACACAGGCCTCGTCCCCTCAAGGTGAGCATCGATGTTGACAGTCTCTCCTTTTGCCTTTGTTTTGAATAGAGTAGTAAGAGGGCAAGAGGAGGTGAACGTTCGCTGTACGTAGAGACAATGTGAGCTTTAATTGAAATCATACCCCTAGCGTTTTACTTTTCAGAAGCAGTTAAGCATGATCGAGGCTCCATTTTCTCGTGACTGCTATTATTACTGTCATGCTGACGGCTCTGGGCAGAGGGCTGAAGGTTACATGTGTGTGGAGAACACTGAGTTGAGTGGGAGGAGCCAGCAAACACAGAGTCCCTCGCTTTGAACCACCCCCCCCCACTCCTTGCCCCTGGGCCTGGTTCTGGTTGCCCTGCCTCCCTCTGTGCAGGAGTTGCTACCTCTGGATGCTGGAGCGCTTCTCTCTAGCGCCCCTCCCCGGCTGCCCGCATCTCTCATCTCAAGTGAGTTCTCTCCATCTTGGAGAAACGGTATCCAGTGCTGCAGCTCACAGATGGGGGGAAGACTCTTCTTGCAAGCCTTCTCTGCCTGAGAAAGTGCCTTCATTCCGGGAGGCGACCTGTAACTTAACGGGGCTCCCCAGACTATAATATGTATCAGAATCTTGAGGAAGTTGCTAAAATGTAGGTATCAATTCGTTGGTTTCCACATGAGGCTTAAAAGCTTGTGTTGGTTTCACAAACTCCCATGTGGTGTGAAAGGTGTCTAGAGCTATGCTCAGCAGCGAAAACTTAGATGGTAGTTAGAAGAGAAGTTCAGTGTGGCCTCTAAGTTGTGCGTACGCTTTGGACAGGAAATCCAAGCAGGAAAAACCTCAAAGCAGCCCTCTGTATTTACCAAAATTCTGAGCATCAGTATTCTGGGAAAGAAAATGTGGCAGAGGTGAGAGATATAATCCTGCTCTGAACCCCTGAGGGGTCAGTGTGGTGGTTGAGAAGACAAGACTCCCACACATGCAGCAGGCGTTCGCAAGCCGTGTTTATACTGCTGCCGAGTGCTCTGATGTGGAGAGGGCAGGTTAGAAGTGTGGCCTCTAGGCCGGAGAGGTGGCTCAGTGGAGGAAAGGACTGGCCAGTTAAGCCTGATGGCCAGAGTTCAGATCTGACCCTGGTGCCCACATCCTATGTGGAAACTGGACACAGCGGTATATATGGAATCCCAGTGTGTCTTTGGGGAATAGGTGCAGAGACCCGAGGGTCTCCAGAAGCTCACGGCCTGCCAGCCTGGAGTGTGCAGCAGAGTTGAAGAGACCCTGCTTCTAACAAGGTAGAAAAAGCAAAGAACCAGATCTGAAGGTGCTGTGACCCTGTGTGTGTGTGTGCCATGTATGTATACACGGATACTCAGCTGTCACACACATACACACACACACTCAACACACATTCACATATGCACTCAGACACACACACAGAGACACACACTCAGACACACATATATACACACTCAGACACACACTCAGACACACACAGATATATACACACTCAGACACACAGACACAGACACACAGGCAGACACACATACACTCAGCACACATTCACATATGCACTCAGGCACACACACACAGAGACACACACTCAGACACATACTCAGACACACACAGATATATACACACTCAGACACACAGACACAGACACGCACAGGCAGACACACACTCAGACACACACACTTAGACACATACAGACACACACACTCAGCACACATTCACATACACACTCAGACACACAGACACACAGAGATACACACATACACATAGACACACAGAGACATACAAACACACATATATACACACTCAGACACACATAGATATATACACACTCAGACACACAGACACAGACACACACAGACAGATACACATACTCAGACACACACACAGATATATGTATACTCAGACACACACACTCAGACACATACAGACACACACACAGAGAAAATGCACATATTCAGAGACACACACACTCAGACATGCACACACACACACACACACACACACACACACACACACACACAACTTGTTTGAATGGAAAGGTGGTTCACTTAAAAGAGCCACCCAAAGGACTGTGTCCTTCCTGTTTACCTTGTTTCTCTTGTTTCCTGCCTCATTTCCCGGTTCCTAATGTTTCCAGTGCATATCAAGGGACCAGAGGTGTTGGTGGGGGAAGAATGTCCTGTGGTCAGTCCGCCGAGGTGGAGGTATAACAGGGGATACATCCTTTTGCTCAGGACCATGTTCAGCCAACCTGTCCTGGATCCCACTATGCCTGGGCAGAATCCTTCCCCTCCCCCAGGCGAGATAGATACGAGCAGACATAGTCTCCATCCTCCAACCAGGATGATGGACAGGAAGTAGAATGCCAGTTCCCTCTTGTGAAGACATGGGACTGAGAATGTTCTGGCACAGCAGCAAAGGTTCACAGCCTCATTTCGGTGAAGGGAGGCAGCCACGCTCACCCAGACCCATGGAGATTGCTCTGCCAGACTTTCACACTTTTCAGAGGTGTTGGTGTCTGGGAGAAGGAGGCCCACATGATTCTCCAAGCTCACTGCTTTTAGAGCAGTTAGGGAAACAGGAATATTTGGCCTCCCAGCACCTGTTCTGTTCAGCCACTTTGCAGATTCGCGGTGCGAGGACAGGATCCTTTGATAGGCGCAGGCACGCTTGTGGTGTGGGGACAATCTGACCTGGTAAGGTGACCTGAAGCAAATGGCATCAGTTCAGCATTCACACTGGATTACATTTTTTTGTCAGGGGTTCAGAGGTGGGAAGAAGGCTGTCTTGAATGTCCTAGGAAGAAAAATCCCGTTTTGTCTTATTCTTCTTGAAACCATTAAAGAGTGAAGTGACTTGGAATCCAGTCACTAGAGGTTCACGATGTCTAACGGGGCCTGTGGCCGGCAAGCTAACATGCCTGTCACCGACCCGAGTCTCTCTAATATGCGCTGCACATTCCTGCCTGGAGTGAGAACTGTGAGTGTTATGTTTTTGGCTCCGATCTTGGCAGGTGTGTAACGTGACTCCTGATAGCAGGACAGCAGATTACACTGGGCTATAAAACCATTTCTAAGGCTCTTGGCACCCAAACTGTTATTGTATGTCTGCAGGTGTTTAGTAATTGGATTAATGCAGAGCCGAAGGAATGTCTGCTCCCTGGGTCTGAGAAACATTGAGGAAAGACAAATTCATTTCGGAGAGTGACCTGGAATGCACGATGACAGGCAGGCGCTGCCACGTGAAGCCAGATCTAAGCCCGTGCGTTTCAAATGAACTGCTGTGGGCAGCCACCTTGCCCAGGAAGGCTGATCCAAAGCTAAATACAACAACAATGGACTTGCGAGCCAGGCGGGAAGGATCTTCAGTGTGAGTCTTGATCTTCTTCCAAAAGCAACTCAGAGAACTTGAGCTTAAGTCTTTATATCATGCAGCTCACAAAACTGCAATCCTAGGTGTGTAATAATAACAATCATTTTCAAAAGGCTGGAGTAAGCAGAAGAGGATGCTAAGCTTCCCACTGGAAGTACAGAGACCACACTAGGATCCTGGATCACCAAACATTTGCCAATTAATTCCCATTTTGGAGGTAAAGACACAGATTTCACTGAGTGACAGAGTTTTGATAAAATGACGAGCCACCTCTCTACCCCACTCACTGTAAACTGTGATCCTCACAAAGAGGTGGTTTCTCTCGGGGTATTTTGTCATCCTGACTAATTGAAACTTATGTCGTCCTCGGAGAGCAAGAAGCCAAACTCCCAGAGGCTCCCATGTGAGTCGATAAAACCTAATGGCTTGGCCTTACACAACGAACCTCTTTCTCCGCTTTACAACCCAGAAGGGAGGCGGACCATTTGGAGAGAGTCCAAGAGCAAGGGAGATAAGAGTAAAAAGGCAAGTTGTGTGAAGAAAGGCAGAAGAATTGGGGCTGCTTCGTTCAAATCCTGCAGGGGTAACTCGTAGTTCACAAATATTATTGCAGTAGGTGGTGAGAACAGAATGGGGACAGGGAAAGATGAGAAAACAGTCACAGCTCACAGAGCTCACAGAGCATGAGTGTGAACCCCAGGGCTTTGGGGGACGGCGGAGGGGGGTGAGGGGGAAGGACTGAAGGCCTGAATAGCTGGCTACTCACTGGGTGAGTAGAATTTGCAGATTGCAGCAGTCTCTGAGTGTGGGGAAATGCAGTGTGGCTAAGACTTACTTATTTTTGAAAATTTCATACATGTGTAGAGTATGCTGAGTCTTAGTATTCACATTTACCAGATTATGTCTTTGGAAGTGTACTGTGCTCCTAAACCCCATGCCCTTATTACTATCTCTATCCTGCTCCTATACCTACTGGACTTAGTTTTTCTTCTTAACTATTCCCCTCCTACTTTCATGACTTTGTGCATGCATATGCATGCATTTGCATGTGTGTGTGCATGTGAGTGTGTGTGTGTGTGTGTGCAAGTCTTGTGTAAGTAGCTATAGCTACTGTGCGCCCCTGATTACAATGGCCATGTCATATCCAGAAGGTAGCATTTCGGAGCACTCATCTCCATCCTTTGACTGTTCTGAACTTTCTATCCACTCTTTTAGATGTTTCCCTGGGCCTTGGGGGGGAGGTGCAAAATAGATGTCCTGTTTAGCACTGAGCCCTCAATAATTACTTCTCAGCATTGATCTGTTATGAGCCTCTTCATTACCCACCATGCACTACAAAGAAGACGTGCCTCTGACCAAAGCTGGAAGCAGTGTTAATGTCTGGGTTAAAGCATAACTATCCAGAAGGCAGGTGGACAACAGGCCCACTTAGCACAACATCTGTACTATTCTGCTGCCCAAGCCTGTGACCTCCTCAGCCACAGACTTTAGAGCAGATTGCAGTGTGAGGCATATATTTCCTCAACTCTAATCAGAGAGTAGTTGGTTACCCCCAGACACTCTGGCCACTATTAGGCTGGTGGGCACATCTCACTTGGCATGTCAGTATTGTAGTGCACAGAGCCCAAAGGTGGGTAAGAGTGCTGGTGACTTTTCTTGTGCAGCAGCCTGCAAGGCACCTCTGGGACTGAATGCCAGGCAGCAAGGAGGAAGCTTCCTTCTCAGTTCCAGCTTCATTACCTTGTCCTATATCCAAGGCATCTTCAGCAGTGAAGTCTTATCTAGTTCTGGCAGGGAAACAAGAACAATAGTATTGGCCTCTTATTTGGGGGGAGTCTCAGGGGGGTTCTCTAGCCAATAGTTCATAGGGACATATCCTGCGATTAGCATTGGGATGTCTGATTAGAAGTCTCTGACTTCGTGGAGCAGCCTTGCCATCCTTGGAGCATGGGAAGGTGGCTGGTACACTCCAGAGCAGGTGTCTGGACCACTGGGCGATCTCACAGGACATGTATGTGAGGTCGCATGTTTCAGGTGGGCACAGGGGAGGCACATCTAGAAAAGATGCTGTTGTTTTTTGCAGGTAACTGGTCCTCTTTGGCTGGGAACAAGTTCTTGCTGGTTATCATGGCTCTCCTCCAACTTCCAACTCTCAATCTGAAGTTAGTGTCATTAGGTAGTGATGGAAGAAGGGGGGGGTTACTTATAATCACAGGGTCTGATTTTTAAGATGTAAGGCAAAAGGAAAGAAGAGCTCTGAAATTCAGGGGTGGTTACTTTGATATGAGGGTCATGTAAGTGCTGCAGGGACGATGCTCTGTTGTCTAAGAGATGTGTTAGGAGAGAGGAATGCAGACAGTGGTATGTGAAGAGGGAAGGAAAGGAAGTCTATGAGTCTTGAGTAATGAGCAGCCACAAGTAAAACATGTCAAAGAGAAGTCTGGCTTTACTGGAGGACCAAGTAGGGAACCTCTGCCTCTGAATCTGTGCAGGGGCTGGTGCTGCTGATACAATATGTGTGTAAAGTGTGTGTGTGTGTGTGTGTGTGTGTGTGTGTCTGTGTGTCTGTGTGTGAAGAGCATGTGTGCTATATGTGGTGTGTGTGTGTTGTATGTGGTGTGTATATATGTAATATGTTATGTGTGGTGTGTATGTGTGTGTGTGTGTTTGTCTCTCTGTGTAGAGTGTATGGTATATGTGCTGTGTGTGTTTATGTGATGTGTGTATGTGTAATGTGTGTGGCTAATGTGTATCCCCAGTGTGTGTGTGCATGTGCCTGTGTCTATATCTCTGTATAGAGTCATGTGTGGTGTGTATCATGTGCTTGCAGTGTGTGTGTTATTTGTGGTTTGTGTGTGTGTGATGTGTGGTGTGATGTGGTATGTGCGCGTGTGCACGTGTATGTATTTGATGTGTACAGTAAGAAAGAGATGAGGCAAGGGCATCTAGTATCCAAGAGTTCACCGTGTGAAAGTGACTCATGGGCTGAGAGATGGCTCAGTGTCGTGAAGCACATGCAGTGAGACCACAGTCCGAATCCCTAAGTCCATGCAAGCTCTCAAGCACAATGGCATGTTTGTAACCCCCGTGCACCTACAGGAAGCAGAGCGTCTCCAGAATGTTGTGGAACAACTAGCTTGACTTATATAGCTAGGTGGGAAATGAGAAACAACAGCCCAAGATTGTCCTCTACTTCCATATGTGCTCTGTGGTGTGTAGATGCCTGAGTTCATGGACACCTATACCTATCCTGCACACACACACACACATACACACACACAAACACATACACACACACACACACACACACACACACACACACACACACACACAATTTGTTTTCAAGATGTACCTTGGTGGTGATGATATTTCACACACACTCAAGGTGGCACCACAGCAAGCCGACTGGAGCTGTATCGATTCCTTCAGTTGAGTGCCAGGAAACCTGCGTTGTTACCTTCTCAGTATTACTACTTCGGCTCATTTCAGCAAGGAACTGGTACTTTGTGAGATAGGTATTTATTCAAAGCCAATGGAATAAGTGTTGCCCACATAACCTTGGAGCTTTTTCAGCTCTGAGGTCAGATTATAGAAGGAAAGTCAGGGTGTTCAAAATGGCTAGCAGGACCCTCCTGGCCAGGGAGGACAAAGATTCTTTCTAGACTCCCACTTTTTTCACATCTATGCCTAGAATTGACTTGCTCTCATAGGTACTCAAATCAAAGAGTCACACTGTACTGGATATCACTCATTATTTACAAGATATCTGGCCACACATGGAGGTATTGCATCAGAAGTTGATTTCTTCTCTTTAAAGAATTTTGTCACATTAGGCGGCATGGTGAAAGATCGTTATGCTACTGAAGATGGCAACGTCAAACAGATTCATCTGCTTTGGATTCCCATCCAAAGACTTTTCTATGTACACTCAAGTTCTTTTCACACTCCACAGTGCAGCTACTCCTGATGCACAGAACAGCTGGACAGCATCTCCGTCTTTCTCAGATCTGACAACCGCTTCTGTACTAAATAACGCCTAAGGGATTATTTTCTAGGTGAAACCCTGGTGAGACCTCACATTAGACTATTTCTGGCAAGAGGAGAACTAAAATCTGAATAGCGAAAAATAAGAAAAACAAAGGAAGAAAGCTATGTATCCAAATTAGATTAAGATGTTTCCTGATTACTAGAGGGTCAGTAGGCTATGTTTTAATAAGTAATTGAATTGGATCACAATGAATATTACTTATATAAGCAACTTACAAAATAGCAATTTCATTAAATCAGAGAGAAATTTGACTTTACCATCCTGTTTTCTCTGCTGGTGTTATTTAATCAAAACCCATTTTATGCAATGATGTGATGTAGGCACGCATTGATTCACACTTTTTTGAAAAAGATTTTTAAAAATTTACTTTGCATGTGGTGTGTGTGTGTGTGTGTGTGTGTGTGTGTGTGTGAGAGAGAGAGAGAGAGAGAGAGAGAGAGAGAGAGAGAGAGAGAGAGGGCACTGTGTGGCCCTGTGGAGGCCCAAGGGTGACTTCGGGAATCATCCTGGATTGCTTCTACCTCCTTCTTGCTTCACTCTGGGATTTCCCAAGCTCCACCCTCCAGGGTCTGAAGTGCAGGTCACAGGCTTGTTTCTGCCTGGCATTTTTACGTGGGATCTGGAATCTGAACTCAGGACCTTCTGGTTTCAAGGCACAGTCTTAACCCCTGAGCCATCTCTCCAGCCTTGATTCACGCTCTTAATTATCTGTGCCATCGAGACTTTCTTGTTCTCGGAAAAGCACGCTGGGACATAGGTTGCTTGTTTCTCTCCTACCTCGTCCAGCAGGACATACTGGACTAAGATGAAAAGAAACATGGCCGAAGTCCACGTTCACATTATAAACTGCGGTCAGTGTCGTTGATGACTTTTTATTCTCTAAAATGAAAATAAGGAATAAAAGAAGACATCTTTACGTAGAGTTGGATGTTGATGTTCCCCAAAAGGTTGGGATCTCCAAGACTGAAAGTCTTGTGTGTGCGTGTGTGTCCATTCTTTTTTCAGAGAATAATCTGAGATGGGGCAGGGAAGAAAAAGTGAGTAACCACCCTTTGCAGGGGCAAGAACTTTCCCCACAGACCTCAAAGAGAACAGTGTCAGTGCCTCCTCTCCCAGAACCGGGGCAGAGTGGGCAAGGGGTGGGATGGCATGAGAGCCAGAAAAAGGTTAGAAGTCTGAGGCACGTGACCTCCCTTCCTCATTGCTGCTTGGTGGATGCTTGGCACAACTTTCTGCCTTTCCATCTTTTCCACATGCTAAGAACAATGCCCTCGATGCAGCATGGGGGCGGGGTACTGAAGAACCACAGCTCGGAGCTGTCTGTGGTTGCTTGATTGATGGATTCATTCATCATCGCAAATCCCCAGCATCCTCGTGAGTCAGATCCGAGGTCGAGGATGGAGCTATGCCTCACAGTTGCTGTTCCAGGTGGCCCCAGTCTAAGAATACAGCAGATGCCTGTGGTCAAGTGCTTGCAATTCTGGGTGCAATTAGATTGGGGCTTCGTTACTCATCATTGACTCACCAAACCAATCTTTCCCACTGAATTAGGAAGATCAACCAGTATCTTCAGAGATGATGGTAGCTGAGATAACCTGTATTACTAAGAACATTGAATTTAGGCCGTGATTCTCCCTCAGGGTGAGCCAAGGAAGGCAAGCCAAGTGACTAGGACTTGAAACCTAAGGAGTTATTCACATGGGGTTATGGGAGTTTAGATTCAATCTGGCTTAGGCAGTTTTTTTTTTTTTAAACATATCTGAAACTCTGAACTTCGGTTTTTCATCTGCCTACTTGAAAAGTTATGCAAGATTTGTGACGTGACATCTGTCTTAGTCACTTGTCTTATTACTATGACAAAATACCTGACAAAAGCAATTTAACAGAGAAGGGGTTCATGTGGACTTATAGTCTGAGGGGTTGCGATCCATCATGGCAGGAAAGACAAGACAGCAGGAGCTAGAAGCAGCTCGTCACAGTGAACCTGCTGTCAGAAAGCCCGAGCACAGGCTTGAAGAGAGGCAACTTGGTGTACCGTAAGAATAACCAAACCAGAGGGAACCCTGGGGTCCACAGAAGCAGACAGGCATGAGGGTGGGAGGGAGGGATAGATTGATGAAAAGAAGAGAGAGGGATAGAAGGGAGAGGGGATAGAGGGAAGCAGGGATGAGTACTCAATATGCTTGTAAAACTAGAAAAATAAGTAATAATAAAAAAATAATAATAAAGGAAAGCATGAACACAGGAAGTAGGGCTGAAATGTAAAATCTTTTTTTAACATGTTTTATTATTATTTCCGCTCATACAAACTTAATAGGTACACCGGTTCCCTCCCTCCGTCCTCCACCCCCCTTACCCCCCTGGTCACCCCTCCTCTCACCCCTCCCTCCCCATCCCCCAGTGCCTCCCTCCCCGAACCTTGGAGAATCCTTTAATGTGCATGCCAGACTCTCCTCTGGGCTCTCCTCTCTGATGATGTACAAGGACCCAGTGGCATTTCCCTGAACCCTTTCCTGTGTTCCCCTTAAGCATAGGAATACTACTATGGCTGTCAATTCTTTGCCTCCAAGGATCTTGGTGCCTTTAGCAAATGCTAGACTTTGTGAGGTCAATAGTGTGTTGGACATTGTGCAGGGCATGCAAAGTCCAATTATGAATGCTTCGGCCCTAACTTGTGTGGAGTATCTTGCATATCATTGCTCCTCCCATCCTTGTGCTCTTACAATCTTACCGCCCCCTCTTCCGCAAATGTCCCTGAGCTTCAGGATGGGGAGAGATTAGTCTGGCCTAGTTCTAGGTGGTTGATATAGAGTCTCTGAAGTGATGTAAAATCTTAAGGTCCTCTGTCCCTCATGACCTCCTCCTTCCAACAAGGCTCCACTTCCTAAAGGTCTTACCACCTTCCTAGGCAATTCCATCAGCTCAGGTCCCAGTGTTCAAACACATGAACCTATGGAGAACATTTCTAGCCACATCAGTATCACAAGGCATAGATATAAAAGGACGAGGGTTGTTTTCATCATTAGTAACAATTGTTTATGAGCATTTTCACCTGTCTTTGTGACCCAAATAGTCTTCGTGGTTGGCGTGACACATTCTGTTGAAAAGTAGAGACAGAAATGGAGGTATGAGGGCCCCACACTTGGTTAGAAGCCATCACGAAATGCAGCAGTGTGTTAAGAACTGGAAGATTTGAAATGGCGGAGTCAGGCTTGGATAGTCATCTCACTTCTGCCACCTGCAGATGTTTATTTCAAGAATTTCATTTTCCTCATTTGCAAAGGGGAATAATAACCCCTGAGTGGTAGCAGGGTTGTTGAGGATTAAATGAGATGATTGTAGAGATGGTCAGCAGAGATCTTTGCATCCATACGAGCTGTTATCGTCATGTGAAGATAGAGTAAAACCAAGCTGTTGTGCAGAACAGACTGAATCTAGTGATGCATTGTCTGCAACATGGTTATATATTTGGATGATGCTTTTCTCACAGGTTTGATTTGTAGAAAGGGTTATGCTAAACATTACTGTTTCTTGCTTTCCTTAATTTCTCTAATACTAATGCTATAGTTTGCATGTTTTAAACTAAAGATTGACAGTTTTCCCTTAGAAATAGAACTAGAAACTACACTGATGGAATCAATTTTTAGAAAGTCTTCATGAGAGATTTTTTAAAATTTTCTTTAAGGATCATTTTTAAATTCACAATTCAATATCTGTTGTAGAAAGTTCCAGAAAAGGGTTGTGGGATAGTGGTAGACAGCAAATAGGCAGAAATATAAAGCAACTCTGTACAGACTGAAAGATTTAATAACCTATGCAAGGTCATAAATAATAAGAGAAACAGAGATCCAAATTTAGGCCTATTTGGCTTTTGAATCCTATCTGGCCTCTGGAATACTTTGAAATACTTCCAACTGTAGAAGATCATTTGTGAAAATGAACTAGGTGATGAAGCACTGCTCTCCATGGTGACATTACCAATGTGGATCATTTTAACTCAGAGACGGGTCCCAAAAGCGACCCAAAGGACTGCCACCAGGACTCAGAAAGCAGAGTCCTTCTTCAGTGTTCCCGTAGCTGAACAATCCAGAACGTGTTTCCAGTTCCTTCAAAATTGGAAGTGGGGGAGGGCTCAGGGGTGAAAGCGCTTGCTTCACAAAAGGACTTGAGCTCAGATCCCAAAGTCTATATAAAAGCCAGGTAGATGTGATGTCCCAGCTGTTGCTCTACCCTTGGAAGGTGGAGAGAAGAGATCCCTAGAGCAAGGTGACTAGCAAGACTAATGGACTAGAGCAAGGTGACTAGCAAGACTAATGGACTTGACTTAGAGAATATGGTGGAAGAGCAATCTAAGATGATTCCCGATATCAACCTTAGGCCTCTACATGTGCACACAAGTACACACACACGCCTCCCTACACACATGTGCCACACTCATTCAAGCATGCTTACACACGTGTATACCACATGTATACACATTTGTACATGAAAATGAAAAACATGGAAGTATAACAAAAATCATGAAAATAGGAGCCCAGGCTCCCTTATATCCTCCTATATTATATTTTCTCAGATTCATGTGGTGGCATGTCAGCGTCAACTGTAGTATATATGCATGGGATGAGATCAGTGGTCGTCCAGAAGGGTCAACAATTGCAAATGTGACATTGAGATGTCAGCTGTTAGCCCAGATTGCTGCAGTACATAGGTAGACAGAAGCAAGGTCCTTCTACAGTATTGGTAAGGCAGGCTACATTAAAAAATAATAATAATAAAAAAAAAACAAAAAAAAACTTTCCTTTTTTTTTTTAAAGGAGCAAATTCTCAGTGAAATGAAAACATTTGGGTAAACAAAATGGTCATCTAGTTGATATTAATGAGATACTAGTTGATCTCTGGTTCCTCTCAGTATATCTGAGTTTTCTCTAATCATCAATAATGAGTCTGTATTAAATTCATAATCAGAAAAGATGTCCAATAAATGTAATCTGCTTAAAAGATGCAAAGCCTGTGTCTCTAGCTCTGAGTTTAAGATCAGGGCGTTTTGACTCCTCCATGTTGCAAGTGGGCGCGGCCTCCTGTGACTTTGCTTTCTAAGTCAGTCCCTTGCCTGCGGTCTCTTGTCCTGACCCAGAGAGATCTGATTGAGCTGGAAGACAATCTGAATCTCGCTTTGCCAAGACACAACATCTATTCTCCCTACAAGGCAGAGTGCTTGGTTAACCTCTTCCATGACAGCCTTTTCCCCAAGAAATGTTTTTCCATGCCCAATGTACCTACTCAAAGAGGGGGAGCCAGTGTCTGGGGGAGGGTTGTGTGTTGATCATCAATAGCATGCTTACCAGGGACATCCTTAGGATGTCATCCATGAGGCTCTAAGCAGGTTAAGATTGTGTGTGGCAGTGTTCATTCTTGCTCGACCTTGCACTGGTGATCTCCTGGCTGTACTCTGCTCCAACACCATGGATAAGTTGCAAGTAATCCTTCCAGAGGGGGGTTGAGGTTAATGACTATTACCTCCAATGAGCTGCATTGCTCAAGATATGGAGGGATTGGTTACAGTCTCCGGGTGGTAGCCAGCAGTCTGCGGACTTGGTTGGCAGCTGGGTTTCAGCATCTACAGATGCTGTCACTCTGGTCTCGGAAATGAGTGACACTATTCTGCCAGTTAAGGCTTTCCAGCCTGCAGTCAGTCGTCCCTGGAAGATGCCTGACTCCAGGAGCTCTGGCCAATGTGTGGGGGCAAGTTTATAGTCTGGTTGCCAAAGCAGGGAGGGGGAGGAGGGAAGCTGTTACCCCCATGTTGAGGCCTCTGCCTCTGTCACTCTGAGCCCGTGACCTGAGCAGAGAGTTCCTCAGCAGGTCTTCGGGGGGCAGTGTTCAAAGCTCTGCCATGCGTGTGCTCCCTTGGTTTCCTTGCCTTCCCCTCTCCCTCTTTGAAATGAAAAATAAAGCCACCTGTCAAAGCTGGTGATATGTCCAGACCTGTAACCCACACACAGATTCAGGAAGACTTCAAAGTGGAAACTCCTCGGGTCTGATTACATTTCGCTACAGATGGCGAATTTATGCCCACCTTCCTCCTCCCCCCACCACCCCTGCCTCTGTTCTGACTTCTGTATTGTAAGCTGGGTATAAAGTATGCAGCAGTGTTATTTCTTGATTAGTGAGTCAAGTGTCATTTATTCTTTCAATCTTAAGAGACGGTTTCTGAATTTCAACAGAGAGGAGTTGAAACTCAGCCTCTTGGGTATATTCTGGAAAACACTTGCTTGGTTAAAAGATGAAACGACTTCTACTAGGGTGTCTGTCAGCTTCATAGCACTTCAACTTAGAAAAACAGAGCCCAAATAGTACCTAACTCACAGCGTGACTGTGGCCATTAATTGAGTCATTATACACCAAGCTGTAGGGAGACTGCCTGAGATGAATGAAGTGCTTGTGGGTGCTTAGGGATTGCTGAGAAGCAGGTACAGACAAGAACAGGGGACGGAAGGCGAGTCTATGTGGAAGCTATTCACGACAAACTATTTCTGTGTCCCCTGAGGACTCCACTGACAACCCTACAAACCCCTCCCCCACCACAAAAAGGCTCCACCTTAGCAAAAGGAGGAAGCCACACAGATATCCCATGATGTTCTTCTGTGATATTTCATTCCGGAAAAGACTGTTGTGTTCCTTCTTCACAGAAGTACCCCGCAATCTTTATCATCCCTGCTGTTCCTGAAACTTGACCATGCATTCATTCTGGGCTGTGGAATTTGGCTTTGGGGATCTGACCATGTAGAAAGGCGGTGTCTGACTCATCCCGTGACAGTTACTGCTTGCGGCTTTTCTGACGGATACCCACCTGACTTTCCTTTTGTGTGCACATCTGCCAACATCAAAATTGTGTTCTCATCTCAGATAAGATATGGTTATTAAAATAGTAAAAGAGATTAGCAAAGCTTGGAAGAAATATTGAGCGCCCCTTCAAGACTTTGGGTGGTTCTGTCCAGATAAGTGGAATGAATCTGTGGAGAGCTTCCCCTTGCTGTTACATGAGGGACTCAATGTCTCTTGTGGAAAGAGCATTCAGTCGTCTTTCTGATCAACAACAGCTGGTAGAGAGAAAGAGAGAGAGAAAGAGAGAGAGAGAGAGAGAGAGAGAGAGAGAGAGAGAGAGAGAGAGAGAGAACAGGGACACCTCTGTGTTCCCCACTTTGTAAAGTGATGAGCTGTCTGCCAGCTCTCAGGGGCCAAGATTTCTAGGAAGAAGACTGGTGACACTCTTGCTCCAGACATGTTCCTGCCCTGGTCTTTCCTGTGGCTGAGGAGGAATTCCACAGAGCTGGCACCCTAGGGCATCCCTGACTGCTGGTTCATCAGTGCCCAAGAAGAGATGGCAGGTTTCAGAGATGCCTCACATCTATACCCAAGCTGAGCCTGGTTTCCCCTTTGTCAGATTGGCTCTTCTTTGAGTCACTGAACTTCCTCCTCCAGCCAGACAACAGCAAAAATTACATATCAAATGCCACCTCAGCAGCAATGGCTATATATAAAAAGAAAGACAAAACAGGACAAATTCTAGCAAGAGTGTGGAGAAAGGAGAACGCTTGTACACCATTGATGGGAGTTGTTGTAGTCATGTGGAAAACATGAGAGATCATTGGTATATTTAAAATAGTAATTATCACAGTTAGATACAGGTGTCAACTTGACAGTTGAGGATGTGAGCTCTGGAATCATTTGTAGAGAATTAGTAGTTGAGTTAATCCAGAGCAAATCTGCAGGAGATTGTCTAGTGGATGGGGAAGGCCCAGACCATTGGATGGGGGTGGGAATAGTCCTCAAAGAAACAGAATAAAATGAAGGGAACTGAGACAGACATGTTGGTCTGGCAAGTAAGGATAGTCCTTATTTCAGCTGTTATCTGGAGATGGTGTGACTAGTTCCCTTGGCCCCTGGTACTGGCATGGGTTCTCCTGCCACGCTGAAAATGGAGCTGTTGCTGTTTTGCCATGATGCTATCAGCAACAGTGCAGGTGAACCGCGACAGAACTACTGTCCGATCCAGCAATCTCACCGCGGAGTGGGCATCTGAAGGAGATGAAGCCAATGTATCAGACAGGAAGCTTGCAGTCCTCTGTTTATTGTAGCACTATTCATAACCGCTAAGATGGATGGCTAGCTCAGAAAATATGATACCTGTACACAGTGGAATACTAATGCAGCTATAAAAAGATAAAACCCTGACATTGGCTGCAGCTGAAGAATCACAGTAAGCCAGGCGTAGAAATGTCAATGACTTCACACGTAGATGAAACCTAAGAGGGTTCAGATCATAGAACCAGCAAGCCTAGCAGTAATGACCAGCGGGCAGGGACAGGAGAGATGATGAGGCATTGATTAGGTGGGACTACTTAATGGATCCCACAAAGTTAATAGCATAGGAGCAAGAAATATGGGTGCTCGACTATACAGAATGATTACACTTAATAATATTTTGTGCGATCCAAAGCACTTAGAAGAGAGGATATCGAATGTTCTCATCATGAAGCAATGACAGATGTTCAAGGTGATGAATAATCTATCTCCAGTTGATGCTTGTGTAATATAAAAATGTTACAAAACATCATGCCGTAGCCCATAAAGCTGTGCTATCATGATGTCAATTTGAAAAATGAATCTGAATTGCTCCTGGATTTTCTTCTAGATTCTCCACCTCAGCCCTGCCAGGATGAAGTGACCATAGCCTACTCATTAGTTCGTGGTGTTTCTTGGCTTTCCAGAATCAACAATGATGCTATTCTGGTCAAAATGTCCACTGAAACCCCAGACTTTCCTCTGATATTATGCTCTCAGCACCAGCAGCTTAAAGTGCTGGTGACCTTGTAAGAGAACCTCTCCTGGTGTATCATAAAGCTTCATAATTGACTATTAGCTAGGCCAGGCTGTACACATCTTGATTGTAATGTCTTATTTTACTTCCTTCCAAAATTTTGTAAAGTGAGCATTTTTTCTCTTGTTATATCGAATAAGAAAACTGATGGCTACTGCTAGAATTTCTCTCTCTCTCTCTCTCTCTCTCTCTCTCTTTCTCTTTCTCTGTCTTGTGTGTGGGACTGAGGTTAATAAGGGCTGCCTACATTAGTATGTGGTAGGCACTTGCTGCAGTGATGTATCAGTGGTTACACCACTGAAGAAAGCGGCTTCCCTTCCCAGAGCCAACATTAACCCTCAATAGTCCCTGGGAGGGGGGGCTTCACGAGCTCTGCCTCCTTCTTGAAAATTGACAGGCCCAATGCTGTACAGAATTTGTACAGGTAAGTGCAGCGGCAGTGAGTTCATGCTGCTATGCCCCAACAAGACAGATGGTGCTCCTCCTCCTATCCTCCAGCTCTCCTTTCCACCCCTCTCCTGTGATGTTCCCATGGGCAGTGATATGGATGTCCCATCGAGGAATGGACACGCCACAGTCACTTCTCCTCACTTTGACCCACTGCGGTTTGCTGTGAGAGTCTTTATAGAAGAAAGCCGCAGGTCTGTGGCTGTGATTGGCCATTCATTATCCTCCAGATTCCTGGATAGGGAGCCATCTCTTCCATGAGCAGAGGGATCCCGATGATGGGTCGAGTATGTGAGAGGACACGTCTACCATTTCGGCACCAGGGAGGGTTCTTGAATTGCAGTGTGTCCGCCCCCCTTCCCTTTCCCCTCCTTTGGCAGTGTACAGCCTTCAGTCAAACCTTGCTTCAAGTAAAGCAAGACAAAAAGTGGGCCATTTGGACTATTTCCCTTCTTACAGACTCAGGTCTTCAATATAGATTCAGCACAGCTGGGTTTTCTAATAATCTAGACCAGATTAAAGGTTTAAAATGTGTACTTTATTTAACAATGTGTTACTTATAGCACCTCAGACACAAGTGTGCTTCTAAAGTTCTACAGAGAAGACGGCGTGTGTGCTCAGCAAACTACAGTTTTCACAAGGTTTCTCTTTTCTAAATCTTACCCAAAATAAGCTTCAGTAGCTCATATGTCTCTCAAATAAACGAACACTAATTAACTTACACAGTTCAGTTCATTTAGTTTTTTTTTTTTTAAGTAGCTCCATCCTATTTTCCGTTTAAAAAAAAAATCTTAAGAGATTTCCTGAAGAGATCATTACCACCAAGTTGGTACTGGCTCGTGTAGGCAATAAAACAAATAAGTCATTAAAATAATTTGAACAAAAGGAGTAACTTGATATTATGCCATCTACATTTGGTTGAAATGACATTTTTAAGTTCTCTTTCATCTTCCTGAACAGATCACTTGAAGAAAAAAATGTGATTAATAAATTATCCTTCATGCATCTTATGATAACTATTATAGTCTTTGGAGAATTATGAATCCACATCTGGAAAAAGTATTTTATATGCTACTGCCTATAAAACAGCATGCCATGCATTTTACAAGTGCACGTTAGTAAGTAAAAATACGGTATGTTTTTTGCATTCTCGCTTTCTCCTCCAAGAGAAGTGTAAGCCTAGTTTATTTCACAGTAAAGCGTGCTAGTAAAGTTTATATGAATGCTTGTTTTCCTCCCTTGCTTTGGGGCTAATGCAGTGTCCTTAGGTTATTTTGAAGATACTTTCTATCCCAGTTCAAGGAAACCTTCCTTCCGTGCAGAGTAGACCGTTGTCCTTAGACCCTTTGAGTGAGTCGAAGTCAGCTGGTTCAAGGGGGGAATGTCTGAAGTGTTGGGGGAGAGCATTAAAGGCATAAGAACCACATGCCACACTTTGCCTTTGTTTTCTCTTGAACTCAATGCCTTTTCTCCTCATTTAACCGCATGGGTCTCTTGAGCTCATGACTCAAAAATGCAAGGTTGGCTCATTTTTAGAATTAGAAATTTGATTAAACTTAAACATTTGTCGAATCGAACATGCAAAGTGCTGTGAGAGCCAACAGTCCTCCCCTGGAAATAGAAAATGTTCCTTCGTTTCCAAGCAGCTGTTTGTAATAAGAAGTAGCTGGTGAGTGAAAGGGAAGGACGCCATTAAGGGAAGGTAACCCCTCCAGGGTTTTATGGACGTCTGTAGTCACGTGAGCGCCATCAGTGATAAATATCACAATAGCCCTTGCCCTGCGCCTGGTTTTATTTTCATGTGGATCCCTGAATATACTTCAAGTTACAGAATGCATTTAATGACCACGGAAAAGCATGAGCTTAATATACACAAAAACAACCTCATCTCAGAAAAGAAAGTCTTATTTTTGAGGAATAACCTACCAGAACCCATAACAATAACACCTGTAAACCAAATTTCCTTTTGTTTGGATGTTGGCAAAACAGCAGGCAGACTCTGCTAAGAGGACCCCAGGCCTTCAGTCTCCAGAGAGTTTTAATGCATTTATCTTTGGGCCTTGTTTCTAAACATTTGGAATGACCAGATTAAGAGTTTGCGAGGCTGTTGCAATGGGGAGGACCTTGAAGTGCACTGAAACTGTCTTACATTATTTCACATGAGGAATCCAAGAAACAGAGTGAGAAAGCAATGGCTCAGAGGCCCAAGAACCATGTGTCCTGAATTCAGGGCTTCCAACTGCTGTACACTCCTGTTGGTGGAAAACATTTCTGACTTAAAATTTAGTCAGGGTGCCATTCAGAGAACAGGGTCTCTATTTCTTAGCTAAGATAATCAAAATCAACTCTTAGAATTTAATCTTATTTTAATGATTTTGCACATGCGTGTGCATGTGCGTGTGCGTGCGTGTGCGTGTGTGTGTGTGTGTGTGTGTGTGTGAAGGCCCAAAGACAACAGTAGGAATCATCCTGAATTGCTTTTCCTCCATCTTTCTTTGCTCTGGGGTTTCCAGTGCCGGAAGTGCGGGCTACCACCATTTTGAACACAGGTCCTTCTGCTTGTGAGGTAGAAGCTTCACTCCTGAACTTCCTCTCTAGCCTCTAATCCTATCTTTTGAAAGTGTGGCTGAAGATGCTGTGAAGAGTCTTATAAAAAAAAATCACGCAGTCACTCTAGGATGCATGTGTGTGGGTAATTCTCGGGCACTCTGAACACCCAGAAGGCAGCCCTCTTTATCCTTATGAATATCTAGGCTTATTTCTGTCAGTAACTGAGTTTGCAAGGTTGCATAGTTCTTACGATCGCTGTGAACACAACTTTCTTCAAAAATAGGTCAGGAGCATTGCTTGAAAAACTCTTTTAGATATTAGATAAAGTGATACTAAGTCTGGTAGGAGCTTTGAAGAGACTAAAGTCTTCATCTCTCTGCTTTGATTTCTATCTTCCTGCTATGGCTACGACCATGTCCGTTGGCTCTTGTGGAACACACCTGCCTTCAGAACTTAGTTCAGATCAGCAGTGTGTGTGTGTGTGTGTGTGTGTGTGTGTGTGTGTGTGTGCGCACACGCTAACCAATGAACACATGCCTAGAGGCCAGAGGTTGACTTTGGGACTTTGAGTATCTTTCTCTATCACTCTCCATCTTAGCATGCTCCAGGGATCTTTCTGTCTCCCTAGCATGGTGGCCCCAGGCGCACACAGCTTTTTAAGCGGGTGCTAGGGATCTGAACTCAAATGCTTATGCTCATATGTTGCCCATTGAACCATCTTGCCTACCCTGCAAACTGACAGGTTTTTATTGCAATATGCAAAGACATTTAAGATCAAATGTTGGTTTCCCTCTATTTCCATTTTTTTCAGGGTAGAGAAAGTAAAGATAGCTTGATACAAAAAAAGCACAGGAAGAAAATCATCTAAGGAGATGGCAGTCAGACATAGACTGACCTGCTCTAACTTATGGGTCTTGTTTTTCCTGCATGTCTGTGGACTGGTCAAAGGATCGTCAGACATATCCCTGCTCCATGTGGTAGATACTGTAGGACCTGTCATTGCCCCACAGAGCACTGCTAGTAGTTTGAAGGGGAACAGCTCACACTGTGTGACTTGCCTGTCAGTGTGAGTCTAAGCTCTGCCTACATCTCATCTGCAGACAGGAGGCAAGGAAGCAAAGAAACGTCAACCCAAAGATCCATCTCCCCTGGGCCCTCCATTTAATTTGCGAAAGTATTGAGAATGATGTGACTCTCTCCATGTGGTGGCACGATTTCAGGCTGTTGGCATCTTGCTTCTCTTCTCCCCTGGAGTGTCAGCAGGGGGGATTGGTCCTTGGAGAACCTGCTTCATAACTGTCTCTGCACTCGTGAACAGAGAATCCTCCACGAAACCATTCAGTTGGCCAAAACTCAGAGTTTTCCTATCTACAGAATGACAGAGGAGTCAACACTTATTTTTTCATATTTTTGCATGCATTAAATGAAAAATGTATGTGCAAAATGCTTGACAACATGCCAGGATCATGACACTAACACTAAAGTAACTGACTGCTAGATTATTATTTTAGATTATTTTTAAATGTTTGTGTGTGTGTGTGTGTGTGTGTGTGTGTGTGTGTGTGTATACCTGAGGTTGCTATTGGGAATCATCCTCCATTATACTTATTCTTTTCCTTTTGAGAAAGAGGTGTTTAATTAAACCTAAGACAACTAGTCAATAGTGCGAGTCGGCTACTTGACTTGCTCTGGGGATTTCCAGTCTCTGCCTTCTAAGGCTGGTGTTACAAACAAGCTTCATCGCCCACCTGGCATTTGACATGGGACCTGGAGTTCTCAACAGTGGTCCTTCATCTTGTAGGACAACTGCTTTAACCACTGAGCCATCTCCTCTAGGAGTCTTAAATGTTGATTTATGCATACCAGCCCTCCCACCACTGGGTTGAGTATGATCATGCCGGAGAACTCTTTTTGTTTTAAGAGTAACTGGATTGTGTTCAGAAAAGCACAAGAAAAGGGGAAGAATAACACCATAACCACGTTTTTATAAAAAGGAAAGACGAGGATTGTAATTGGATCCCTTTCTCAAAGATCCAGGCAGCCTTCTTTTTATTTATTTATTTGTTTATTTATTTATTTGTTTGTTCATTCATTCATTCATTCATTCATTTATTTACTTATTTTTCTGCTCATACAAACATAATAGGTAATAGGTACCCCTGTCCCCTCCCTCCCTCCACCCCTCCCTGGACCTCCTTGCTCCCTCCCTCCTTTTCCCCTTCCTTTCCCCCCTCCCTCCCTTTCTCCCAGTGCCCCCTCCCTCCATCTCTGCAGCATCCAGGCAGCCTTCTTACCTTCATCTTTAATTCCTGATTCTTGGTATGCCACTTACCTACCATAGAGTGTGCAGCTTCTTAAGGCTTATCAGAAAATCTAGGAACCTATTCCGGAATTAACTTGCTAGTCTTTCTTTTGCTATCAGTTTTGTAGCCACTAAGCCAACCTCTCCTCTTAAAAACCTTATACATGAGGAGTCACTTTCTCAATGGTTCCTGTTTATCCACTTATCTTGCAGTTCTCTTAGGAAAAAAAAGACAATGATATAAACTGGCTTGCTAGAAGCCACCGTGAAGGAATAGAAATGGGGAGTTTTTTTTTTTTTTTTTTTTTTTAATGCCTCCCGCCACTGTTGATGCAGCCTGGATTTCTTCCTTCTCAGTGTAATTTTCTTCGTTCCTTTCTCCATCTTAATGCCTAATAGTTTCTTAGCAACTCTTCCTAAGGCAAGATTCCATGCAGAGCTGTTTTTCGGTTGCATGCTGGAATTATAAAGCTGCCATTGATATCAGAAGCAGGAAAGCTTTAAAGCTTAGAGAAGGTGATTTTTCAAAAAGTTTATGGCCCTCACAAGCTGTCGCCACCTTTTCCCCACAGCTCTGATTATCCAGTTGGCTTCCCAGTTCTCATTTTGGGTGATTTCCACGAGAGAGAGAGAGACAGAGGAGAGAGAGAGAGGACAGACGGTCAGCACATTCCGTAAGCATCAGTGATTCTCACGGGTCCCTCTTGCAGATGGTCATGCTGGCGCCTTGTTTATACTGGTGACGTAACAGAAAGCCTTTCTCCATGTGGCTAATGGAACTGGCTTTCTTCCCTTGGTAGCTGCTCTTCATTCCCTGCCCTCTGGTGCCCATGCTAGTTTGCCACTTAGGAAGATTTCCAGAGCGCCAAGAGCTCATTCGTTTTGAGGCTCTTGACACCTTGAAGACACGGTTCTTGCCAAAAGTTATTAATGACCTCGGATACTTCTGAGTCCAGAGAAGCCATGTCAGTAGATTTCTTTCTGCTCTCTGGATCCCTGGATTCTTCTTTTCTCTCTCTCTCCCTCTCTCTCTCTCTCTCTCTCTCTCTCTCTCTCTCTCTATATATATATATATATACACACACACATATATATGCACATATGCATATGTATCTTTGTATGTATATACTGGAAAGCTATCTGTGCATGTATGTGTGAACTCACACCTGACATATCAGTATCTTCTCTAGTATTTAAGCTTCTTTTGTTAAAGCTATGCTGATGCTATTGTGAGTGAAGGGTGTGTGTGTGTGTGTGTGTGTGTGTGTGTGTGTGTGCGTGCGTGCATATATGCATGCAGAGGACAGAGGAGGATATAAGATACTGTTCTCTCTCCTCTCTTCTCTCCCCTCTCTCTCCCTCTCCCTCCCTCTCCCTCTCTCCTTCTCCCTCTCTCTCTTTCTCTGTCTTGTTCCTTAGAGAGAGGGCCTCTCCCTGAACCTAAGTGGCAGCCAGCAAGCTCCAGTGATTTTTTCTCTCCCCCTCCACAGCTCTGGGTTTATAAGTATACATAGCTAAGGCTTCTTATATGAGTGCTGGGATCTGAACTCAGATCCTCACGGTTGGTACAGCAAGTGTTCTTACCCCTTAAGCCACTTCTCCAGTCCCTGACTATTTTTGTATCAATTATCCACATGGAAAAGACAAAATAGCAATAGAACCGTTGATAAACTTAGAACAGCTTGGGAAACAAGACACACATGTAACAACGTTAGCATTAACCAGGACACATTGAACAGCCAATTCCCCAACCATTTTTAAATACTTGTGAATGATAATATAAAAAAAACAAACAAACTTCCTGGAGGTTAGAGAGATGGCTCAGCGGATAAGCCTCTGCCTCACAACCAGAAGACCCTGAGTTCAGATCCCAGGTTTCATGTAGATACTCCAGGCAGAAAAGGCAGCGGCCTGCACTTCTGGCCCTAGTGGGTAGAGGCTGGGAAATCCCATAGCAAAGCAAAAAGGAGATTGAAACAATCCAAGGTGATTCCTGAAGTCACCTTTGGTCCTCCACAGGGACCCAGTATACACACACACACACACACACACACAAATCAAGAATTTTTTTAAAAAAATTAAGAAGTCCTGGGGCTGGAGGGGTGGCTCAGGGATTAAGCCTCTGCCTTGCAGGCGGAAGGTCCTGAGTTCGGATCCTAGACCCCACGTATAGACGCAGGGCAGAAGTGGGGGGCGGCCTGCGTTTCTGGTCCTGGTAGGGTGGAGCCTGTGAATCCCAGGGGCAGAGTAAAGGAGGAGGTGGAGGCAGTCCATGGTGGTTCCTGAATTCGCCTGTGGTTTACACACACACACACACACACACACACACACACACACATACATACATACATACACACACACACATAATTGAATAAAAAAAATTTAAAAAAAAAGAAGTCCTGACTTTTACTTTGCCCTCAGTGTCTCTATTGAATTGTTAGCTTAGGATCATTTAAGTTTTCATATTTTGCTTGACTCAGAAAGGCAAATGCCTTTGTGATGAGGCAGCATACAAACCCTTACCTGTGCAGAAAGCCAGGCTTACGTACTGTCCTCTTTGAAATGCAGCTGACCTCTACAGAGCAGAAAGAAGTCAGTGAGAAAACAAGACGCCTCCCTGAAACAGAACCCAGAAGCTAAAACCAGTCATTCCCTGGAGGGCTGAAAACCTTTCCCTTCGAATTAACTTAGACTTGTGTTTCTACCACTGTGGTTTTGGCAGTGGAAATTTGATAAGGACAGTCATTGCTCTGTTTCGGCTGGTCCACAAGATCTGGATGCCACCCAAGTGATGCCCATGTTACTGAGCAGAGACTGCTGGGAATCTTCTGACACTAAAGAGGCAGGACCCTGGACACACACACACACACACACACACACACACGTTTAGTAAGTGTCAAGTTAAGGATTCTGCAGGCTGAGCTGAGTGTAGAACCCAATCAAGCTTCAGATTCTCCAGGTTGAATTGAGGTTGGGGCCAAACTATCGCTTCTCCATCCTGAATTGAATGTTCTATGGATAAATTGGGACATCAGGTGGAGCAAGCCGTTCTGAACTGATTCTGAATATCTGTCTCCTGGTGTGAATGTCCTTGTGTCTTCATCCTCTAAAGGTAGACTAGATTTGAGACTAGATTTTTCTGACAAAATGAATAAAGCAAAAGTGATAAGTGCCATTTCCTTCATTATCTCCTAGAAGACTGCCATTTCACTCTTGCTAGCTCTCTCTCTCTCTCTCAGGGTCTCTCTCTCTAGGCTCGTTCAGCAGCAATAAGCTAGAACTTCATCACCTGCCGACAGAAAGCACCATGTGGCCTAGGACATAGGATGTGACTGTGACCCACAGTACAGAGTAGCTGAGTTGTCCATTACAACGCTACCTAAGCAACTGATTTCTATCCATAGCCGTGTCAGTGAGTTTCAAAGCAGACCTTTCCAAGTGCACCTTTGGAGGAGACTCGTGCCTTCCAGAACCCCAAGAGAAGTCCGGAAGCAGAAGGACCAGGGTTGCTCTGCCACATTTCTTACCCATGGATACCAAAAGAAAATCACTCACATCGCTTCAGCCGTGTGGCGTGTGTACATGCAGTAAGCAAAGCTTCAAAAGGAGCTGGCCCACATGACTTTGGAGACTTTTGGATTCAGAGTCATCAATGCGGATCCATAGCGAGAAGAAAGCGGAGGGCACAGATCCTGTCTGAGACCCAGGAAATGAGACCAAGGATGAACTGCAGAATTCCCTCTTGCAGAGGAAAATTCATTCAAACCTTCAACTGGTTGAATGAAGCTACCTATATCAGAAGCGCAAGCCCATGATTCCATCAGGTGGATGGAAGCCTTTGCTTTGTGAAACTGTCCAAAGAACAGCATAGTTTTTTTTTTTTTATATACAAAATTCATTGTATGTCGGGTCTCAGGCTGTGGCACCTGATTGTGAAGATGTGAAGGCACAATTAATTGCATGTGTATTTTACAGACTGTGAGAGAGAAATATCAGACTTTCAAAGACATTTCTTTCTGAATGCTTGACAATGGGCAAAAGGATGAAAAAGTGTCAGGAAATAAGTTGTTTTGCTGTTTTAGGAGAGAATACATATACCACTCAATTCACAGATTCCTCAGAGGGGTAGAGTTTTAGAGGAAAATTGTCTATCAGTAAAGAAACAATTGAGGGTAGCAAGTCTAGAACTATATTTTGGTTTTGTTTTTCTAAAATATAGCTTTTGTTTGCTTGTTTGTTTGTTTATTTATTTATTTATTTAGTGTGTGAGAGGGCACTATGTGCCCTTGTGAAGGCCCAAGGGTGACTTCAGGAATCATCCTGCATTGTTTCTACCTCCTTCTTGTGTGACTCCCTCCATCAGGACCAGAAGTGTGGGCTGCAGCGCTTTCCACCTGGCATTTTAACATGAGACCTGGGATCTGAACTCAGGACCTTCTGCTTGCAAGACAGTTTTAACCTCTGAGCCATCTCTCTAGCCCTAGAATTATGTATGTTGTAAAGACACAATTAAAATGATTGGAACTCCATGTTTCTGTAATGTGAAAGATATTGATTTCAATACTATAAAGTTCAGTAACTAGACTATGGTTGTATTCTGAAAGTTCATATAAAGGCAATTATACTACAATTTAATTTTGTGTGTGTGTGTGTGTGTGTGTGTGTGTGTGTGTGTGTGTGTGTAGACAGGGAAAGAGAGACAGAGAGTGACTGAGAGAAACATCAGAAACAGCTTCAAAGTCACAGTGGGGGGCACTAGCCCAGCCTGCAGTATTTAACCAGGTGATGAAACTTCTAGACTCAGTGGAAAACATAATCTGAATCTCTTCTATAAATTGTAAGTGTTTGTTTCATCCTGGCTTGCTGGCACTAGGATTTGGTCTGTCAAAGGTATAATAAAAAAGAACATAATGCTTTGAAGTGCCAAGAAAAACAAATGCTAAACAGGAGCTAAGCAAGCTAACATTTGCAAACAAGCCAAAGGACCTTATCCCAGCTGTGGGATGGGAAACTGGGGACAGGCAGGAACCACGGAGGTCCCCAGAGTGAAGAATGCTGGGTGGTTACTGACTCCCCGGGGTGTGAGGACACTGGCCAAACAGTCCATGGACGGCCGATGTCTGCATCCACTTGCAGCTTCACTGAGATGAATGTGCTCTGCTGACCAGTTCCACTGGGCGGTTCCCAGAAGGAGAGGTGCCAAGTGGCCTCAAACAGACGGACAAGCCTTTTCCAGGGAGCGAGAGCAGGAGGTGCAATGCTGCATGTTAGGAGGAGCTATTTCAGATGCAGATGTGGAAAGCACAAAGTGGTTTCTAAAACTCACCTGTTGTGAAATACTAGCTGTTTGCTGCTGGAAAAAAAGACACTGAGACGACAAGTTTTCACCTTCTGGGGGAAAAAAAAAGGCTCTGTTTTCATGAATTCAGTGTGAGACCCAATATGTCATCACTTCCCCTCACTGCTGCAGAAAGGGGAATTCTTTCAGCTGCCTTTATTGGAACAGGAGCGTGTTTTTACACTACTTTGTGTCGATGTCTTCCATTTTAAGCTCTTGTTTTTATTGGACCCTGAAGTTTTTTCAGCCCAAGCTTGCACACATCCAAACCCACTAGATGGAGGCCAGATGATTAGGCCAGGGAATAGCCATTTATTCCCAGATTCACGTCAAACTTGATTGAAACAAAGATCCAAACATGCCACCTGCATAATTTCCAGCCTTAAAGGGCTGGGAACTGGGCCCTTTCTCAAGATGGTGAGTGTTGGTAATGATGCCTTTTCCTCTCTCCTGATCATTCCAAACTCACGCTCTTTGGGACTTGCGGGAGGGTTTAAATCTCCCAGAATTGCTAATGTGTGTGGATTACCACCACCAAAGCTCCAAGCCTGCTCTGTGGATTTGTAGTCAGAAGAGAGAAATAGCAGTGATTATTTTTTTTTCTCTGTCTCTCTTCTTCTATCCATCTCTGTCTCTCTGTCTTTCAGTCTCACTCTCTTTCTTCCTGTTTATATTGGGAATAAGTTACACAGGAAGTTCCTTACCTGCAAAATCTCCTTAAAATAGAAAGGGTGGACATGTAAAAATCTGGCAGACAAATAAGGAAATCAAACTAAAAACATTTAAAGTGGAAACAACACATTTGCATTTTTAAATGTCCAAATAACTATAGGTTAGTGAACTAAATATTACATAATGTTATGAACACATGGATATCTTCACTGCATGGAGTCCATAATTCACAATCATAGTTTTCATAATCATTAATTAATAAATATCAGCACATTTCTGTCTCTAACGTCAATAAAGATGGACTTGTTCCTTGGGTTAAGTGACCTACCATCTCTGTTTGTTTGCTCAGCAATAAAATGGAGACAACACTAGTCATTTGATTGCCATTGCTTTAAGCGATGGATAATATAAAATATAAAATGCATTTGGCACCATACTAGGAACATAGAAGTCATTTTGGAAGCAAATGTTACTACAGTGAGCCAAACCATGAGCTTACCTTTCTGTTTGAGGTCCACACCGGATACCTTCATGGAAAGGGGCCAAGGTGTTGATTTGAAAGCGGCATTGGAGGGCTTGGTAAACAGTGCGTGAGGGCTGCAGGTAAGTGCCCAAGCTGAGCCTAGGCCGTGTGTGCCTCTGTCCTTGGTGTGACGAGCAGGTGAACCACCACTCACTATGAACAGTGTCCTAGCAGCCCACGCTCAGTGGCTCTGCAGCAGAGCTGGATTCAGTTGTCTGCCAGCCGCCCTGTGAGGTGTCTGGTCACGGCGTAGGATGGGTGGGGACGACGGTCAGCGTGGCACCTTCTTGTTGCTCAAGCTCCAACAACATTTTTATTTATTTACTTTTATTTTTGCTTGTGCGTATGTGCGTCTGGATCAGAGGGCAATGTGTATGCCTGTGGAGGGCCAGGCGGGAACCAACCCAGATTGCTTTATCACCTCTTTTGCTTTGCTCTGGAATTTCCCAGGCTCGACCTTTCAGAGCCTGAAGTACAGGCTGCTGCCATTTCTGCCTGGCTTTTTTTTTTCTCCATGTGGGATCTGGGATCCGAACTCAAAACTTCCTGCTTGCAAGGCAGAGGCTTAACCCCTGAACCATCGCTCCAGCAATCCAACAGCATTTTTTGATATGTAGGCCTGAGACGGATTCCAAGACAGCAGCTCCTACGTCCTGTTGTGTGACAAGAGGCAGGCTGGTATTTATAGGACGGTGCTCTGCCTCATGGGAATGCCTCATCATTCCTCTCTGCTCTTTCCTGAGCTTTGTCCTACCCACTCTTCTACTGTGCCTGCACTTGCTAGATTTTACTCAATGGCGGCTTGTTAAGCACGTCCTCTGTGCTCAGTAACTTATGAGCTGTTGTTATGAGGGAAGCTTTCCACCTACTTTTATCAGGATCTGTCAAAAACACTGCTCATTAGGCTGAAAGTTTTGCCTCTTCCTCTTCTGGTTCTTTCTCCTCCTCTTCTGCTTTCCCTTCATTCTCTTCCTTTCCTTCTTCCTCCCCTACTTCCTTACCTTCTTTCTCCTTTTCCTTCTCTTCCCTCGGTCTTGTCTTTCTTCTATTTTTCCTTTCTATGTTTTTGTTTTGATTTCATGATCATTTTATGTTTCCATCCACATGCTAAAGGTTAAACTGCTTTGATGCATATTCTAGCATGTATCCTTAAAGTGAACAACTTGAAATTGAGTCTTGCTATGTGTTCCAGGCTTGCTTTGAAAAATCTCCATTTTTCTACCTCAGCTTCCTGAAAGCCAGAATTATACGTATGTAGCACCATGCCTGCCTGGCTCAAAAAAATAAATCATGAACTAACTACACATCTTTTCTTGTTTTATTTTCATTTTTAAAAATTTTCAAGACAGTGTCTTTTATTACATGTGATGCTAGCTTCAAACTTCTGATCTTTCTCTCTATATGTCTTGCAATTTCTAGGGTTATGGATGTATGATACCACGATTAAGCCCTCTTTTAAAAGCTAAGTTAAACGTATCAGCTTAAAGTGCTATAACCAGGACTGGTAAAGGAGTGGGCCAGGTACAATCTCCACTTCTTCCTTCAGAACATGTCATCTCCTCAAAGATGCCCATCTCAGCATCTTCAACAAGTGGTGGTGGGCAAACTGGACATCTACATGTAGAAGAATAAAATTGACTGTTGCTTCTCTCCTTACACAAAAGTCAAAGACCTCAATGTTAAACACGAAACTCTGAAATTATTAGAAGAAAGAGTAGGAAGTACATTTGAATTGATTGGCCTAGGTAAAGATTTTCTAAGCAGAACAACAAATGTCCAGGAACTAAGACCAGTAATTCACAAATGGGACTTCATGAAATTAAAAAGCTTCTGTTCTGCAAAATAAAATTTTAATTGTGCAAACAGCAGCCCACAGAATAAGAGAAAAATCTGCTAGCTATGAATCTGACAAAGGATTAATCTCCAGAGTATACAATGAGCCTAGAAAATTAAACAGTAAGACACTTAATTGAAAATTTCAATTAAAAAATGGGCCCAGGAACTAAAAAGGGATTTCATTCAAGAAGAAATTGAAATGTCAAACAAATACTTAAACAATGTTCAACTTCCCTGATTATCAGAGAAATGCAAATCAAAACAACCCTGTGATAACATCTTATCTCAGTCAGAATGGCTAAGATCAAGAACACAAACAACAGAGACTGCTGGTGAGACTGTGGAGAAAAAGGGACCCTTATTCACGGCTGGTGAGAGTGTAAACTGGTACATCCTCTGTGGAGATCAGTGTTCCTCAGAAAGCCTAAAATGGAACTGTTGAGTGACCCAGATATACCACTCCTTGGAATATTCCCAAAAGTCTCCACATCTATTACAAAGACACTTGTTCATCTATGTTCATTGCAGCTTTATTCACAATAGCAAAAAAATGGAATCAGCCAACATGTCCATCAACAGAGGAGTGGATAATGAAAATGTGGTTCATCTACACAATGGAACATTGCTCAGCCATCAGAAAGGAGGAGATTATGGAATTTTCTGGTAAATGGATGGAACTGGAAGCTTTAATATTGAATGAGGTATCTCAACACAGAAAGTTAAGTACCTCATGTTCTTTCTTATACATGGATGATTGAACTGATGTCCTTGTCAATCAATGTATTTGAATTGGAAGCACAATAAGAGCCAGAAAATTTGAAAAAGACCTATGAGTGGGAAGGTGGGAAGGGATGGTTAGGATGAAACCTTTTAGGGGGAGATTTAGGATCCTGGGACAAGGGTGAGGGAAGGAATAACTGGGAAAAATACATAGCAGGGAATGAGGGGGGTTGGAGATAGGAGGGACATGGGAGACAGAGCAACTTATACAAAAACTCTAAGGTTGTGGGAAGTAATCCCAAAGGAACATCCTATGCTAGTAATATGTCACATAAAGCATTTTTTAAAGAAAGGAACAACAGTGGGTAATCCTTATACAGAAGAGCATAGAGTGAGGAAAATGGAAAAAAAAAAAAAAAAAAAACCTTGAGCTGATTCACTTAGAACCCAGGGACAAAATTATAGTAGAAGTAACAGGAACGTGGCACTTCCTGATAAAATGTTGGTTAGAGAGGTCTTAAAGGCCCCCAAACATTATAAGCTCTTGCCATTGCTTTTGGTAACTCTCCAAAAAGTGTCAGTAAACTGCTATTATTGAGAATGCAACACAAACGGATCACAGAACATGGGACAAAATAGATCAACGGGAACTGGTCTGAAGGCTTTCTCCTTGCTGGAGAGCTTACACAGTACCAAGGAATGCTGTAGAATAGCATGAGATCTGTAAGTTGCAATAAAGATCACAGGTGACCCCCAGTGTAATAGTGGCATGACTACCAAGGAGACAACAATAGCTTTCTGATTGGATTCTAGACCCGCTTGTCAGGATGGCCCCATCCCGGTTACTGTAAACCAGAAGAAAAACCTACAAAAAGGGAAGGAAATAGATCAGTAGGGAAGACAGCCAAGAAACCTATAGGTAGGAAGCTCTGTAGGTAGCTGTTATTATACCCATAGGATGGGAACACATAATGGAAATCTTTGGGTCTAAAGCTGGACGAGTGAAAGGAGATGCACATATCAGTGGGGTGGCCTGAAGAGAGGTAACCTGATATATATCAGAGGCCTGAGCTCCCACAGGAGGAGACAAGCCAGAGTGAGCCCTGGGGTCCACAGGAGCACACAGGTGGAAGGGTGAGTGGGAATGGGAGGGAATGGTGAAGGGAAGGGAAGTTGAGGGATGGGAGGAAGGGGGGATGAATACTCAATATTCTTGTAAAAGTAGGAAAAAAAAAAAGATGCCCAGTATCTTCCTTGAGGCATGGAGAAAATCTCTGCAGGAAGTGATATAAGGACTGGGAGGATACCAAGAGTGGAGAGAAATCTCTGACAGGATGCTGGTTGTTATTCTAGACTTGAAAACAGAATTGGGAGCAGAGCACAAAATTCCAGAGCTGGAAAGCAGATGAGCTTGACGTGTTCTTATGCCGTGCTGGATAAGACAGGAGGATGCTGGGTGGTTAAACGGTGAATATTTTTATGTTTCCTGTAAAATGTTAAATAACCCTTAGTTTATGATAGCAAGAGATCAGTTATATGTGTCATGTGTCTGTATTTGTAACTAGTACCGCTGTACAAACCAAACTTCCTATAGAGACTTTGATCAGTGCTGCCAAGTTAGAGGAAGGCTGCCCAAGAAGGTTAAACTTGAGCTTGGATGTAAAGGAGAGGAAGAGAGAAGAATCAGAGGTAGGTGAAGGTAGCTGCTCATCCTGCACTCCGTCCTCTGAGGAACCCCTCTCTCTTCTGGCTCCTCGAACCTGCTCACCAACCTGCCATTACCAGCTTTCTTAGCTGCAGACTTGCCCTGGCTGGGTGGCAAGATTCGATATCAAACCGGTCTCAGCACTTCAGATCTTTCCATCCCTGCTTCTCTTGAAACACCTTTCAGCCTTTCATCCCTATCGCAGAGATAGCCGCTAAGTATCTGAGTGTTTTTTTGTGTTGTTTTGTTTTAAACGTGTGCAGGTATGGGTATGAGTAGGTGTAGTCTAACGATGACTTCAGGAATCATTCTGGATCCCTCTACCCCCTTTTTCTTTGTTCTGGAGTTTCCCAGGCTCCACCTTCCGGGGCTGGAAGTACAGGCTGCTGCTCTTTCTATCTGGTATTTTTACAGGGATCTGGTATCCAGACTAAGGTTCTTTGGCTTGCAAGGCAGAGGCTTAACTCGCGAGCCATCTCTCCAGCCCCAGCACTGCAAGTCTTCTGGAGCCCAGAGATGTTCTTTGCTCATCACTCAGGCCTTGTGTCTCTCCCAGCAGGGAACACCCACGACCTTTCCTAAATCTCAGGTCTGTGTCCCGCAGCTTACGCACATGCTTTCAGCTGTCAGCACACTTTATCCTTCAAGTAACCTGCCAAGCTATAAAAACCCATCTGATTAGCCTCTTCCCTCTTGGCCCCCTGGTTCTCATCTTTCATTCATAAAGCTCAGACCATGATCTAGTCCTCAGGCTTTCACTGGGCACCAAATATGTACCCGACCACACACTGGAGTTGTACCACAAGCTCAGAGACACACTGATGTCAAAAGCTCATGCTTGCAATTGTCTTCTGTAGCAGTAACTAGATGTCACCGGGCAAGTTTCACAAGGGATGTGACAGAAAAGGAAGGACTGGGTCACAGGAAAGTTAAATAATTTTCACAAAGTTCATGTTCATCACTGGCAAATGAGGGCAAGGGCCAAGTATTCAGATTCATGATTAGTCCTTCTTCTGTAACGTCACCTAGTGGCATCACCCACTGTAAGACAAACCTGACAACAGTCTCAATCCTGATGTTGTATTTATTCTCCCACTGAACGGAGAGGTGGAAGACTCACATCACTTGCCGGAAACAAAGTGAACTGAATCCAGGATAGAAGGAATGCAAGACCCAGGCTGCTCCTCGTCCTGTTCTTCAGCTTCCCTCCTGGACAGAAGACACACAGTTAGTATTTGTTCCCAGGATGAATTTAGTCACTGAAGAATGCTGAATAAGGAAACGGGCAACTTTGGAAGAGGGCGTGCAGCCTGGCACGGAACTGTCACGGCCGTAGGGACAGGGTGCAGGTAGGATCTTGCATGAGGTGGAAACTTGGAAAATAAAGCATCGGAGGTTTCTTCCAATCTCAGCAATCTAAACATCCATGAAGTCATGGCCCATCATCCCTATCCTGAGATCTGCCTCTGTGGAAGCCATATTTAGAAGCTCCATTCCCTGTATCCTAGAGGTGGGAGAGAGAGAAGTGGTCTTCACTTTCAGGACTTTTCTTCCAAGTAACACCTAGTGACCTAGTAACACCACTAAGGTGCCTAGGTTCTTATTTCTTTTCTCTTCCCCTCTTTTTTTCTATTCCTTAGGGACACCTGAGTCATCCAAAATTATCAGTGTCTACCTGTTTCCCCAGAATCATTTCTGAGAAAAATCCTTCAGAAAAGAACAGATGTGATACTATGTTGACTTTCGGTCATGCTCTGAGGCCTTGGCTCCCTGAGCTATTGCTCATCCTCATGTTTGCTTGAAGGTCTGAGTCAAGACGATGTTGAATGTCTGTGCGGCAGGTATTCAGTTTCTGATCCATCAGTCCCACCACATTGAGTGTTCCATCAACACCCCCACCCAGTTATCTACAGGACCTTGACCCCAGACTGGGAGCCCCACATGAAGTCAGAACATCGCTTCAGGAAGACCGATGAAAAAAAATGCTGTAAGACAGAAAAATGTGAATTATGTGTGAAACAAACAAAGCACCAGGGCAACGTGGAATTCATATCAACAAAAGCTTGCTGCAAGCTGTTGATTTCCCCTGAGGGGAGGCCGACTGGCGCCTGGGAATGGTAGCAGGGAAGGAGTTTTGCACAAAAGTTGTAGAAGCCAAAGGCGTGATGTGTTGTGATTGCAACTGTTTTCTGGTTTTTCATCTCCTTTTCTCCGTCACTTGCTCATGCATTCATATGCATCGGTTGCTGGGCCAATCTGAGCCATGAGAAAGGGACTGGCATTTATGCTATTTTGAAGCATTCAAGAAAAGAGAAATAGTTCAAGAGTGAACTCTTGTTTGCTATGAAATGACTCCGAGAGGATCGGTTCGGTGAATGTGGGTTTGGCAGGGTATTTAGAAGCTTCGTACACTGTCATGTCCTGAGCTAGCATTCTACAATGTTCCAAATGACATTTTCCAATGACAATAATTTAATTTTACTCATAAAACTGTGAATTTAATATATAATGTATATAATGCAAATATTAGTTTGTTTCATATAATTTAGCAAACAGATGTGCAACTACTGTATTTCTATGCTATATTAAGAATATGATTATGATTTTAATTGTATACTTAATGAAAATTCTAAATTCAATGCAAAGTATTAGCAAACAATGATATAATTAGAATAGTATGTTTCAATATTCAGAATTAATATAAATTATCATAATTTGATTCCATGTTTAATTAAGTATTAAATATGGTGATATGAAACTGTATAGACTTTTGGTACCACTCACCAGATATAGCATTTTTGCACTGGTTTTCAAATAGCCACAGAAACTGAAAGTTTTCATTCTCCTAGCAAGATCATTCTAGAAAGGAGACAACCAAAATATCCACTTCGAAAGCAAACCATGCTGTTATTTACAATTGCTCTGTTCCTGTCTGGGGTTCTGTTAGAGGCCCTGGCACCCGAGTGCCACGGGCTGCTGTGTCAATTATAATAAATACCATTCTGTTCATGTTCTGGGGGGCCACACGCAGCTCTAGGTTGGCTCTCAGCCAACCCTGCTCCTCTGCCCCCCACCAGAGTTCCCTTCTTAAGGCATTTTGGGAGAAAGCTCGTGAAGTCCAACTGGCAAGCCTTTTGCATAAATAGATCTCCCTTTACAAGACTGATGAGGTTTGTGGCCTACTAGCCACAACCTCACCTCAAATCCAAGACCACCACACACTTTCGTTTATGTGCGAGCTATCTCTCCTTTCTCTTCCTTCTTCAAGCTGCCCCTGGGGCTTATTGCTGCCTTGTAAAGAGAGATGAGGGCGGTAATCTGCCAGTCCAAGAGCGAGGAGGCCTCCTGAAACAGAATCTGCTTTCATGAAGAATACACTCAGGCGACACCCATTCTATTTAATTTAATACACAGGGTTCTATCTGCTGAGCGTGTTTCTGATAAGGATTTCTTCAGATTCCCACATGGACGATGCTGGATTATTCAGTGACATCACTAGGTTATAGGGGATTAAATGAGATGTCTACTGAAAACTCTTCCCGGTTTCATTTAACATTTCAATGGTTCTCTTTCCTCCATTCCTCCCTCCTTTCCTTCCTTCTTCCATCTTTCCTTCCTTCTTCCATCTTTCTTTCCTCCTCCCCTCTTTCCCTCCTTCCTTTCTTCTCTTCCTCTCTTTTCTCTCCCCTTCCATCTAGCTTTCCCTCCCCTTCATATCTAACCATCCATCTATCTATCTATCCAGTACTGCAGGACCAACACTACAGAGACGAGGGCAAGACATTCATGAATCTCTGGGTGTGTAGTAATAATCCAAAGCACCCTCAATCCACATCTTTCCATTTCTATTATCTAGTAAAGAAAGTAACACCATGAAAGTCAAGGGTGCCTTCTAGGAGCATGCCTTTGATGAAGTAAATATTCTTCTGGTTTCCCCAAAGAACATTCTCCATCTCCCCGACTTTGGAGCCCAGATTCCCCTCAGGCCTATAACTGTCTGGAACCCTGGGCATTCTCTTCCTGAATTTCTTACAGCTCTGAGCCAGGCTTACTACTACACTTAGGGTAGAAGGTTGAATTTCACAGATAAGCGATTTCTTGTTCCACTTTGTACCCAAACTGAGTTTAATTTGCAATTTGTGAATCATAGAAGTGTTCTTCAGGACAGCCCTCCTTTTAGTAGTACTAGGCCAATAGTAACAGAAGTAGGTAGCAGCACAGTTGTGGTTTCCAGTTTCCCTGTGCCCCGTCTGGTATCATCAGCATAGCCCTTTATGGTCTGGGATTCCACGACCCCCCGTAAGCATGATGGCATAAGAGCAGAGAAAGACGATCACTCCCAGCTTTCAAGTGAGGAGACCAAATTTTAATGTGGCAATAAGACATAGTCAGAGTTAGCTAGCTGCCTTGGGTAGCAGACCCGGCTCTACCTGAAGTTCCTAATGCCAAACTCAGGCATGGGTCCCGCGTGGAATGGTTCTGGCTCCTATTCATTGGCAGCAGCAGGGCTTTAGGACCTAGGCTGGAGCATGATGGAGAGTGACTCTGTGAAGAGCCACGGTAGACGCATGCCTCAGTGTCACCTGCACAAGCTTGGGTCACACAGTCAGTGACAGCAGTGACTTCCTTAGACTGGGGACAGAGGTTTCCTGACCTAGGATGATCAGGAGTAAGGCAGCAACAGGAGCATAGCTATTGCAAAGCAGAGCATGATGCCCCTTTGTTACTACAGGACAAACTTCCATGCAACGCTCACTGCATAAGGAAGTTGGTGTATCCTGATAGATGTGAAGGGGTGTCAGAGAGGGCTGGGGTCGTGAGATTCTTATTCAAGGCCCTTCTTCAGCCTACAGCTATTGCCTCGGGTCTCCTCCTGCGCACGGTGGTTTGGACTGCAGAGATGTATGGTATGTGGGCTCTTGGTGGAGGTGACCAGCCACACACTGCCTGGGGGGCTCAGCCCAAACTACCTCCTCTTTAGTCTTCAGTGTGCAGCGGGGCACCTTGGGAGCAGCTCCCAGACCATTGGCCAGCACGATGCCAGGGGGAGAAGGAGCACCAACTCTTTAGCTGTCTGTACTTGCTTTCTTTCATCTGGCTGATCTCAGATGTGAAGGACATAGAACAGAAAGTGTCTGAAGGTCTGGTCGATGGAGCTGGGGGTGGAGGGAAAGCGGGTGGTGGAGTGGAAATTCAAAGGCAAGACCCTCAGCAGTCCCGCTCTCTGGCAGCTCATCAGTTCTCCTCTCTCACCCGCGTGGGAGCGGGTGTGTGTCTGCTCTCGCCTGGCTCGAGCCTGTGCAGTGGCATCTGTTAGCAATGAATGAAGAAGGGGTGGGGTGGGGCTGGTTGGGGCTGGAGGTGGGGGCAGGAGAAAGGTCTACTTAAACAAAATGTGTTTTCTCACACACATAAAACCACGGGCCTCCTGGAGGCTAGCACCCCGACAGTCACCCCGCCTCATTCTTGAGTTTGTAATCTGAAGCATGCGATCTATGGAAAGCTGACTTTAGGCTCCTCATTTCTTACCCAGCAGGGAGCTTGGCAGGCAACTTTCTCAGGCCTTCTTTAGACCCATAATCTCTGTTAGCAGGGAGGGACATACCGGCCCCGGCCTGAGGTTCTGCGCCCCGGGCACATGGGGCTGAAGGACACCCAGTGTCTCATAGGCCTGTTCAACCTTTGCTTTCCATAAATTTGACACTTGAGAACCGTATAGTCAGGTTACAAAAAAAAGATCATTAATTTTCATAATGTCGTGAGAAAATTTATAATTTTTAGTGGTAGGGGACATAACTGTCCTCGATTGAACCACAGATTGGAGATACCTATGAGACTAATTCATAAAGGAGGGTGGCTCTTCTTTAGATGCCAAATAGGTTGAAGAAGGTTCTATACTGACCACGGGGAGAGCTGATTCTTTACCCTGACATTTAAGGCCTCCAGAATCCGATGGCTGGTGTCCCAGTATTTCTGTCAAAGTCTTGGCCTCTAAGGAAAGAGGAGTTAAGAATGCTGAAGAGACCCCTTAATCCAGAATTTAATCACTAGACTCTCCCAGATGATTGGTCTGGTGAAAGTAGTATTATACATGTTCCTTTTTTTTTTTTTTTTTTTCTCTTTCACAAGTAGTAGCCTTCAAAAAATTACTGGGACTAAAAGAAATGCTTGGGACTCACCTAAAAGATTCAAAATGAGAAAATAATAAGTATTTTCTCTTTCTTCCTCCTATGCCCTGTGGAGGTCTATAGCTGCCCTGTCTAGGAAGGGAGTGGGTAGACCTCAGGCGTCCATGAAGAGAATCAAGAAACACCTTTCCTAGTTCTCTGATGATCTGAGCGATTTTAGCTAGTGAGGGTGGGACACTGGTGGGGCATAGAAGTGAGTGGCGTAGGATTAGATGAAGGACTAGAGTCTTTCATGCGGACTTTAAGATAAGTGCATACATCTACTAGAAGGGAGATTGCACATAAATAGGGGTATATTGGCACATAGTAGGGTCACCGGGTCAGAGAGGTCCCAAGGGAATGGAGTGGGATAAATCTACATCTTATCCTCCTTCTTGTGATGGGTCACTCAACCTTGGTATAGATAAATAATCATTTTTTTAATGCTCACTAAATATGCCCATGGTATAAACTCTGTCAGCTTGGCAAAAGCTGACTCATTGCATGGCTGTGGAAATGGCCATGTTGGTCCACAAGTATCTCACATGTTTATAAATTGGGGATTCCGTTGCCCAGACCCTCAGCAGCCTTGGGGATTAATGAAAGCCTTGTTCACAAATGTCTTGGAATCCATAAAGGTTTAGATCGATAATTAACAAGAAAAAGAAGGCATAAACATTTCAAATGCATATCAACTCCTCAATCCATAGCAGCCAATAAGTCTGAGAATGGAGTGGCCACAATTTCCCTCAGTGACAGGCAGCCCATGAACTTTCAAAAGTAATTCTTCAATAAGCATAAATTACCACTTAGGGGAAACCTTCCATGTATGCCATGGCTGTGGATTTATTAAGTGAAAATGAAACTTTTAAATAAATATGTGGAGCAAAAAATGCACTTCCCATCAAACCCAGCCACAAGGCTAGAGTCTTTAAAGTCCTATGGAGCCCGGAGTCTGGGCGTAAGAAGCTGGGAGCGTTTCTTTAGGTGCTATTTTGCTGAGTCAGTCTCTGCCAGGCCTTCTCCCTCCTCAACTCTCCAGCACCTAGATTCCTCATGCATGAGCCAAGATCAACCAGGGCACAAAAATACCCAAGGAGGTCCTTTCCAACTCCTCTAGGGAATGTAGAAGGATTGTAAGTGTCCCTCCAAGATTTTGATGTGAACTGCTTCTCAGATCAGAAGCAGCAGGCTTTATTCACCTACCAATGAAATATTCCTGCCAGGATCCTTTGAAGGCTTTTAGAATGGGCTACTGTTGCTTTTGGCTTTTGATTGGTGTTGTTTGCACAGTGCAATCCTTGCAAGGGAGTAACTGAATAGAAATATGAAGTGGAGGTCGTCCTCAAAAATCTAATCAACTCCTGTGTTTGATGCTCTTTTCTACAGTAAAGTCAGCAGATCTCAGTCAACATGTTTTGCCTTAGCAAGAATTACTGTAGACCCTTTCCACCATGAGGGTCCCAGCTTAAGGTCTGAGTCTTTCATTACATGGGACCAATCATGACCATCGTATACTCTTACAAGAAGATAACCCGAGACTCAGGCTGAAGTTGATTATCCAATAGCATCTGTGCTAGAAAGGATGGGCTCAGAAATGGGAAAACACCCATTTTTTTTTTTACAAAAGCTATGACATAAGAGGGCATATTCTAAGGGCTATTGTTAAAATTTTCTTTGCTATAAGCAAAGATCAGGAAGACAAAGTTTTTTTTTTTTTTTAAATAGCTATTGACAAGAGTGAGAATGTGCTACTCTCGGTAGGCATAGCAGAGGGAATGGAGGTGAGCCCTTAAACAGTCCACAGAAAGAAGAGCAAGGATGAAAACAACAAATCAATCTTTGATGTTCTTGAAAAGGGGCTGAGTTAATCTTCTCCCTTTCAGGAAATTGATGTTATAACAGTAAATCCAAGTACAACAATGTATTCGAGTACTGTGGGAAGGAAGCATCTCAGACAGCTGATGGTTCCGGCTTATACAACCAGTTACAATGACACTTGCATCCTAAGTAGAATTTTAACTGAGAAATGGAAGCAAAAGGCCCCAAATTACCCAGAGACACATGACCAACACCACCATCAACAGCGTCACCATCATCCCTGTACGCAACGCCAAGCGCTTTCCCAGAGCATTCTTAAGCAGTCATCTTGGAAAGAGGAAAAGATACTCTCTAAGAGAAGCCAATCAAGAACCTCATAGTACTGAAACCTCCGTATAGTCACAAACTGTACATTTTATTGATGCAGGTGACCATATTGTAGTTTCTATTTTTCACTTTCTGTTCTCATAATGATACTATTCCTATTTCCCTTTCTTCTTTGGATGTTTGCATCAACAAAGACTGGAATGTTGCATGATGCCAATCTTCTTTAAAATTCAAAACCCCTGACTTTCAGAATAATGGTAATTATTGATCCAAGAAAATGTCTTGAAGAGTAAAGATGTGCACATCAGTCTGGGTTTTAAAGAAGGGATGAATGTAATAGAAGAAGTCACTGTACTTTCCTGTAAGAACCTCATCACTACATCCAAGGATAGCATTTCCTCATTTGCTGGCAACAGTAGCACTTATTCTCTGGTCAGACTTTGCCTTTTATTGTTATAGTTTTGCATAGAGTAAAATCTGTACAACTTAACATATGGTTTTATGGGTTTAGATAAATTATAGCCCAGAGAAATATACAGAGCATATTCCCTAGCTCATATTTCTTCTGCCCTTTTGCAGCCTGTCCCTCCTTCACCCATGGCAGACACAGACATGGACTGATCAGTTTGTCTTTTTAGAAAGACAATGAAGATTATGACGTTTCATTCCTCTTAGCATAACAGATGATGTTGGTCCGTATTATACATGTTAGTAATTAATTCATTTTTATTATAGAACAGCCTCTATTGTTTGGATGGGTCGCGATTTGTTTATTTATTCCAGGTAAAGAATTATTGAAATATTTTCAGTTCTTGGCAATTATGGAGAAAGTTCACTGAACTTCTGTGTGACTTAATTTCCCTTGAACAAATATCTAAAGTCAGGATATATGGCTCATACGGTAGCTGTGATGATGTACTATTTATGTTCTTATCAACAATAATAGAGTTATATTTACTACAAAATCTCACCAGCACTTAGTATGATTATATAAAAATATGTACCCATTGCAGCAAATACATATCGTTTTGAAGTTTTAATTTTTAATTCTATATTATTGTTCACAATAATATAGAAGAGGATTTTATGTGTAATTTCTCTTTATCTATCTATCTATCTATCATCTATCTATCTATCTATCTATCTATCTATCTATCTATCTATCATCAGTCTATCCCTCTATTATCCATCCACTTATTTATCTGTCACGTGTAACTATATATTATCTATTTATAAGTTTATCTATAGCCTATGTATTATCCACCTATCTTTGTCATTTATCTATCTATCTATCTATCTATCTATCTATCTATCTATCTATCTTTCTATCTATTTATAAAACAACTGGTCTGGAATCATAAAAATAATAGTTATATCTTCCATCTCCTACTTTATTGAAGAATTTGCATAAAATTGATATTTATTCTGTAAATGTTTGTTAGATTTACCAGCAAAACCAAATGGGCCTGGGGTATTTTTGCATGTGTGTGTACATATGTGCCTATGTATATGCGCATATGTGTATACGTACATGTGTGCATGCATGTATGCATGAGTATCTGAGCAAAAAAGAATGTTCTTAAAATTATTTAATATTTTAACATTTTATTAGTAAATATTAGACTAATCAGATAATTGTCATCTTTGACTTGAATAGTAGATATCATTCCTCCTCCCACTGGACTTCTACTGGACAAGCTTCCCTCCTAGCCCAGTGTCCACTCTGAGTATGTGTCCCACCAAGTCCAACAGGGCACGTCTGTGCTTGTTCTTAGTGTACTTTCAGTGTCTTCCATTCCATAAGCTTTATTTGGACATTTTAAAACTCAAACTTAATTGCGAACTAATTTGAGGATTCATTTCACTAATGATTACCTCTGTCTCTATTAGTCCATAAAGTCCATCAATGCCAGCTGTTCCCTCTCCTGAGCTGGACATTCACTTTGCATATCCTACTGTCACTCTGACATTCATTCCTCACTTGTGGTGAGAATGAGATCCCATGCTGAATCAGCAGGGAGTTTGGTTGTATGTTTGGCCCGTGACTGTTGTCACTTATCAAGGAGAGTATAGGTTGAATCATGAATAGCTTGTTTTGACTTCATGCTGTGTTTAGGGATTAGCATTCAACCCTTGACTTCAAGTACTAAACCTGATTTGAATGGGCCAGTTTGGATGGAGTTCTTTTGTCATGTTGCTCATAGAAATTAGATTGCCAACTGCTACTGCTAGGCGTTTGGATCATGATCCAGAAGGCTGTATCTCCAACTGTGCTCACTGCTTTGCATTTTGGATTGATTTCAATCCATGGTAATATATGCCACGTTTATTATGCAACTGAGTCATTTTGGATATTTCTTATATTTAATTTATCACTGTGATGTAATGAGACTTAAAAAAGTTCACTGGCCATGAACTTCACATGCCATCTTCAGCAAACTGCTGCTTCTCATTTCCCCAGCAGATGGTAGAGGCCCAGAATGGAGAAGTGCCTTGTTCAAGGACTGAGAAATCAGCTCCTGACTTGAAGTCTTGGGACCTTTCAGTGCCCTTGGTATTCAGAAGCTCACACAAAGAGCAGGTCTCAGTATTCAGCTGCTTCCTGTTTTCATTTAAGAATGAACTCACCTGATGTTCCCTGATAAGCATTATTACATTTCAACATCACAGGTCCAGGGCTGACTCACAATCTTTTCTTTCAGTGCTGTCACGGCTGTGACTGTAATGCCTCACCCTATTCAGCCTCACACACCCAGACGTCTTTGCATTCACACCCCCCCCCCCCAAACCAAGACTCTAGAAGCAATATTCGCCCTTCAGAGGCTACATAGCTTCTTTACATTGAGAAGATAAGGAAGAAAATCAATTTTCAATTTTAAATCAGCAAACATGTCGTTGTAGGTTATACAAATAAAGCTAATACAGATGTCAACTGAAAAAAAGTCACTGCACTTAAGGGAAAAAAAATTCCATGTAGATTGAGTGTTTGAGAGCAATTCTTTTAAATTTTAACTCCAATTGCTGGGAAATGTCACCTAAGCAAGGACTCGTTTGTCATAATATCATGGAGCTATGCAATTAAGGACTATCAGACTCACTCCAGTGTGGTATTACTTTAAAATTTGTAAAGATAAAATTGTCAAGCAAATTGTTGGCAAAAATAAAGAAAGCAAAAGTAGATAGTCTTCTTCTTTGTGACTTCTTAAAAAATGAACTGTAAGTGCTTTGGGTTTCAGCAGCCACAGAAAACACTGCACAGCCGGGGGGAAGAGGGAGGTCGTGGTTTCTTCATGCGTACTTCTGTGGTGTAATGCTCTGTGACTGCCTAAGTTCACATCTGCATCTGTGTGGCATGTTGCCTTGCCCTGATAGCCTCTTGTTTTGAGTTCAAAAAATTCCTACCGAACCATCTGCCCTTGGAATATTTCTACTCCCTGCAATGCGTGCATGGGAAGAGCGTTTGCTAAGTGCCCACCCAGCATGGCTTCAGCCTTGCTTCACTCATTGTTCAGCGGTGCCACGAGCAAGTATTCAGTCAACTGGGTTCCGGAAGGAAGGCAGCTGCTGAGAAGGGGTAGTCATGACCTTAGAAAGTTGTGATTACAGCACCCTCGCTCAGGAAGTGGGTAATTCCTCCACTGTGTTCTAAGATTAACACTCAGAGCCGTCCATCAAAGTGAGCAGGCTAAAGAGAGGGTGTTTAGAGATTCAAGTCAGCACTTGTGTAATTCTTTGAAGATAATAAGCAAATCCCTATTATTTCAAATGACCTAATAATGACTATAATAATTATCCTTATTCAGACAGGGACCCAAAATAGAGATATTGAAGCTCATGGAATTTGGTAGAGTATTATAATTTCTGCAATATAATAAGGCACTGCATAATCAATAATGGCAAACATATCATCTCTTACTCCCTGTGTCTCAGAATTTACAATCAAGTAGCACAGAGCAACACATGCTGTGGATTTGGCTGGAGGGAGGCCAGTGAGAGGAAAGGGTAAGTCAGCTCCCAGTTTGTTTGTTTCTATATCTGCAGTCAGTGTCCAACGGTAGGCGAATATCTCCAATGAACCAGCTATGATCCTTCTGCTGAGCTGACAGGTTGTTTTGACATCGTTAGACACAGCCAAGCAAAGAATGAAAAGAAATTGGTAGCCACAATTACAAGAAGCATTCAAACACACCTGCAAGAAATCCTCAAGTATAGATTTTGATCCGAGCTTTGTTCTAGATCCTAACAGCCTCTTCTCCTTCATCAGCTTTTTCTGGCTAAAGTCAGCCTGGCAGAGTCAGCCTCATAGAGAGATTCATCTCTTACTCCCAGAATAGGGGCTAACTACAGTCGAGTGGCCCTTTCACAAGCAGGCAGGTATAAGAGAGAGATGGGGGGGTTCATAGGCTTAGAATAGCCCAAAATTTAAGAGACTGAGCTTGTAATTAGAGAAGAGACGATCAAATAGTCAGTAGGCTTGCATCCAACCTAGGATTTTCAAAATTTTGGTGCGGCAAGTCAAGAGGTTCTACCTCTAATGAGCCGTTGGTTTTAAAAAAAATCAATCCTACAAAGACAAATCTAAAATGTATTTGGATTAATTAAGAGACACTATGTACAGTGCACATTGTATACTGCGAGCTATGATGGTATAATCTTTATTGGAAGCCTGATCGAATTTAAAAATCACCTGGGAAGATGAAGCATGCCTGTAGGTGTGTCTGTGAGGATTTTGCCAGAGCATTAATTTGAGGGAGGAGACGCACTCAGAAGGAGAGCAATACATTCACTCCTGTGGTCTGTGGACCTAAGAGAGAGAAAGGGGGGTGGAGGAGAAAACTGAAGAAGGCCAATTCCCATTGTCTCGGTTTCTTGACCCACTTTGATGTGACCTCTGCCATGCCTTCCCCACCACGATAGACCCAAGCCTCTGAAGCCACGAGCCCAGACCAATGAGGTTTCCTTTACATTGCTTTCGTCAACTATGTGGGTCCCAGAAACACAACACTAGTGAGTACAGGAAGAAAGCTGTTATGTTTAGGTCTCCATGGGTGCACCTAGGTGGGATTATTTAGTTAAGGCAGAACTGAAGGAGATGGTCTCTGTGGCTGGAGCGGAAAGACCTGCACAGAGTGCGTGTGGCCATTGCACAGGCAGGTGGGTAAGACAGAGAGAGGGGCTTGCTCTGTGGCTGATTGGTAGATGGGCAAGCCAGGAAGCTGCGCTGACTCTGGCTCTCATCTCAGCTCTTCCTGGAGATGTGGTATGAGCAGTTTACTCTGTTCTCGCCAACTTCTTCTGACATAATGGGCTGTTTCCTGTAATCATGAGCTTGAATAAAAATCTCCTTATTCTCCTAGATTGTTTGGGTCATTTTTTTTTCTTTTTCCCATGGAACATAAAACTAAGACACCATTTTAGTCCATCTTTTTCTTCACTGGACTCTTATAATCACACTCAGAAAAATCTATGGTATGTCTTCACAGGTGACACTCTCAAGATACATTGGGGAAATTCATGTTGGCATGCAGCAGCCCCATCTTAAAGACAGGAGTCTGCCTACTTTCCTCTTTGTCTGCAACCTTCCAGAAGCACCGGAAGGGACTTTGCTTCCAAGGCCTCTAACTGCTCTAACCTGATAATGAGTCAACCCTTTGACAATCGAAACTGACAAACTGTCACATGGATCAAAGGAAGAGGGGAATTTTGACAGCTTTTCTAAAAGATTAGATATTTAATTCGAAGGCCTGGATCAGAATTCCATCCACATCATTAAGAGCAGATAATAGAAGGCATCCTATCTAGGAGGTGGGGAAGTTAGTTGTAGATGCCAGTTTGACAATTGAGCTTCTGGTTGGATCTGTGAAGAGTTATTCACTTAAGGTAAGTCCACAGTAAGCTGGTGGGAGATCATCTTGATGATGTGGAAAGAAGCAGTCCTTAGTGAATGGGGCCATTCCCTGGCAGGTGAGGTAGAGAGAGAGAGAGAAAGAGAGAGAGAGAGAGAGAGACAGAGAGACAGAGAGACAGAGAGACAGAGAGACACAGAGAGAGAGACAGAGAGAGAGACAGAGAGACAGAGAGAGACAGAGACACAGAGACAGAGACACAGACAGAGACAGAGAAAGTCCAGTATTTTGACATGCTGGCACGTGAGAAAGTATGTTCCTTCCTCAGTTCTTCCTGTGGATAGGGTAGGACCAGTTCCTCAGACTCTTGACATTTGTTTGAACTCTAATGCCCTGCTGATGAAATGCAGTCAAGAATCATAAACTAGAATACTTTCTTATTCTCCTACATCGTTTGAGTCCTGTCTCCATTCAGCAATGGCAAGATGAAAGTAACACATCTGGTACCAGGGGTGTGGAGTGTTGTGGCGAAACTAACACATGAGGAAGCCAGAGTAATAGCATGATTTTTTCCTCCATGATCTGTATGCTTACAAAAAAGGAGATGGACTTTTTTTTTAAACTTTAAAGTATTGATTTTGGTTCATTATTTTAAAATGTTTTTGTGCCTAGAGGAAAAAAGATTCTTTTGTATTTTTGCTATTTTACTAATAAGATTTTATTTTCTATACTTCAATTCTGTTTAATTAGGACACTATTTTTATTCTATATGTATCATCTAATACTATCCAAATAATAGATTGTCTTTTCTTAGTGATAAGGAATGCAATCTTTTGCTATAAAGAAAGACCCATTAAGATGAAAGTTGGTTTCTGGGTTATTCCAATCATTTTAAAACCTTTTAATGTATGAGGTACATTCATACGCACTGAAACTTTGAGGTAAGTTTTGAATTCTAGTAGAATTTATTGCTATTATTTTCCTCCCCCTCTCCTCCTCACCTTTTTCTTTGAACTCTTCATTACAGTCTTCCTTCTTCCAAAGACTTTTGACTCTTTCTAAATTTTTTCTTTCGTATGTATATGCATGTGAGGTATGTTTATGTGTGCATGCATGTTACATGTGGTTTGGTGCACGTGTGTTATGATGTGTGTGCCTGTGAGCACAATATTCTTGTGGAGCTTTATCAGGAATGATTCTCTGTCATTATTCCACCATATTGTTATGAGACTGGGCCTCTAATTAAACCCAGTGCATACCGTTATATTAGCCTAGATAGCCAACTTGCCCTGGGGTTTCCCACTTATCACACTTTGCCTAAATTCGTGATCAAACAGCTTAAGGGGAACACAGAGTTGTATTCTTGTCCAGTTTCATTTCTTATTCTAACTGGCAGGAAATCTCATGCTAACATCATACCTGCAAGAGGGACAGTTCTTACTTCCCTCTGGCCAAGCATACCAAAGAATGCGAGCTTCCTTAACCAGCTCTCTCCAGCAGCTTTTTCATGTGGAATCTGAGGATCTTCTGAATTCAGATCCTTCTGCTTGCAAGTCAAAGAGTTTAACCCCTGAGCCATCTCTTCAGTTTCATATTAAGAGATTTTTGAAGGATTGACAAAACCCGTGACATGATAGCTTAGATTGGAAGATTATGTGTCTTTGAATAAAAACATAATTTTCTTAATTATAACAATAATTTAGAATTTAATGTTTTAGTCAATTCAATTTCATTCTATTTTAAAATTATCAAAATAAATCTGAATATCACTTCACAATGTCATTTTTCTCCTATTTATAGTAACGATATATTTGTACTCCTCATTTTATGTACTTTTTTACTTTTTTTGAATTACCTGTGTCAAAATTCCCTCCTTTCTTTCTGTCTCTTTGCTTTTATGTCTGTGATGTAGTTGCCTTCTAAGTTTGTTGATATTCTGTAGAGCTTAATCTCCTTAACTTCTATTGATTTATCCGCATGACATCTAATTTCACTTTAAAAATTTTGAAGTTAATTATTTAAATGGTTAAAATCTTCATTATTTTTATAGCTCATAAATGTAAGACTTCAAGGTTTTCTCTGAGAACTTCTTGGAAGACAGATGTGCAATAGGAAGGGTCAAATACTGTGACTAAAATTGGAGATGTATCACATGTAGATATATATTGCTTTCACTGTATTGTCCTGGATCCCATTGTAAGCTGAGAGTAGCATTAACACAATTTAAAACATTTAACACATCTAAGCTTAGGCAGATTAACCTAACCTACCTTAAAAGTGCTCAGAAGTTTTAAGGCTACCTACAGTTGGGCAAAAACTATCAGTCACACAATCTATTGCATTAAAAAGCACTGCCCAGTTACAGTGATTCTTTGGATAGTTTGCTGGAAGTGAAAAACTGAGGGTTGTTGATCAATAGTTTTTCATCAGAATAGAAAAATTCTTTAAGTTACACTATCATTAAGGCAGGGATTGTTCCTGTACACACAGTGTCATGGTGTGAAATGTGTCCCCACAGTCTCATGGGTTTGGAAAGGTCATGGCACCTTTGACAGGTGGAGCCTTGCTGGAGGAAGGCAGTCACAAGGGGTTGCCCTTGAGGTGGATGAGTCCCACCCTACCTCCAGGAGAAGTCTGCTTTTGCAGCAAGTCTTGCAGCTCCTCAGCCCCACAGATGGGTGTGACATAGCCTGACTCCAGCTTTGGCCAGCCAGCCATGTCTCCTCCACCATGAAAGATTGTATCTCCCCTCTGGAATAAAACTCCCTTTCTCCCTTAAGTTGATTGACGTTAGGTACTCTCTCACGGCAATAGTTAAGAGTAACCGTTACATACAGCTAGTACATTGCTGCTAAATCTGAGCTTTCTCCCACTGACTGTGGCTACAGATGGTGAAATCCTATACTTCTCAAAGTCAGAATTTAAGTGCTCTAAGATGGAAGTGAGTTGAAGATTTCAGTATTCGTCATATGCAAAGCTGCTATCTATACATGATCATTTTCGAGTTAGGAATTTGACATATCTTTCTAGTATGTGTAACATACAGCTAAGGAGAAGAGAGATATCTGGAATAAAGTTTTCAGATCCAGTTGTACTGTTATGGTCTGAGATGCCAAAGGACCTCCAAATATAACTATTGGCCATTAAGGTATGATTCTGAATACTACTAGCCTATAGCACATGAACGAACACAAAGAGACTGTGTTTCTATGAAATATTCTAGAACTAATAGTTTTAATGATATAAATACATCCAATCACATCAAAAATATTTCCCTTGGACATCAGGCAAAATATTCAGTTGAGACTTTTTTTAGCATGTCTGTGTGTCTGTGTGTCTGTCTGTCTGTCTCTGTATTAGCGGTCGCTGTGTGTGTCTGTGGAGGCTGGGATGACACTGGGAATCATCCTGGATTGCTCTACCTCCTTTTTGCTTGGTTCTGAAGTTTCCCAGGCTCTGCCTTCCAGGGCCAGAAGGGTAAGTTGCCTCCATTTCTGCCCAGTGTTTTTATGTGGGATCTGTGATTTGAACTCAGGTCCTTCTGTTTGCAAGGCAAAGACTTAACCCCTAAGCCATCTCTTTAGACCCTCAGTCGAGACTTCTAATTTTCCATGCATGTTATCATTTGTGTTTACTTAGTAAAGTTATATAACAAGTACATTGCCTATTCTTTAAAAACCAAACTATTTATGATACATCCAGTATAAAATAATTGAACCACACTGACTCTTTTATGCACCTTGTTCCACTTTCTTTCTCTTCATCCCTTTGCATCTTCCTGCAGAGCATGAACTCTCTGGAGAGGAGGCAGTTTCATCCATTTCTGCATTTCCTAAAGAACACAGCACAGACCTCTCTATCCAAGAGGAATGTGTTTGCATTAGCTAAATGATGAAATGGACGCTGGTATCTTTGATGACTCTGGTAGTTTGTGTAATGATGAAATGTACATTTATGGGGTTCTCTCTGCAGGGATTCCCAGCATTCCATGTGGGCAAAAGAAGTCACTAGAGAAACATTTCTGCCACTTGCTGTATTCTTTGTATTAATGAAGACAAAGACTGGTGGGGCATTCGTACATTGAATCAATTGGTAGAAAGCCTGTCTGCAAAAGCCATCAGTACTTCTGTGTTTCAGTTTTCCTTAGATCCAGCCCCAGCTGACTAAACCTTTGCATTTGCAAACCATGGAGTGTATCTTTACTAGGTTCTTTAACCACCGTTCTTTGTATCAGTCATATTTGTTTCCTTGGCCAGCTCTTACATTTCTCAGTGCTTACTGCTTGGACACACTTCTCGATATTTAAACAAAGGCTCAGATAAGTGTACATCCAGACGTGGTATCAGCAGGAGAAAGCAAGGGGCCATTTGCAATGGGCGCTCATCCAGAAGGGAGGAGCAGTTATACCAGTCACAAGAGGGTGTGTAGTCTCCTGTGCTGTAAGCCTGGGGTGCAGAGTGGAAGACAGTTGGGGGAAAAGGACCAGGACAAAAACTGGAGACTAGGGAAGGGGTGGGCTATTCCCAGCCTCTCGCAGTTATGCACCTCATAAAATGATAAAAGTTGGATAGAATTTCCTTCCAGTGACGGGCAAGAAGTGAGTTTTGCAATACAGGGAGTCAGGCTGACAGCTCCCAGCACACAGAACATCAGTCCTGTCTGTAGTCTGGGTGGGAAGCAGCTGTCTACATCCCCCGTGCTGTCTTTAGCACGGATCTTCCAGTCTATGTTAAGTGGAGTCAGACTTGCTTTGAAAACGTCCATAGGCAGGTCACATTTACTGGGGACTGATTAGGCATCAACAACTGCTCTCAGCGCTTTGTAGAAGGATTTAATTTAATCCTCTGAAAAAGATCACCGTAGTGACTTCGAATCCAGAAAACACAGCTAAAACCCAGGAAGGTGAAGAAACTTTTCTAATGCCTGAAAGCTAATTAAAGGGCAGAGCAAAGTGGCGATTGGAGTTTTGTTTGATCCGACGACAGTGTTTGCTCTTTTCAGATCCCCTTCCACTCACTAGCTGTTCCAGAATGTACTATTCCCACTACAGATGGTTAGAAGAGCTCACCTGGCAATTTAATATGTGAACCTATTGAGCGCCTGACACCTCACAGGACTGTGAACTCCAGGAAGACAGGAGTCTGCTCACTTCTGCACCCCCAGATCTTAGCACCATCTGCTGTAGAATGAAAGTAGGAGACATTTGGTGAATAAATGAAGATGGCGATTGAGCCAGTGTCTGTGAGGGAGCTATTTGGTTGACGATCTCTATTTTTTCGCTGCTTTCTGAGTAATCGCTGTCGCCGGGTCACCAATTATAACACGTGGAGATGAAGGACAGGGTTTTTCTATTGTTTGTTTTTGCTCTTGACAAAACAGTAAAAATGAAAGCAGCCAGTAGGAGGAAAGAACAGGCCCTGTTGTGGAATAGGTGATGCAGAAGGCCCCAAGTTCTAGGTTAGCATCATGGAGGTCCGAACATCAGTCCGCTAATGTCAATCAAACCTACTTGCTTCTCTCACATTTCAGAACCGAGAGCGAGCAGTTCCCATGCCCCTTTTGCCCCTTTTGGAGTAAGGCAGAGCTCCCCCTGGCTGGATTAGAACCGCTACCAAATGTAGGGTTCATCCTGAGAGCGAACTGCAGAGTCTGTGTTCTCTCTGCACTTTCCTGAAACAGCTGGAGGGGAGCCGCAGACCCCACCAAATCAGCTGATGAGGTCTATGGGGGTAGGAGGGGATGACCCCCAGTCTGAGGCTGCATGGGTCATGCACAGGGGGTTTCTCTCACATCGGGACCCCCATCCATACTGGCCAAAGACTCTCATTAGCTTCTTGGAGAAAGATACCGAGGACCAAGGTACCTACATTCAGTGAGTGCATCTCGATGATCAGCCATGTCTCAGGATCCAAGGTGAATCTTACTGAGTCCCTATGCAAGAATGGAGGCACGTTATTCCAAACTGAACCTTGAATTTCAGACCTCAAGCTTTTCCAATCACGGACTAAATAGAACTGGTCAGGGTGCTAAAAAAGGCAAACAGGTACACAATTCTCTTCCTTTCCTCTGTCTCCCTTCCTTCCTTCCTTCCTTCCTTCCTTCCTTCCTTCCTTCCTTCCTTCCTTCTTTCCTTCCTTCCTTCCTTCCTTCCTTCCTTCCTTCTTTCCTTCCTTCTTTCCTTCCTTCCTTCCTTTTTCTTTTTTTTCATATTGCTGCCAGAATATCTCACATTCTGATCTCAGACTCTGGGTGGAGGATTGTACAAGAGCTTGGGGTATTTTTTACAGAGTGCATTGAATGGTGACTCAGGAGTGAGGAGAATGTACAGAGAAAAGTCATAGAAAGCTGACCATGCACAGTCATTCTCAGTAAAATCATTCATTTCTGTGTGCACCTTGCCTGCATATTTCAGTGAAAATCCTTGATGGTTTGTCAGATGGTCCCTCTTTTCTTAATGTTTTAGTGGCCTATATAGAATCATATAGGAAACACCGAGTGATAAAAATGGCTGTTTGCAATGACTTAGCCTTGAGTTATGCTGATCGACCCTGGTGGATCTTGAGAGACTACTAAAACTCTACCCCATTTGCTGTCTTTTTTTTTTTAAACATGTCTTTTTTTATTTATTCAATTTTAAATTGTGTGTGTGTGTGTGTGTGTGTGTGTGTGTGTGTGTGTGTGTGTGTAGAACCACAGGCGAATTCGGGAACCATCATGAACTACCTCCACCTCCTTGTTTACTCTGCACAGGGATTCACAGGCTCCGCCCTACCAGGACCAGAAACGCAGGCCGCCCCCACTTCCGCCCGGCATCTATACATGGGGTCTAGGATCCGAACTCAGGACCTTCCGCCTGCAAGGCAGAGGCTTAACCCCTGAGCCACCTCTCCAGTCCCCACCACCACCACCACCCCCATTTGCTGCCTTGATGTCGAGAATCTTCCAGGGATGGTTCTGATTTTCACGAGCTGATCTCTTCTTCAAAAGTAACCTTCTAGAAAGCATGCATGTGGTTACAAAGAGGGCATCCTTTTGTACTGTGGCACTCCGTGAGGTGCGTTTTTCTCTGACAGTATTAGTCACAGATGAGCATAGGCTGACCTCAGACACGGCACAGCATCTGTACATCAGAACGGCCGAGGACAGGGCTTGAGAGCGGCCAGGGATGAAAAGGCGGAATCTGCTGCTTTTTTCCTCGATCATCTAGATGAAGATGTCATCTGTCCCCCCAGCCCCCTGCTCCCCCAAAGCACACGAGTGTGCAGACACGGCTGAACACTCACAGGTTTCAGCCCGGTGCAGCCTGTTTCCTGTGCCCAGGCAGAGGCTCCTCACAGCTGGAGTGGGGGACACCTGTGTGGCTCTGTTTTGTGTCCACCTCACTCACTTACGGTGGGCCTGGATACCATCCGCACAGGTACGGCCCTGACCGACCCGGTAACCAGCCGTCAGGCTCCTCTGAAACCTAAAGTCAACGTGGACATAAAGCAGATGCCCTGCCATACCTGAGAGGCCTGTTTTGTGTCTGGGGTTCTCGCCCATGCAAAGAAACCCACCTCTGCCCCCCACCCCACAGTCGTAGCATCTCTTCGCACTTTGTGGTAGAATCATGCTGTGAATTGCAGGATGAGCTAGGGAGGGCTCAGGCTGGGCCTTGTAGAGATAACTTGCAGAGACATTTAGTCCAGTCCTGAACCTCAGAGTCCTGTGGGAGAGATAAACTATGGTCCCTAAACTTCAGTCTATAGCCCTAGATGGTAAAGACTCACAGGAGTGCGTGAAAGAGTAAGCCGTGGACTTCTGGAATTTCATGTGGCAGAATTTAGGAAGATTTCACAGAGGCTACACTATCTGAATTGGGCACTGAAGACTCTAGAGGAGTTTGTTTTCACAGTGATTTGAAATAAAGTTGTGTCTCTGTGTGTATGTGTCTGTGTGTATGTGTCTGTGTGTGTCTGTGTCTCTGTGTGTATGTGTGTGTGTGTGTGTGTGTGTCTGTGTGTGTCTGTGTCTGTGTGTGTATGTGTCTGTGTGTGTATGTGTCTGTGTGTGTGTGTGTGTGGTACACATTCATGCACACATGTGCGGACACACTCGCCTCTGCATACCTTTGTACATCAGGTATATTCATTTATTGTTCTCTGCTTCATTTTTCAATGTAAGGACTCTTACTGAATGGAGGACTTGCTGTTTCAGCTAGACCGATTAGCCGGGAAGCCCCCAGAATCAGCTCGTCTGCACCCCAACCCAGTGCTAGGATTACAGGTGCCCATCAGCTACTGTGTGGTGCTAGAGACCTGAACTCAGGTCTCCATGCTTGTATTGCAAGCACTCTACCCACTGAGTCATCTCCCCAGACGCTGAGGATTTTTATTTTTATGGTAGGCTTGCCAGAAATAAGCCAGAATAAACGATTCCACAATGGAATAAAGTGCCAATGGATGAAAGATGTCAGGAAATCTTAAAGTATCCAAAAATTAAATTCGATATTTCAAAATAATGTGTGTGTTCAAGAAATAAGAAAAATGGAAGGCGACTGGGCTGAATCAAAGTCAAAGGCAGCACATCAAAAACTGTGGAAGAGTGCTTAAGCAATAGGCAGAAGGAAGGCCTATTAGGTCCCTATAGTAATATCAGAAAAATTCAAAATACACAGAAATAAAGAGTAAAGCTCAGCGTGTAAGTCAATGACATTGTGAATCAAGTGGTGGAGAAAAATCAGACAATGAAATCAGCAAAATGAAGAAATGGAAAACATAGAGAACATAGGTCACAAAGGCAGATATTGAGTCAGAAACAGGTAGACTTCCTGAACATTCTGCAGCTAATAAGAAGAAAAGCAATGCAGAAATACTATTCAATGTTGATTCAACAGCTGAAATAAAATGAAGATTCTGGGAAAGCAAAATTTCGAACTTTACGAAAAACTTAATACTATACATTTAGAAAAGAAATTAATGTCATAGTAAAAAAAAAAAAAAAGCTTCCTTCACAGAAGACTCCAGAACTGAAATGCTTCCTTGATGAATTCTACATCGAAGCATCAAATAGCATCAACCTGAGCGTCTCTTCAAGACAATTTAAGAAGAAAGGAATATCAATCGTATCTGTGAAGTCAGCACTACTTTGATTTAAAATTAAAGAACATTACAGACTAACACCTTTCATAAACATGGACAAGATTTTAAGCAGAAATTTATTAACTCAATAATAATCATGGCTAAGGAAATTTATGCACATAATGAAGAATTGATACTTTTAAAAGTCAATATTATTCCTTGTATTAATTAATTAATGCACCAAAGGAAATGATAATGTTAATAAAATAGGACAATCATATAAAGAAATGTATCTATTTTTAAAAGTCCTCTATAAACTAGAACAGATGGAAATTTTCTCAATATGTTAAATGTCAATAAGACCACTGGCTGGTATGATTCTGGCAAGACTGTAATTCCAACATAAAATTAGGGAGAAAACAAGATCGACTACTTTGATTAAATTTTCTGATGTTTATACTGGCCATTTTATCCAATGTAAGAACATAAAGAACAAAAATTTACACAAACTGGAAAATTAAAAAAAAACTTTACCTTTATTCTTAGACAACATAACATCCATGTAGAAAATTTGATTTTTTAAGAAATTTTATTTATTTATTTTGCATGCATGCCTTTGTATGTGTGTGTGTATCAGAGGGCACTGTGTGGTATCTCTGTGGAGGACTAAGTGTGACTTCGGGAATCATCCCTGATTGATTTTACCTCCTTTTGGCTTTGCTCTGGAACGTCCTAGGACCTGCTTATCTGGACTCAGGAAGTTCAGGCCAATGCGATTTCCACCTGGTGTTTTTTTTTTTTTTTTTTTCCACTCATACAAACTTAACAGGTATACCGGTCTCTTCCCTCCCTCCATCCTTCCACCCCCCTGTGCCCCCCTCCTCTCCCCCTTCCCTCCCCATCCTCCAGTGCCTTCCCCTCCCATCCCTGGAGCATCCTTTAATGAGCATGCTAAACTCTCCTCTGGGTCCTCCTCTCCGATGAGGTGCAAGGACCCAGTGGCATTTCCCAGAACCGTTACCTGTGTTCCCTTTAAACATAGGAACACTACTGTGACTGTCAATCCCTTGCCGCCAAGGATCCTAGTACCTTTAGCAAATGCTAGACTTTGTGGGGTCAATAGTGTGTTGGACATTGCGCAGGGCATGCAAAGTCCAAATATGATTGCTTCGGCCCTAACTTGTGTCCACCTGGTGTTTTTATGTGAGACTTGGGATCCGAACTCAGGATCTTCTGTTTGCAAGGCAGAGTCTTAAACCCTGAGCCATCTCTTCAGGGCTATGTAGAAAATTTGATACACTATGTTAATAAAAGTTAACAAATTAATTTGCCAAGTTTGCAAGAAGAAAGATTAATTGCATTTCTATAAACTAAGATCAAATGGTCAGAAATCAAAATAGAAACAACACTATTAATAAGACATGGGAAATCTGAAACCCTTGAGAATAGTCTGACAAACTATTCGAAAGATCTATAAACAGAAAATTGCAAAATAATGCATACGAGAAATTGCAAATGATTCAAGCAAATGGAGAAGTATGTTCTGTTAAAGAGGAAGGCAGAAGTCACAATACTGCTAAGACTTCAGATTTTTTTCAAATTTTGTTTTATTGATTCAAATGCAATGACAATAGAAATCTCAGGAGACATTTTGATAGAAATTGATTCTCGAATTTATATGATGAAGCAAAGAACCTCAAAAAGTCAATGTCTTCAAGGTAAAACAGAAAATTTGATACAGATAATAATTTGTACAGAATAGTCAAGCAGATATTCAGTCCAGTTAGTCTTAAATTATACATTAATCAATAAAAACGATCCTGCACAAATGTTTGGGGTTTGCTGGCTTACCAACCTTGCCCAACTCAGAGAGCTGCAGGCCACAAGATTAGCTGTCACAAAAAAGCAACTTGGGTAGTACCTGCAAAACAACAGCTGGCTCTGTGTATACAGGCACACACATGGCCCCCACATAACACCCTCACCCCATGTACAATGATTCCACCCAAGACTTATGTCTGTCAAAAACTTGAAAGCAGTTGTCATAGTTAAGCACAGGCATCAACTTGACTGTTGAGGGTTTGAGCTCTGGACACAGTTGTAGAGAGTTGATGGCTGAGTTAAGCCCAGAGCAAACTTGTAGGAGATTGTCTAGCTGCTGGGGAAGACCCAGCCCATGGTGGGTGGGATTAGGCCCTGGATAAATCACAGAGAGCTGGTTGAGAGAGTCGGCATCCTTCTGTTCACTTGGCCAGACATGCTGGTCTGGCAAGTAAGTATCGTCCATCTTTCGGCCATTATGTGGTGATGGTGTGGCTAGTTCCTTCGGCCCTGCTGTTGGTGCGTGCTCTCCCATCAAGCTGGACTGAGAACTGTAACTGGACTCTGTTAGAAAATAAGCCCCTTGTTCCCTAAGATGGTCATTTATCAGCAACCTTGCAGATGGACTGTAACAGCAGTCTTCATATCCTTCAGTAAATACGTGGATGAACAAAATGAAGCACAGGCAGACAACAGATAATATTCATGCAAACTATAAACTCTAAAACTATGTAAAGTCACTGAAGAAACCTAAATACGTATTGCTTGAAATAACTTACATGAAAAAGCACCATATTGCATGCTTGCAATGATGTGCATGAGGTTCTGGAAAAGGCAGAAACAGTATGAAGTTCAGTAGCTGCCCAGGTCCTGGGGCACTGGGGGAGGAACAAGGGTCAAAACACAGGAGATGTTCAGGACAATGCAATTACTTCTGGCCAATTCTGTGATAGCAAATGACATTGTGCACTCGCCTAAATCTACAGAACCTATTGTGAATGTGCTTTAGCTAATGCTTTGTATCGAGTTGGGTTCATTGGCGTAACACATGCTACACTTCAGCGCAAAATGCAAACTACCAGGGAGACAAGGCAAGAGGTAGGAAGGACCTGACATGAACTGGAGGGAATCAATGAGAAATTAACTTTCTGTCTGACATTTCTCAACACTAAGACTGCTCTAAATTGCAGTCTAATGAAAAAGTGTGGAATTATTCTCGTTATTTTTTAAAATAAATTTTGTTCCTCGATAAGACCATGTATGTGTGTATAATGCACTCATTGCTTTCCCCTATTTCTTTCTCTCCCACCCCAGTTGTGATTGGATGCACTGGGACTGTAAATGGAGAATTTGGTATTTGATACTAATTCAGCACATTTCCTTTACAAACAAATTAGCAGAATATTCTAGTATATAGTGACATAAAATAATTAAGTAAATTTTATTTATTTTTTTTTTGTAAATGCACAATGGAGAATTGAGAAGAGTAAGAAAATACAGAGAAGAATGAACAACACATGCTCTCCTGAGAATGCATGTCCTGACAGGAGTGAGTGAGGAGGATGTGCAGTTGTGTAGATCTAAGCAGAAGCCTAAGTTTGTGACTTCTTGCATTTGAAATGCCTTTCGGATTTTTGACTCAAAAATTCCTGTTCCACACTGAGATTTTCTTCCAAGGAAATAATATCTTGAGGAACGGATCTATGGTAACCCAGTACTTCCTAATGTGCGTATGCGCATGTGTTTGTACATGTGCACGTGTGTGTGCATATGTGCATATGCATTTGTTTGTGTGTGTGTGATTGCTTGTGTTTCTGTGTGCATAAGTGAGTGTATTTGTGTGTGTGAATATGTGTGTATGTGTGCATGTGAGCACACACATGCCATGGCATGAATGTGGAGGCAGAAGACAGGTGTTGGCTCTCACCTTCCACCCTGTTTGAGACATGCTTTCCTTGCTTTACTTCTACTCATGCTAGACCAGTTGGTCTGTGAATTTCCAGCCTTCCATTTTTCTGTAAAAGTGCTTGGAATACAGATGAGTGCTAGCTACCCTATCTGGATTTACCTGAATTCTGAGATTTGGACTCAGGTCCTCGTGCTAATTTAGCAAGCATTTTGCCCACAGAATCACCTCTCCAATGTACCCTCCCCTGTGCGGTTTATCTGCATTCTGGTTTGGAAGCCTTGTCCTTGCTGCCTCTTTGCTGGACTGCTTCTTGATCATGGTCATTTGGGGTGCCCCAGATTTCCAACACTGGTTCTGGTCTGTTTGCTTGTTTTCATGTAGGAATTGCTTTTTCTGAGGCTATTGATGGAAGTTCCTGGGGATGAGGCTTCCAAGGCTCAGTGCATTGAGAGAGAGAGAGAGAGAGAGAGAGAGAGAGAGAGAGAGAGAGAGAGGAGAAACGGTGAAGTCAATTCAACTTCTTTACCTGTTTACTTAAACCTGTATGTGAGACTTGCAGCTGCTTTGTGCTCTACCATGGAAACCAGTTCCCATCTTTAGGTTCTTACAATCTTGTTGCCCCCTCTTCCGCAAGTTTCCCCGAGCTTCAGGATGGGGAGAGATTTGGCTGGTCTGGTTCCAGGAGATTAATGTAGGGTCTTTGGTGTTCTGAATTATGGTTTGTTGTTGTTTTCAGTTTTGCTGTTCCTGCACCAATGATATGCAAGATACCCCACACAAGTTAGGGCTGCAGTAGCCATAATTGGACTTTGCATGACCTGCACAATGACTGACATGTCAACGACCCCCCAAAGTCTAGCATGGATCACAGATAATATGATCTTTACAGGCAAGGGATTAATAGTTAAAATAGTGTTCCCATACTAATGGGGAGCCCAGGAAAGGGCTCTGGGCTATGCTAATGAGTCCTTACACCTCACTAGCGTGGAGGACTCAGAGAGATGTTTGGCATTCACACAAAGGGATGCTCCAAGTGATGGGAGGAGGGAAAGGGGAGGCACTGGGAGAAGGAGAAGGAAGAGGGTGAAAGGAAGGGGAAAAGGGGGAGAAGGTGCAAGGGGGACTGGGGAGGGGTGGAGGGAGGGAGAGGACTGGCGTACCTATTGAGCTTGCATGATTGGGGGAAAAACAAAGAAAACCAGTTCCTAGTGTATCGAAGCTGTACCTTGCTGCATGCCGAGCTGTTCTTTTAAGCTGAACCTCTAGATCAAGTCACAGTTTTGAAGTTAAGGATGAAACTCGCACACGAAGGCCACTCACAGAGGCCTTCATGATCCTGGTGATGAGCGGAGGCTCTTACATAGGCAGAAAGACCAGGACAGAAAATATTGTCTATCCTGCCCCCCACTGCCAGAGCCTCACCCAGCGCAGTGCAGTGTACTGTAGGGTGAGTCGAGCTGGTCCTGTATCAGAGAAGTGGAAACATGGTAAAAATAAACAAACCTATTAGGCAAATAAGGCAGCTCTGGCTGAGGATTTCATTTGTAACATAACATGGTTATAATAAATAGATGCTGACGAGGAGTACCTTGGTTTGACCCTTGATAGTTTCCAAATGTTGATGAGAGACAGTGTGTAGAAGCTTGTGGATAAACCCAGAACCTTCTTTATACCACTTTAGGGTAAGGAACTTGTGACTCTTCAAATTACCCAAATTGTTCATAAGTTTATTATAAATAATCTGTCTCAAAATCAAACGAGTTTGTGCTTCATATGAAGATGGTTGTGGCTTCCTACACTAACCTCATGTTACGGGTCTGTAAACTTGGACAGCTATGTTTCCTCATCTGTAAATTGTGGGGTTTGATGACTTTTTTTGAATGACCACAAGGACCCAAAAGATGTGTACTTTAGAGAAAAATGGATACAAACTATTTGGCACACGGTCGGGATTCAACAGTTGGCAGTGACCTATTATCTGGCTTACAAGAATGAAGTGCAGCTGAGACAGGTATAAGAAATATTTGTTGAATGTGCTCTCACTGGGACTCAACGTCTTGCAGTGAAGGCAGATATAAAATAGTTTATAGAGATAAAGTTTTCTCTTGACACTCTGATCTAGAGTTTTATCTGTGTAATCTATCTTCAGCATAGACATAATCTTATGAAGTTGATCTTGTTCAACTCTGTCAATGAACAGAATTCAGAGGGACAACTCAACAGTGCAGTGAGTAAACTGTGAGACAGTGGATTCCTGGAAGCCTCACTGTTTGATGAGACAGTCTGTTGGTTTCAGCCTAGAACTCAAGAAAAGAGACATTTTTTTTTCAATTACTTTCCATGTTGTAACAATGGTTTCAGCCTAGAACTCAAAAAAAGAGACGTATTTCAAATACTTTTCATATTGGATCAACTTAGCTCTAAGCTCAGACCAACTTTTTGTCTCACCATAGTCTGAGGTGTCTCCGACCTCCGTGGCCTGGGATGGGTCAGATGTTCCTGTGCACAGGCTGCTCCGTGGTCCAGGTGAGCTGCATAACAACAGACGGGGATGTACTTGGAATGAGGATTTGGCAGCCACCAGAGGACTTGGCAAAGAACCCCTAGGAAAGCAATACTCCTTGTTCCAGTCGTCACCTTCAGTACATATTATTTATTGATGTGCTTATATATTTGCTAATTAAAGCTTTCATTACTAAAGTGGTACATACATAAGGAAGGGGCAGACAGTTGGATGAAATACTTCAGGTTTCCTGCATAGTGAAGGAGATGAGGGACTTTGGGGAAGGAGGAAAACCCACAGCCTGCTTCTTTCAGATTCCCAAAAATCTTGTATTCAAAATTGAAAAAAAAAATCCCACAATGGTAATGTGGTATCCATTTATCTTATGCTGCAATGACAAAATAAAGGCATTATTCAAGTCGTTTATGTTTATTATGAGTTTTTAGAATCATTTTTTCTTTATAGTGAACAGTTTTAAATTTGGTTCATTGAATTGTCTTGTTATTTTCTTTAGTAAAATGAATAACATTGGAAAAACTGAAACAAGTTTTATATATGTATACAACCAAAAAGCAAATTTTCAGATTAAAGAAATACAGGCAGGTATCTAGACTTTCTGAGTTTTAGGTCTTGGTTTTAGAGATGATTTTTGGAAATTCAAACAGAATTAATTATTTTTCCTGCACATGCACGCACGATTACGTTAACTATATGTCTGAGTAAAATGTGTTGTGTATCCTGTTCTCCTTTCTATCTTCATAGAAACTAACAGCCATTCTTAACACTATGCTATTATACCTTCTAAGAAAATTACATTATATGCACTTTAGGTCTACAAAATGATGTTCTGATTTGCCTGCAGACAGTACATGTATGCAAATTAATATGATCATCCATTCAAATCTGTTAAAGCCTCTCATTTAGTGAGTTCTATTGAAATTTAGAAGATCAATGTTTGTTCCCTACAAAGCTGTGATTCTTTCAGAGATATTTGATGAATTGTAAAACAAGATTCAGATCAGAGCAGACAGTATTCCCTGGTGTCTGTTTAAATACTGAAATTTTGGGTATGACCGAGAAAGGCACCAATCAGAACTGGAAGGATGGCTCAAAAGAAAAAGGTACCTGTGTCAAACCTACCCAAGAGCTTAAGCCCAGAACACACAGGGTGGCAGGAGAGAAAGGACTTCCAAGGGTTGTACTCTGAGCCCCACATGCACACTGGCATGGCCTGCTTGTTCTCTCTCATCAATTTAACTCATTATTAATTATTTATTAATTGTGATCATTAATTACTGGCCAATAAGTTTATTAATCTACACAAGAATGTCACCTATCAAAATATGAAACTCTAAATGCAGAGCCTCATCTTCCATAGGGAACGTGCTACCAGAGATGAACTTTATGTCTTTTACCAACTAGAACTTTAGTGATGGGCTAATACTGGTCACCAGTGCAGAGTTAATAGCAAGTTGTGCATTCTCTTGTCTTCCCGTTTCTATTACTCACAATGAAATGATGCTGCTTTGGAGAAAGAATAGGATCTTTCTAGGATTGCCCACTATTATGAGTAATTAAATACTTGGCTATGAACGGCCACTGCATGAGGGTGAATACAATTTGGATATAGCAATCTATTCATTGTTACCAATTATTTATAGAAATTCTCGTTATTGCTCATAAAATGACTTGGAAGACAATTTCAATTTGCTCACCGTCTAATTGTCAAGTTTCTCTCCCTAAGTGTCGTATTAGGAAGAATTCCTAATATGGGCATTGCTATTTTAGTTCCTGAAGAAAATAGCATAAGTTGATTTGTAACACAAGAGCACATGAGCTAATAATACAGACTGCTCTGTCTCTTTTAAACTATAATTTTCCCCAGACCACAAATTGAGGAGAAGAAAAATAACAGTAGGGCCAGTCTGCACCACATGCAATGAAAAACTTGTATGTTTGCTTTGATTTGGAATGATGCTTCCAAAATTCATATGTTAAAACTGAATGGCCAAAGCAGTGTTATGCAGTGATATTAAGAAGTGGTGTTGTCAAGAGAGTTTCTCCTTGAAGAAGCTTTTAAAAGTCTTCATGTAGTGTATCACCTATTCTTTACACCAGTGCCTATTGCTAGGAGAGGACAAGATGTTCTTCTCCATCATAGGACAGAAGAGATAAGTGACATGCTAGGAGAACTGATCTCATCGTTAGACATGGGACTTGACTACATGTTTTCACTAATTTTTGGATTATAGAACTTCAGGAAACCAAGTGTTTTTGCCTTAATATGTGTCCAATATATAGACAGACAATGTTACAGAAATACAAATGGACTGGAAATATTTATTTATCTAAGAAAAACATTTAAATACATTGCCCAAGGAGAAACTGGACAACTCACCTCTAGTTATGTAAACCTAATTGTTAGCCTGGATGTGCTTCAAATTTACATATAAACAACTGAAATAAGGCATTTACTGAAAACTTCATTTTATGAGGGCAAAGTACCTGTAAATATATGAAAATTCCCATTTTGTAAGAATATCTTACAAAGAGTTTTGTGGAGTTTTTTTGACTACAAGAAGCAAGTGGAACCTAGATATTGGGGGGAAAATAGAGACTTTTGAATAATTATTCTTTAAAGGAAACATGGCTCAGACTTTTTGGTATTCTTTTGCCTGATTATCATTTCATTATTTTCTATGGGTTTTCCCAAGTATCAAATAAAACTATTTAGATGTTGTGATATGCTAGAGCAAATTCAGAGAAAAAAGGAGGTTGAAAAGAGAAACCTTAGAATTCAAACTCAAAAATTCTCAGGCAAGGAGAAAATAGAACCTAAAATAAACACTGTTAACTGTACTGTTTAAGAAATTAACATCTTGGAGTTTGGTCTGTTGTTTTCTAACAAATAAATTCTTGAGAGCAATATATTTTCTGTCTTTCTCTTAGCTTCTCAATCCCCAGAAGGGATTCATTAACGGGACAATAGGAGGTCATACTGAAACTTTGATTCAGATGAATGCTCTAGATGGAGTCTGTTTTGCAGTACCAAATATATAATACCTATGATTGAAAACACTTTCCTTGCATACAAGGAAATGTTCTTCTCCAACATAGGACAGAAGAGATAAGTGACATGCTAGGAGAACTGATTCTGTCGTTAGACATGGGACTTGACTACATGTTTTCACTAATTTTTGGATTATAGAACTTCAGGAAACCAAGTGTTTTTGCCTTAATATGTGTCCAATATATAGACAGACAATATGAAAACACACTTCCTTGCAATGTGGTGTGTGAGAATATATTATGTGTATGGTTTTATTACATGTAATTTTATAAGTGTACATCAAATTTTTTTTGTTTTATTTTAGGTCTTTTTTTAATTTCCGTTCATAAAAACTTAACAGGTACACCAGTCCCCTCCCTCCCTCCACCCTTCCTCCCTGTTTGTTCCCCCTCCCCTCCTCTTCCTTCCCCATCCCCCAGTGCCTCCCCCTCCCATCCCTGGAGTATCCTTTAATGTGCATGCCAAACTCTCCTCTGGGTCCTCCTCTCCGATGAGGTGCAAGGACCCAGTGGCATTTCCCAAAACCCTTTCCTGTGTTCCTCTTAAGCATAGGAACATTACTGTGGCTGTCCATACCTAGCCCCCAAGAATCCTAGTGCCTTTGGTTCATGCTAGACTTTGTGGGGTCAATAATGTGTTGGACATTGCGCAGGTCATGCAAAGTCCTATATGATTGCTTCAGTCCTAACTTGTGTGGAGTATTTTGCATATGATGACTCCTCCCATCCTTGTGCTCTTACAATCTTACCGCCCCCTTTTCTGCAAATTTCCCTGAGCTTCAGGATGAGGAGAGATTAGACTGGCCTAGTTCCAGGTAGTTGATGTAGAGTCTCTGATGTTTTGAATTATGGTTTTTTTTTTCAGTTTTGCTGCTCCTGCAATGCCCTTGGCTCCATCCTGATGGGTATTGGATGTCACCCCCTGGCCAGAGATAAAAACCTGTTAAATTAGAGTCTCATTATAAGAGTATATTCAAAGGTAGATAGCATAAAAGTAGGAGACTGCAGTGAGGGAGGGGTCAATCACCCATTTGCAAAATGGTTACTGTCAGACTATATGCCCTCCCCTTCTGGTGAGATCATACCCCATCAGTTGCAAATAATCAGGAAGGAAAGTCTGTGAACTTAACCAGATGTCTCATTACTTACCTGCAGTCCTTGATGGAGGCCTATTTTCTCTGCTGTAACATGTTCCCCTCTCTCCTTGTTTCTGGTGACGCCCTCCATCCCCATCCCTCCTGTTTATAATCTTTGCAATTACTGTAGGTATTACAGGGATTTATCCTTGAGTGTCTCTAAGTGGGTTTGGTACTAGGATCCACCTATTAGGGAGTACATACATCGCTTAATTTTCTGTGTCTGGGATACTTCACTCAATATAATTTTTTCTAATTCCATCCATTTCCCGGCAAATTCCAGTAATTCATCATTTTTGATGGCTGAGTAGTATTCCATTGTATAAATGTACCACATTTTCCTTATCCACTCATCAATTGTTGGACATTTGGGTTGATTCCATGACTTTGCTATTGTAAACAGTGCTGCTATGAACATGGTCGTGCTTGTGCGAGGTGAATTTTTGCTGTATGGGGGGTTATTCCCAAAAGTGGAATAGCTGGGTCATATGGCATTTCAATCTTTAACTTTTTTAAGAATCACCAGACAGCTCGCCAGAATGGTTGTATGAGCCTGCATTCCCACCAGCAATGTAGAAAAGTTCCCCTCTCTCCACATCCTCTCCAGCATTTGTTGTTGTTCGTATTGTGGATTTTTGCCATCCTGACTGGAGTGAGATGATATCTCAGGGAGCTTTCTATTTGCATTTCCCTGATGGCTAAGGATGTGGAGCATTTTTTAAGATATGCATTAGACATTTTAATTTCGTCCTTGGTAAAGTTTCTTTTAAGTTCCAAGGCCCATTTTTAATTGGGCCATTTGTTTCCTTGGTGTTTAGTTTTCTAAGTTCTTTGTGCACTCCGGATAATAGAGCTCTATCAGATATATGGTTAGTGAAGATTTTCTCCCATTCTGTGGGTTGCCTTTGTGCTCAAGTTACAATCTCTTTATCTGAACAGAAGCTCTTTAATTTCATAAGATCCCATCTGTTGAGTGTTGGTGGTATTGACTGTGCTACTGGATTTCCAGTTAGGAATTGTTGGCCTAGTCCAATCAGCTCCAGGGAGTTCTCTACCCTTTCAACTAAGGTTTTTATAGTCTCTGGCCTTATATTGAGGTCCTTGATCCATTTGGAAGTAAGTCTTATACATGGTGACAAGTATGGGTCCAGTTTTAATCTTCTGCATGTGGAGATCCAGTTTTGCCAGCACCATTTGTTGAAGATTCTTTTTCCATTGGATTTTCTGGGCCCCTTTGTCAAAGATCAAATGGCTGTAATTGTGTGGGCTTATATCTGGGTCTTCAACCCTTATCCATTGATCTGTGTGTCTATTTTGGAGCCAGTACCAGGCTGTTTTTATAACTATGAATTTGTAGTATAGACTAAGGTTTGGTATGGTGTTACCTCCAGCAGTGTTTTTGTTACTCAGGATTGTTTTTGCTATCCTGGGTCTTTTCTGCTTCAATATGAATTTTGAGATTGTTTGGTCAACTTCTTTAAAGAATTGCTTTGGGAGTTTAATTGGTATAGCATTGAATTTGTATATTGCCTTTGATAGGATGGTCATTTTTACGATGTTGATTCTGCCAATCCAGGAACATGGGAGGTCTTTCCACCTTCTGGTGTCTTCTGCAATTTCTTTCTTTAGCGTTTTAAAGTTTTCATTGTAAAAGTCACTTATTTCCTTGGTTAGGTTTATACCAAGGTATTTCATTTTTTTACGGGCTATAGTAAATGTGATTGCTTCTCTCAGGGCTTTTTCACTTCTTTCATTCTGCATATAGGAAGACCGCTGATTTTTGTATGTTTACTTTGTATGCTGCTATGCTGCTGAACTTCTGTATTTGTTCCAGGAGTTTCCTTTTGGAGTTTTTGGGATCACTTAGGTATAAGATCATGTCATCTGCAAATAGGGATAGCTTGATTTCTTCCTTGCTGATTTGAATCCCTTTTATCTCCCTTTCTTGTCTTATGGCTTCAGCTAACACTTCAAGTACAATATTGAAGAGAAGTGGTGAAAGTGGATGGCCTTGTCTAGTTCCTGATCAAAGCAGGAATGCTTCGAGTTTTTCCCCATTGAATATAATCCTTGCTGTGGGCTTGTTGTAGGCAGCTTTTATTATATTGATAAAGGTTCCTTCCATTCCAACTCTCTCTAAGGTTTTGATCATAAAAGGCTGTTGGGTCTTGTCAAAAGCTTTTTCTGCATCTACCAAGAGTATCATGTGGTCTTGGATTTTAGAGTGGTTTATATGGTGAATTACGTTTATTGATTTGTGTATGTTGAAACAACCTTGTGTGCCTGGGATAAAGCCTACTTGATCCCCGTGAATGATCTTTTGTATATGTTTTTGAATCCGATTTGCTAAGACTTTGTTGAGAATCTTTGCATCTGTGTTCATCAAAGAGATTGGTTTATAGTTTTCTTTTTTAAGTGTATCTTTATTAGGTTTTGGGATTAAGACAATATTAGCTTCGGGAGAAAGAATCTGGTAGTGTTCCTTTCTTTGCTATTTGATGGAACAGTTTAAGGAGTATTGGTGTTATTAGCTCCTTAAATGTCTGGTAGAAGTCTGTGCTGAATCCATCTGGTCTAGGACATTTCTTGGTGGGAAGATTCGTGATTACTTCCTCTATTTCCTCATATGTTATAGGACTATTTAAATAATTCACAACTTTCTGATTCAATTTCAGTAAGTTTTGCTTACTTAGGAATTCATTCATTTCTTTTGTGTTGTCAAATTTCTCAGAGTATGAGTTTTTGAAATATGATGTTATAATTCTCTGGATTTCTTGGGTATCAGTAGTGATACCTCCATTTTCATTTCTAATTTTATTAATTTGGGCTTTCTCTCTCTTTCTTTTGGCTAATTTAACTAGTGGTGTATCAATCCTATTGATTTTTTCAAAGAACCAGCTTTTTGACTGATTGATTCTCTGTATTGTTTTCCTAATCTCAATTTCAGATATTTCTCCCCTTATTTTGTTAATCTCTCTTTTACTGCTTTTGGGATCAGATTGCTTTTGTCTTCTAAAGCTTTAAGGTGCATTGTTAAGTTATTTATTTCTGATGTTTCCTTTTTTTGATGTAAGCATTAAGAGCTATGAACTTATCTCTTAGGACAGCTTTCATTGTGTCCCATAGATTTTGATAAGTTGTATTTTCATTATCGTTCACTTTCAGGAAATCTTGAATTTCTTTTTTAATTTCTTCCTGACTCCAATTCTCATTCAGCATCATAGTGTTAAGTTTCCAGGAGTTAGGGTATTTTCTGTTGTTTGTTATGTTGTGGATATCAAGCTTTAGGCCGTGGTGGTCTAATAAGGTACAGGCCAGAATTTCAACTTTCATGTATATGTGGAGATTCGTTTTATGGCCCAATATGTGATCTGTTTTGGAGAAAGTTCCGTGTGCTGCTGAGAAAAATGTGTGTTCTTTGGTGCATGTATGAAAAGTTCGATAGAGATCTGTAAGGTCCATTTCTTTAAGAGTTTGATTAAGTTCCAAAGTGTCCAAAGCTTTTGACCTGTTGATCTAGCCCATATTAAGAGGGCAGTGTTGACATCCCCAAGAATTATCGTTTGGGGGTTGATTTCTCGCTTTTGATGCTGTAGGGCTTTCTTAATGAATATGGAGGGGCCCTTATCAGGTGCATATATGTTCATTATTGTGAAGTCTTCCTGGTGAATTGTACCTGTGACTAAAATGTAGTATCCATCTGTGTCTCTTATGATATTTTTTGGTTTGAAGTCCACTTTGTCCGACAGCATAATGGCTGCCTTACCTATTTCCTGGTTCCATTAGCTTGCAGAATTTTGGACCAGCCTTTTATTTTTAGGATGTGCCTATCTTTTGTGGTGAGATGTGTTTCCTGTAGGCAGCTGATTGATGGGTTGTGGTTTTTAATCTGAGTTTGTAATCTGTGTCTCTTGATCGGTGATTTAATATCATTGACATTTAATGTTATAATGGAGAAATTATTTTTAATTCTGGACATTTTTTATGTTTAGTGGCTTTTGTAAGTTTATTGTTTGACATTTATGTTTTGGTGGTATTATACTTCCCTTCTGTCCTCCTGGATATGCTTGTTTTTTCCTTCAAGCTTGAATATCATTTCTAGCATTTTTTGAAGGCCTGGTTTGGTAGACACGTATCCCTTCAAGTTGTCTTTGTGCTGGAAAGCTTTTCTTTCTCTCTCCATCATGACAGATTGTTTTTCTGGGTATATCAGTCTGGGTTGGCATTTTTGCTCATTTAATACTTGAAGTACGTCTCTCCAAGCTCTTCTTGCTTTTACTGTTTCCATTGAGAATTCATTTGTTATTTAATAGGTTTACCTTTAAAAGTGACTTTTTTTTCTCTTGAAGCTCTCAGCACCTTTTCTTTGTATTGAATGTAGAGTGTTTTGACTATTATTTGCCATGGTGATTTTCTATTTTGGTCATATCTGTTTGGGGTGCAGAATTCCTCTTGTATTTGGATGGGCTTCTCATTCTTTATTTGAGGGAAGTTTTCGTTTATGATAATCTGAAAAATTTCCTCAGGTGTGATATTTTGGGATTCTTGCTCTGGTATTCCATGAATGTGCATGTTAGGCTTTTTCAGGATGTCCCATATCTCTTGAATATTCCTCTTAAGTATCATTTTGGCTTTAACAATCTCTTCCATTGAGCTGGTTAATTCTCCGACTTTGTCTTCAAGATCTGAAATTCTATTTTCTGCTTTATTAGTTCTGCTGATAAGAGTCTGTTTTGAGTTCTGGGTTGAAGATAACTTGTTTTTTAGTTCGATTTTAAACTCTGCCTGAGACTGTTTTAACTGCTCTATGTCTATTTTTGTTTCTTGAACTGTTTTTCTCAACTCCTCCAAGTGCCTGTTGTGTTCCTGTTCAAAGTGGTTGATGCGGTTGTTTAACTCCTCCCAGATTTCCTCTTTCCGAGTATTAATCATGGTAATGATCATACTTTGAAAGTCGTTATCTTGGGTCTGGCTTTCTTGTCTATTTTCTGTGAATTTGTTCTGGTTGGAATCCATCATTATGGGGTTAATTCTTTCGGTGGGAGATTGGTCTTCTTGAGTTTTGTTTCTCATGAATCTGCACTTTGACTTGGACATTGTTGTTTTATCTTTTAAGACCTTTCAGTTTCTGTATGTTTTTGACTGAACTGATTTAGTTGGTATTAACTACTCTCGCGCAGTTATTACTAGTGCTTGCCTTGGAGTTGGGTACATTTGTCTGTTGTTATTGCTATTTCCTAGATGAGGCTATGTTAGTACATCAGTTAAGTCAAGTTAAGTAGACAGGGGATGAATATTAGTATGGCAGTGCACTTTTACAGTTTAGTATCTTGGTGATATGTGAGGGCGAGTGGTATAATCCCTGGAGTTTTATATGTTTTTGGGGTGCTGTATGGAAGAGTTAATCTACAGTGATTAATACTAGAAAGGAGTAGTATGGTAAAAAAAAAAAAGAGGTTTACTTATCTTTGGGCTGGATGTGAAGAATCTCTCCCGTGTGACAGAATGATTTTAGAGGACTTCAAATGTATGGCCTTTGACCCTTAGAGCTTTGCTTGAGTTTCCTTTTGAGTCTATTGAATTCTGAGTAGCAGTGTGTTCTCCATGAACCACGAGCGAGGGTCCCCGGTGGGCTGGAGGGGCAGAGGGGCTGATGGTGATGGGAGAATTCTTCACCTGGGATCTGGGACTTAGTGGCCCACCCAGGATGCAGGGATGGAGGAATGTGAGCAAGTCCTGTCCTAGGATGGAGGACCGGAGAGAGTCCTGTTCTGGTGGGGTGGGCAGGTGGGCAGGAGAAGTGTACATCAAATATAAGTCATGAATGAAGAGAAAACATTTGTAATCACCTGGGAGACACACCTAAAGTTGTGTCTTTGACAGACTTTCTGGAAAGGTTGAACTAAGGAGGGAAGACTCAACCTGAATGTACTAGGCACCATCTAAATGGTCTATGTCCAAGACTGAATAAATTTAAGGGGGAAAAGGAGAAGGGGGATTGAGCGCCAATATTCATGTCTTTGTTTTCTGACTGTGGATTTAATGTGACCAGCTCCTTCCTACCCCCATGCTTTTCCTGCTGTGATGGACTGTAGCCTTAATCTAGAAGTCAAGACAAATCTGTGCTTCCTTAAATTAATTTTGTCAAGGCAATGAGTAAAATAATCAATATATATCTTATCTGACTATCTTTAAATTAAATTGAGAGTCACTTATATACTGGGTAAGTGGAACAATAATTACCAAGTTGGAATTAAGCAACCATAGAAAAGCATCTTGAATGAAACATATTTTACAACATCTGCTAAAGGTAACTTGATAAGGTGGTGGATACATCAGCTCAATTATATTGGATGAAGTATATATATTTATCAATATTTAAAATTAAGGGAAAAGTATGACAAAAACACCAAGGCTACAATAAAGGACTCTCTGGGAATTGGGGGGGAGGCACTGGGGGATAGGGAGGGAGAGGAGGGAGAGGAGGGGGTTCAGGGGGAGGAGGGGGGAAGGAGGGAACTGGTAAAAAATTTTAAAATGTATAATTACATTTTTAATAAAAAAAAACAAAAACACCAAGGCATGACCTGCCAGGCGCAAGTTCCTTTCTTTTTTGATCAATTTATGTTTTCCCTTTTCTTCTTGAAGCTGCATGAGTTCTCTACTGTGTTCTGCAGAACGAATGTCACCTATATTCTCGGAAGGAAGAAAATATGTTAAGTCATCCATAGTGCTTCCTCATTCGCTTTAAATTGGATCCGAATATTGATAGCCACAGTACAGATGATACAACCATGAGCCCACATTGAATTTCCCACAGTTAGCAGTAACTGTGACATTAATAGAACTGTATCATATCTGACTATCTTTAAGTTAAATCGAGAGGCACTTATGTATTAGGTAAGTGGAACAAGAATTATGTAGTTGGAATTAAGTAATCATAGAAAAGCATCTTGAGCAAGATGTATTTTACAACATCTGCTAAAGGTAACTTAATAAGGTGGTGGACACGGCAGCATAGATCGGCTATATTGGATGAGGTCTATCGAAATTTAAAAGATGACTATGTCTTGCAGCAGTTGGCTGAATGCTGATAGCATCACCCTATTAACAACCTTGGTGTGGCAGGATGGGTGTCTGACCACTGGAAACCACACTGGTTGGCAGCTAGCATACATAAATATGAACTCATACACATTCATAAAAACTCACGTTCATATAAAAGTATATCATTTTACACCAGGGGCAAAGGGTAAAGTCTATCCACAAACTGTGTGCCAAAATGGTGGTTTTCTTAAAAAGAAAAAAAAGAAAGAAAATCCCCCAAGGTCTCTTTCCTTACCAAGAGCAAAGTGTCCCAGTGTGGGATTTTGCCACATGTTTTCATTAGAGCAGATGGCGGGAAGGTTTGTCTGCAATGTGGAACTTGTTAAAGGGGAAGGCCTGCTGATAGAGATCAAGAAGGGGGCTTAAATTTACTTAGTGGTGAGATGGTTTGTAATCCATTCATGCTAGTGAGTATAATTCCTTTGTAATCGTCTGGAAGTCAATTGAGAGCCTTCAGAATCAGCTCATGGGAAAAGATTGTTTATCTGCTGACACTGACTGAATATTCAGCTCAGACAATGGGCTCAGTTCTTTCCTGAGACATCAAATAGCATCTGCATTTGCACTTGGCAGGTTGATGAGTTGGCTCAGGGAGCAAGGTGTCTATCCACAAACCTGGAGACCTGAGTTTGTTCCCCAGGATTCTATGTGGTAGAACCAGAAAAATGACGTGTGAAAAATGACATGTGTGCACCATGGCACATGTGTTTGTGCCTGAACTCTCGGATAGATAGACAGACAGATAGCTAGGTAGATAGATAGGTAGGTAGGTAGATAGGTAGATAGGTAGGTAGGTAGATAGATAGCTAGATAGGTAGATAGATAGATAGATAGATAGATAGATAGATAGATAGGTAGATAGATAGATAGATAGATAGATAGATAGATAGATAGATAGATAGATAGATAGATAGGTAAATAGGTAGGTAGTAGATAGATAGATAGATGAAATATTGAAGTTGTCATTTTTGTCTGCTATAGGAAGAAGGACAAAAGTTTGCTTTTGTAGATTACTTGACTGATTACCATCGATATATGATCATAGTCACCAGCCTTTCAGAGGCTGTAGTGTGCCGGATGGTGTACGCACTAGGCATTGTTATGGAAATATACAGCTCCCAATCCCAAGAAAAGCCTATTTCTCTCTCCTGTAAACTTTACTTTCCACACTAGATATCTCTTACGTGTTGACTCATCAATCTAGAGAATGCAAGTTTTTATTTTTTTCCACTTTTTTAAATTTGTGTGTGTGTGTGTGTGTGTGTGTGTGTGTGTGTGAGAGAGAGAGAGAGAGAGAGAGAGAGAGAGAGAGGGCACTGTATGTCTCTGTGGAGGATTAAGGGTGACTTCAAGAATCATCATGGATTGCTTTTACCTCCTTGCTTTGCTGTGGGATTTCCCAGGCTCCACTCACCAGGGAAAGAAATTCAGGCTGACATTTCCACCTATTTTTATTTTTATATACATGGGACCTGGTGTTCGAGCTTAGGACCTTTTGCTTGTGAGACAGAGTGTTAACCTCCAAGCCATCTCTCCAGCCCTTTCTTTTATTCCACTTTTTGAAATAGGGTCTAACTGTCTATCTCAGAATGCTCTGGGACTTTCTGTGTCTCCTAGGGCGATCTCAAACACACCCTGCTGTCACTTCCTGAGGGCTGGGAAGGCAAATGTGCACCACCATGCCCAGCCCACCTTAGGCTGTTTGAATCTCAAGATGTTTCCATATCATCATACATGTCCGTGGTGTCCAGGCAGGGAGACCAAGTTTTGAGTGGTCCTGGATATGCCATGGATAATTGAACTATTAAGCCCAGTGGTGACTCACATATGCTAGGCCCCCAACCTTTTGATGATAAATAGTTCACATCCATCTTTGAGCTGAGCTTAGAAGTTTGGTACTCTCATATACCACAAATATTCAAGGTTTATTTTAATGTGGAGAGTTTAAAAATTGCAAAGTGATTTTTATATATTAAGGATGAATGCATCATTTTCTAAGGCAAGACAATATAGATGGAGCACTGGTTTGAAGGCAGATGGCCTTGAATCCTCAACTACAATATTTACACACTTAAATAAGATTTAATCCTAAACTTATTTCATTTATTGCTAATTTAGGATGAAACTGTATACCTTATAATATTAGGTTGAACTTAAATGTAGGAGCTATTATAGTTCCTTATACACACACTCACATACACACTTAGAACTAGACATTTCCTTACTACTCACTTAAACACTGACTCTGTGAACCGGTACTGACCCACTTAATATGTTTTTAGATTCTCAAAACTTTAGATTTCCAATAATCAGTTCTTGCTTGATTTATTTATTTATTTTTTTTAATTTTTTTTATTATTTATTCAATTGTGCGTGTGTGTATGTATGTGCGTGCGCATGTGTGTATCTGTGTGTGTAGAACCACGGACGAATCGGGAACCACCATGGATGCCTCTACCTCCTTCTGCCCCAGGATTCACAGGCTCCGCCCTACCAGGACCAGAAGCACAGGCCGCCCCCGCTTCCGCCTGGCGTCTATACGTGGGATCTGGGATCCGAACTCAGGACCTTCCGCCTGCAAGGCGGAGGCTTAACCCCTGAGCCACCTCTCCAGCCCCGATTTATATTTAATTTTCTATCTGCACAGTACTCAATGCCTGTTTTTTTTTCCCTATTGAAAAAATCTACTAGGCATGTACTCATTGTACATTGTGACAGTTTCGTTGCATAGTTTCATTAAGAGTGTGGTGCACGATGACAATAGCCACCACCTCCAGGTCCTTCCCTTTGCTTCTAGTCCTCATCCTTCCCCCAAGACTGTCCTGCTTCTTCAATGCTTTATGCCAATGCAATCATTTATATATCTGTATAAAATCTAGGACCCACAGAACATGAGGAAAAGCATAGGGTGTTTGTTTTCCTAAGCATAGTTTATGGTTGTTAATGCGATGGTCTACAGTTACATACATATTCTCACAAATGACATAATTTCCTTCTGTTTTATACTTGAATCTGTGCTCTGTCTTTATGTCTCTGTCATCATCCATTGCTGGATGCCTAAGCGGCTTCCGCAGCTTGGGTACTGTGAATAGTGCTTCAAAAAACATGGATATATAGATATTTCTATGATAGGACATAGAATTCTTTGGGTATATGTCCCAGAGTGGTGTGGTTAGATCACAGACTTGTTTTTAATCTTATCTATAATGATATTTATAGATGTTGTGTGTTTTTCATTTTCTTTTTCAGTATTTTATTTATTTATTTAGTGTGTGTGTGTGTGTGTGTGTGTGTGTGTGTGTGTGTGTGTGTAATCCTACCTCCTTATTACTTTGTTCTGGGATTTTCCAAGCTTCACCCACCAGCACTGGCAGTGCAAGGCTGCCATCACTTCTGCCTGACTTTTTATGTGGGACGCAGGATCTGAACTCAGGACTTTCTGCTTGTGAGGCAGAGTCTTAACCCCTGAGCCATCTCTCTAGCCCTGTGTTTTTCATTTATATCTCTTTTATCTTTTTATAATTTTTGTCTTTTGACAACTTTGGACTGAAGCTACTTTTTCAGACCCTGATTTACCCACCCCTTCTTCTTTTTTAGCTCCATTTGATTAGAACACCTTTTTTTCCACTCTTTACTCCAAACCAGTGCTGCCTATGTCTGTGATGTCTGTGATCATCACTTCTGTGCTTTTTAGAGTTTTTGCTGAGAAATATGATATTCTAATCAGTTTGACTTGTTCTTCTTTCACGTAGATTTCAATATTCTCTCTTTCTGTTTAGTGTTATAACTACCATGTGATGCAGGGAAGCTCTTTCCTGAGTTTGTTTCTTTGCTGTTCTAAATGCCTCCTGTGTCGCAATGGCTGACTCTTTCCCAAACTTAGGAAGTTTTAGAAGTGCTATGATTTTATTGAATATAGATTATATGCCTTTAACTTATACTTCTTATAGTCTCATGATTCATATATTTGTTCTTTTAATTTTTGCCATAGATACTGAATATTCTATTCATACTTTATTATGTTGTCCTTATTAATGTCTGGAGTTTCTTAGTTTGTATTGCTTTAAGCCCTGTCTTCAAATTGATCCTTCTATTGCTGAGATTTTCCACTGAGTTGTTATTTGACTAATATTTTTTATTTCCAGTATTAAAATTATTTTCTTGAATTCTTTGGAATTTACCTAACTCATTCTAGAGGGATCCATTACTGTGGAATTGATCATTTTTAGAAGTGATTTTACCCTTATTTTTTATGCTTCTTGTGTTTCTGTGTGGGGACCTGACATCTGGGATTAGGTACTTGATCAGACATATTTTTTATTATTCCAGTTGAATTATTTCTAATGTTCAAGTTTGACTAAGTTGTACCAGAGTCAAGATGCCTCCCCTCTGGACTGGGAGTGTAGCTTAGTAGGCAAACCCTTGGCACATTTGCTCAGAGCCTCAGGCTCAGACTCCAACACGATCCCAAGCATAGAATATAAACTTCAGGAGCCTCCTATGAAAACAAAGGAATAGCCAATTAAACATCATCGTCCCATTAACTGCAATATTTGCAAAGGATAAGGATGATATGTGTGCAATAAGATGCTAATTAGCGAGGTGGTGTCTGACTTTTTTTTCTACCAGCACAACATGACACCCTTTTGGACTTTGCTCCCATTTTAACCCAAGAGAGATGGCAGGTTCTGTAGCAATTGGAAACATTTCAACTTGGAGAGAGACTCATCCAGGATAAGAAGGTTCTTAAAACTAATGAAATTTGGCATGTGTGTCAGGTCCTCCCCAAGATGAGAAAAAGCAGAAAACAGTCACTGGGTAAAGAGACTCGTAGACCATCCCAGAAGTCTAAAAGAGACTCTGAGCAGTTCAGAAAGTCTGGAGGTGATGCTCCCAATTATGAGTCATCAGCAGAGAATATGCAGCTTCCATCACTCTCATCCATGTTGGGGTTGTCTTTCTGGTGACATAGCTGCACCTCATGTACAAATAAGCGAAAGATGTAAATAACACTGTACTATGACCTTGATGTCCTCTAAGGTTCATGGACGACAGCGTTGGAAGTGTAGGACACGCAAATGTCCAGGTAAGGAATCAGTCTGTACAATTGCCTCGGGTCAATTGTATACTACTCGTATTGAAGAAGCAATGCGTCTGCAAAGCTAAGGCTATGTTCACAATAAAGAGAGGACAACACAGAGCAGCATCAGGGTTGGGAACCCTGAAGGGAGAACCTGCCTCAACTCTCGCACAGCACACGAGCCTCTCATTCTCCAGCTGGCTCCTCGCATGTGTCGCTCCATGATTTTCAAACCCTGGAGCTTCAAACAACCCTTTGTTCTGTTTTCTTGCATTGTATGTATGACTTGGTAGCTTTGTTGAGAGTCTTATAATATGTAGTTTGGGCTTGTATTTCCAAGTATGACTTAACTTGTTTGTTTTTTTTCTCCATGTGCAGTTTGTTGGAGTCCTCCCCCACTCCTTCACCATTCATGATTCCATAACCTCCAGTCCCCAAAAGGACAGGCTGCTTTCAAAAGACCTCTGCTTCCCAAAGCTTGGGATTTGGATACAATTTCAATTTTATCTGAGGGATGAAGGCTCATAAAGAACATTGCCTCACATGGTCTGGTGCTGAAACTCCCTCTTTCGTGGTCCAACTAAGCTTTCATTGGTATGAGCGTGCTGATGAGGCATACCATTGTTGACCTTAGATTTTGGTTTTCTAACTGGAGAGGCATCAAGGCAGAAAGACAAATTCTCTGCCAAGTCCCAGAGCCAATCCCAGGCTTGCTTGACGCAGCTTCTTGCTCCCCTCTGAGGAAAGCCATAAAACCATCTCCCCAACACTGTCAGCATTCCACAGGAACTAGTCTTGTGGGCTTCCTGGGTGCAAATGGTCAGCAGCCTTTTGTGAGAGCTGAGCTCCAAGCTGGAAGCTCTTGGCTCTCTGAGCATCCCCTTGGAAGAGGAAAATACCAGCGCCTCCTGAACCAACAATGGGATGTGTTTGACCAGCAGTGATGAAATGTCTTTGTAAACACTCCCTACCTACCACCCCTCCTTTCCAGGACTGAGTCACCACTGAAATATTTGTGTCACTCAAGTTCAAGTACATGAAACGGAACCCTTTGGTGTCCGCGATGCTCAACCCCACAGAAAGCAGTATGAGCTTCCTCAGCGAGGGCGGTCACTAAATAAGCTGAAGCAAGCTGCTGGTCTCCCACAGACCAGCCTGCACAGCTGGCTTCCTGAGTCAGATCAACAATGCATGCTGGGAACTTATGCTGTATAGTGCATGCTTCTCATGCAAGCTGGTCTTTCCTACCCAAGGATGCAATTCTCAGCATGAGAAGAGACAGATAAACTAAAGACACTGAGGAGATGGCCTACCACCAGTATATTATATATTCTTATCAATTCGGGCCTTCTACTTAAGAGTTTAAAAGACTTTGGATAATAAAGCTCTATGAGATATGTGGTGTTGCAGTCTGCCTGCACGGTTGCTGATAAATGATCATCACACAGCTTAAGGGAACAAGGAGTTTACTTTCTTATGACAGTCTGGTTACAGTTCTCAGTCCATCTTGAAGGGAGAGCACGCACCAACACCAGGGCTGAGGGAACTGGCCACCATAACCACATAATGGCTGAGAGATGGACGACCCTTACTTGCCAGACCAGCATGTTTGGCCAAGTGAACAGAAGGATGCCAACTCTCTCAACCAGGTCTCTGTGATTTATCCAGGGCCTAATCCCACCCGCCATGGACTGGGTCTTCCCCATCAGCTAGACAATCTCCTTCAGGTTTGCTCTGGGCTTAACTCAACCATCAACTCTCTACAACTGTGCTTAACTATGACATATGGTTAGTGAAGATTTTCTCCCATTCTGTGGGTTGCCTTTGTGCTCAAGTTACAATCTCTTTATCTGAACAAAAGCTCTTTAATTTCATAAGATCCCTTCTGTTGAGTGTTGGTGGTATTGACTGCACTATTGGATTTCCAATTAGGAACTGTTGGCCTAGTCCAATCAGCTCCAGGGAGTTCCCTACCCTTTCAACTAAAGTTTTTATAGTCTCTGGCCTTATATTGAGGTCCTTGATCCATTTGGAAGTAAGTCTTGTACATGGTGACAAGTATGGGTCCAGTTTTAATCTTCTGCATGTGGAGATCCAGTTTTGCCAGCACCATTTGTTGAAGATGCTGTTCTTTTTCCATTGGATTTTCTGGGCCCCTTTGTCAAAGATCAAATGGCTGTGATTGTGTGGGGTTATATCTGGGTCTTCAACCCTTATCCATTGATCTGTGTGTCTATTTTGGAGCCAGTACCAGGCTGTTTTTATAACAATGAATTTGTAGTATAGACTAAGGTTTGGTATGGTAATACCTACAGCAGTGTTTCTGTTACTCAGGATTGTTTTTGCTATCCTGGGTCTTTTCTGCTTCAATATGAATTTTGAGATTGTTTGGTTAATTTCTTTAAAGAATTGCTTTGAGATTTTGATGAGTATAGCATTGAATCTGTATATTGTTTTTGGTAGGATGGTCATTTTTATGATATTGATTCTGCCAATCCAGGAGCATGGGAGGTCTTTCCACTTTCTGATATCTTCTGTACTTTCTATCTTTAGGGTTTTAAAGTTTTCATTGTAAAGGTCTCTCACGTCCGTGGTTAGGTTTATACCAAGGTATTTCATTTTTTTAGGGGCTATCATAAATGGAATTTTTCTCTTAGGTTTTTTTCTCTTTTTTCATCCTGGGCATATAGGAGGTGACCTCCAATACCAATCAGGATGGACCTAAGGGCAGTACAGGAACAGCAAAACTGAAAACAACAACCAACCATAATTCAGAATATCAGATACTCTACATTAATCACCTGGAACCACACCAGCCAAATCTCTCCCCATCCTAAAGCTCAGGGAAATTTGCAGAACAGGGGACAGTAAGATTGTAAGAGCCTAAAGATGGGGAGGAGCAACAATACACAAGATACTCCACACAAGTTAGGGCCGCAGTAGCCATAATCAGACTTTGCATGACCTGCACAATGACTGACATGTTAATGACCCCCCCAAAGTCTAGCATGGATCACAGGCACTAGGATCCTTAGAGGCAAGGGATTAACAGTACAATAGTGTTTCCATACTAAAGGGGAGCACAATTAAGGGCTCTGGGCAATGTCACTGAGTCCTTACACCTCACTAGAGTGGAGGAAGCAGAGGGAAGTTTGACACTCATATTAAAGGATGCTCCAGGGAATGGGAAGGGAAAAAGGGGGCTCTGGGAGAAAGAGAGGGAGGGGGATGAAAGGAAGGGGAAAGGGAGGGAAGGTGCAAGGGGGACTGGGGAGAAGGGGAGGAGGGGAGAGGATTGCGGTACCTATTAAATTTGTATGATTGGGAAAAATAAATAAATAAACATTAAAAAAGAGTTTACAAGACTTAATTCGTTTACTTGAATTATATGGAGAATGGAATTTTTAGTGCACTTCAGAATAATAAACTCTACAGGCAACCAAATGTTTTCAACAGAATGTGGGAGAGAGAAAAAATATTAAGGATATTTAGAGGCACACAATTTATCTATGTATTGGAGGTGTGTTTTTAGCAACAGAAGTAAGAAAACATAGATTCTCCTGTGCTGAAGGACAGTCAGCCAAGCTCAGTAAGTTCTTCTGGGAAGTTTTGTCATGGGGATAGCCACTGTCTCTCTCAAGGTGCTATGGTCGTACCTTCAGAAATAGGCAGGAGAAGTTGTGATCTTTTCTTGCAAATTCCTCCTAATTCCCTTGATCTCATTGCTTTAGCACTCGTGACCTTCCCAGGACAATCTACTCTGGCATCTCATTATTGCAGTGCACAAAAAAGCAGGAAGTTTTGATCACTAGGCTCTTTTGTTAGTTTTCTACAACATCCACAAGATGTTGCTGAGGTGTAGCCCTGTCATAGGTAAAACTCAGGCTCAGGAATTGTGTGACAATGTTCAAAACATTTGCAGCAGCATCTACAACAAAATCTCTGCATGAGTTGAATGTGTTTACCATTTTGTATTGGGTGGCTCTCATAGCTGATGTCAGCGTCATGTGGTCTGTGGACCGTGAGTTATATGAACCTGAATGCTTACATGTGCTTATGTGGAATTGAGTAAATCAAAAGTTTCCGAACTAATACTTCTAACGCTATTTTTAAACTTTAATTAGAATAAGAATGAAATTCTTTTTCCGCATTAAAGTAAGTTTTAATTAGAGCTGATGATGTTATTTTAAAAGTATATATATATGTATACATGTGTGTATATATATATATATATATGAATGTGTATATATATTTTAACCTCAGACTCTCTATGAGCCTTGTGCATGGTCAATCTCAAAGAAGAAACTTTGGAATTCTACTTGCCCTAAATTCATTTCAGAAAATAACTTCCTGTTTTTTGTTTCAGAACCATTAGTATTTTCTGAATTATTAAGCTACAAAACAGTTTGGTAAATTTAAATAGTATTTCCTTCCATAGTGAAGCTATTAAAATCAGTGTGTGTTCTATTAGAAGATGCTGGAGGATGGATAGTAGACATCCATGCCATTTTAGAAATCTTTCCTTGGTGGCTCATAAGTAGAACATTTAAAATAATAATGATATCAGAGAGTGCAGTGCTCATTCATATGGGCTGCTGAAGAAGCAAGCAAACACTCCGCCTGGTTCTCGAGTGGTGCTTTCTTGGGCTTAGTACTGTTTGCGTGTGACACATGTCACATTACACTCCTTGTGTGGCCAACCTGGGAGGCTGATCACTGAATATAAAATTTCACTTATGAGAAAAATCTGCTCTGAATTATAAATGGCTTACAATTTCACCTTGGAAAAATGAATTATTTATTTATAAGATGTCACTGCCTGTTATGGAAACTTCAACTTCCTGTAGGGTACATGCGTAAGCACATGTTGCCGCTGTGGAAACTCATGGCTCTTATCTGGGAAGGCTGGCCTGGCAAAACAAGTAGAGCCTGTCGCTACAGCTAGGCTGTGAATGATGTGAGAAGAGAAAGGCATTTCTTCTCCTCTTCCTCGTCCTCCTGCCCCCCTTCACCTTCTTCTCCCCCCTCGTCTTCCACCACCCTTTTCCTCCTCCTCTCCCTCCCCCTCCTCCTTCTCTTTCTCCTTTTCCTTTTCCTCCTCCCCCTTTCCTCCTCTCTCTCCCTCTCCTTCTTCTCTCTCTTTCTCCTCCTCCTCTTCCTCCTTCTCCTCCTCCTCCTTTTCCTTGTTCTCCTCCCTCTCTTCCTCCTCTTCCTCCTTTTCCTTGTTCTCCTCCCTCTCTTCCTCCTCTTCCTCCTTTTCCTTGTTCTCCACCCTTTCTTCCTTCCTCTTCTCCTTCTCCTTCCCCTCCTCTTCCTTCTCCTCCTACTTCTCCTTTTCTTATTCTTCCTCTTCTTTCTCCTCCTCCTCATTTCTTTCCTCTTCCTCTCCTCCTCTCCTCCTCTCCTCCTCTCCTCCTCTCCTCCTCTTCTTCTCTCCTCCTCTTTCTCCTCCTTCGGTGTCTCGGTCCCCAGTGAAGATCCAGTCACACCTCCTCATGTTGCTGCTGAATTAGTAAGCTGCCGGCACACATTTGCAACTCCAAGCGAGAACACGTGTCCCTCACTGAACTGAGGGGTAAACTCTAGGCTCCTTTTAATCTGATTCTTTAAATTCAATTTAAATTTTCCCAGTGACTATTTTCCTTCAGCCGCAGAAAAGTGTAAATCAATGAAGCATTTCCTAATCGGTGTTGCACAGCTATAGATCCCCTGCTGCTCAAGCAAGAGCTTTTCAGGTGAATTTGCCCTTGTTCAGCAATCACCCAGTTCCTGGGCAAAGAAAGCATTTCCCCCTAAAGTAGTGACAGCCGCCTCACCTCAGTGGTAATTGTTACTCATCAGTCATCACCCATGCGCTGATGGATTTTCACACTCCTCATGTGACTTGACTTTGTAGGACTAGATCCTGTTCCTCCTATCCTGGGTCATGTGGCCATTCTTCTTCCCATTGGACAGTTCTATTACATAAGATGCAGAAAGTTGAGTGATGTGTCCAAGGTCTCTCCTAACAGTGAATCTAGTATTTCAAAACTGAGAATGTATGATGCTGATTTCTTTGCTCCTGCATTATATTGCAACCATTCTGCCTCTGCAAAAATTGGCCCACAAGATCCTGTCTCCAAGGATCAGGGAATTTAAATTTTAAAAAATGAAGACATTAAAATTGTGCAAAAACATGAAGAAGGTTTTAAGTAATGTTTTGGTGTCTATATGAGAAACTCATGAGTAATTATCTGGAATATCCCTTAAAGAAATTATATACATTTATTATATATATTTTATATGCTCATTATATATATATGTATACATATACATAGTTCTTTTAATACAAATATAAAGTTAAAATATTAATTCTTTTCAACATTTTAAATTTTGACAGCTCTCTCCAATGAATACATATGATGCTGCTCTAATGCAATTTTTATTTTACGAACACACAAGCTAGAACTTGTATCAAAGTTATTTAACCTTTATTATATGGATGAAAATATAAAATGATAATAAAATATTTTTAAAAATTTAACTTTGTTAGTTGATGGACTAAAATGCTTGATTTAATTCAATGTACTTGCTTGGAATTTTTTTCAAATGCCAAATATCTCAGAATCAAGACCAAATTGGATTTTCAAATTTCGTCTAAAATTTCTTATGCTGACAGAGGAGCTGAACATTCACAATGCCACCACATGCAGTATTAACATGTAAGTTTCATCCAGGAATTGGAAGCAATTATGCAATTGCAAATCCAGGAGTCTATATAGAGAATCATTGCCCATGGCCTGCTATGTGTATTAGCTTTCTGCCACTCTACCAAAGCATCCAGATTATCCACTTGAGTTGCAAAGTTCATTTTGGCTCATGGTTTCAGAGCATTCTGAGTTTGGTCCTCCAGCCTTGTGGTAGCACAGCTCCATCATAGTAGGTATCCGTGGTAGAAGAGAACTATTCACCTTCCAGTGGTTAACAAGTGAGAGAAGGAAAGGGTGGGATCTCAGTAGGTTCTAACTTCTTTTCACTGTAACCTCCTTGCTAAAGATACTTCTGGTTCCCAGCAATGCTTTGTGCTGAGAACAAACCTTAGCATAAAGGATTTTGGGAATACTCAAGCTCTAAGCTGGAGGAGTATATGATGTGGTTGGGAACAGCAAGAGTGTTCTCGCACATCTTCCATTATCTTCTCATTGATTCATAATAACAGAGAACTCATATGACTCCAAGCCTGTCTTCTTCACAAGGGTTGGTACTTGAGGGAAACAAGTCGCCATGAGTTGGGGTTATGGTACGTTGTTGGCACAAGGTGTAGTGAAGAGGAAGTAGGAGTAACTGCTTATTTTTATGAATGGAAATAAAAAATGATACTAATAGTGATAACTGTAAATATCTTAGGTATACGCATAAATGATTACTGTTGAAAACCATATGTGAAAGTTTGTTTCTCTCAAAAGTTAGAAAACGTAGTAACAAAATACCCTTTAATTTTTTGTTAAAATGATTAATTTGAGGTCAGGAAAAATGAATCTCATTCTACTTCTCAGTAGTTCTATGACTCTGGTGGACCACAATTTTCTGAACCGTAAAGTGAGAATGATAATGTTCAGGAGAGAGTCTGTGAAAATGAACTGTGTTAATACAAAAGAACTCATAGCCTGGCACATGGCTGACATTAAAACAGTGGTAGCAAGAATAATATTTTGGACCCTACTCCTGCATCATAACTGTACAAGAAAACTTTCAAATATGTAAGTAGAAGAAATGGACTTAAGACCTCTCATAGCTACTAGGAGTAAGGACTGTGTTTAAACTGAGGTTCAATCGCTCTCACAGGTAATACTTTTTCAATTATACCTCCATGTTTTATTTTGACATTGTTAGACCAATAGATATATGCTTAAGAATATGTTTTTTGAAAATCTTAAAAGTCATCATTATGAAAATTAAAACCAGATGTGTGTTTATTAAAGCTTGGGGAAGGATAAAAGCAAAGACCTCAAAGTTGAAATAATAGAAGAAATATAAAGTCTGCTCAATAAATATAAAGCACGCACAGAAAGGTGACAGGGTAATAATGCAAATTAATTGTGAAAATCAAAGCAAATGATTTTAATATACTCACTAAAGAACACAGCCTACTTCGAGGAAGAAAAAAAAATCTCTTTTATAAAACATGCCTGCTCTTCATAAGGGTCAAGTTTGGAACATAATGACACAGTAAAGATCAAAATAGTAAGATGGGAAAAGATTTATCTAGTAAGTGCAGAGGCAATGAGAACATGTGGTGCAGGCAGTTATTATACCATCTTGGCTTCTTTTCCCAGAATTCCATTCTCTCTGTGTTTCAAGGTGACGGTCAGGGCAGGAAATTAATCTGTTTGATGTGGAATACTTTCGGATCAATATCTGAAAGTTACTGGCAGATCATGCATTGGTTCTAGGGGTTCCTCCCTTCTCACCCGTCTCCATCCTTTGAGTTCACTGCCTGAAGTTCCCCTTGAGCAGAGTTTATCAAGCCCATCCCTCAGTTTCCTTCATTTCCACTGGCTTCCCTTAGGAACCTCATCCTGCTCTCTGGATGTTGGCTTAGTCTTTGCTACTATAGCCAGTGCTTTTGGTGAGCCACACTCTCCAGATACTTACATTCTTTGATTCCTAAATACTTACATAATAATTTAATCCTATAATAAATTCTTCATTCTGAAAGCCTTAGAGATGTTGTTTCCTGATTGTGAAATGCAGATGGAAAAGCCAGCTTTCAATAAGGCAAAATATCAACAAAAGTACTGAGTAGATATAATTAAAAAAATTAAAAAGCCAAAGGTAGAGAGGGACATATAGGAACAGTTATGTCTGGCTGAGAGATAGCTCAGGGGTTCAGCTTTTGCCTCGTAAGCAAAAGGACCTGAGTTTGGATTCCCAGATCTCAAGTAAAATGCTAGATGGAAATGGCAGCAGCCTGCACTTCTAGTCCTGGAAGACAGGGCCTGGGAAACCCCATCGCAGAACAATAAGGAGGTAGAATAATCCAGAATGATTCCTAAAAGTCACCCTTGGGCCTCCCCAGGAACACAGAGCGCACTATTCTGTACACACACACACCTGTAGCAGTCTTGGGGAACCACAGAGACCCTTGGGGGCACAGACCCCAGAAGTCAGGCGAGTGGCAAAGCAGGCTAGTAGGCTTGCAGACTGGCAGGCTCGCAGGCTCCAGCTAGCAGGATCACAGGCTCGTTTATTGTAAATATTGGGCTGCTTATATACCCCACTCAACTTCCCAGAAGTCTCAGCATGAACTTTTGCTGAGTTATCCTAACCGGATTGGTCCTCTCAGCCAGGCGGTTTGACGTCAGCACCAGGTGTAGCAGCAGGTGTAGCTTGGGGAAGTTGCATTCATGCATGCGGCCCATACAGATGATCCCTGAGTGGCATGCTCCCCAGGTGGAGGTATTGTAAGTGATGGTTGATCAAAGACTTTATACAGGCCTGCCTGGTCCATTTGTCCTACATATCCATCCTTTTTATTTATTTTGACAGCCAGCGGGAGCCAGAGTTCTTTGCTCTGACCTTGTTGGCCCTGCCTCAGAGGGGGTCCAGCATAATAGACTGTGCCTGCCTTAGGTCGGCCTGTCTCGCAGGATCTTACCCGTCATTGACTACCAGCCCTCGAAGGACCTCTCCTCTGGAAGGCATGTCAGGATATGTGGATAGTAGATTAGAGCAAGGCCTCACAAATCTCTGCAATCCAAGCTTGAACCACGTCCCTAGGGGCACCATGGCTTGGATGTTCAAGGGCTATAAGCATCTGTAGCGTGGTCTTGTTGATGGAGCACTGCTGAGAGATGTGCTGAAGGAAACACTTAAGCCATATAATTAAAAGAACAATTGAACCCGTTCAAAATAAGGGGAGTCAGGGCCTGATTCATCGATCATCTTACGAATCAGGGAAAGATCAGCAAACGGGGCAGACACCCAAGGCTGGTTGGCCGCATTGGGTCCTACATTAACAGGAAAAGTTTCTCTCTGTAGAAAGTTGGAAAACTGTGGGTATGTCTGGAGCATAGGGGCTTGGGGCACCGATTGTGGAGATGGCACCATCGGGGCTGAAGAGCCAGACCCAGTTGTAGTAACAGTAGGTTCTCGGCAAGGGTATGGGGGGGAAGGGAACCACTCACAGGGATTGGAGACTTCTCTGCCTGATCTAAGCTTGTGATTTCCATCACAGCGGGTGGTGGCCAAGTGATAGGCAGGTTAACAGGGGGAAATGAGGCATGTATTTGGGGCTCCTTACAGTGTAAGGAAAGGTTGCCCAGTTTTCTAAAGACCAGCGACAAGACTAAAGAGTGACAGACAAGACAAGGAATGTATCAGACCCAAATGTCTTGTGCTTAGTGGGGAACTTCCGTGGTTCTTAGGCCACAGCCATATGTCCACATGGTGTCTCTGGAGGAGGAGGTCGATTGGGAGACCACTCCTGGGTTCCAGCTCCTGGGAGTTCAACCCTTATGTGGAACCGCTGGAGGAACCAGAACCAAAATGTGTACCTCCCTATCTGTGGACAGAAAAACAGAGAAAGGGAAAGGGACCTTCACGCTCACCTCTCGCAAAGGTAATGAACATTAAACACAAAGAGGCCAACTTACCAAAAAACTGCCAAAGGGGGCACAGTACTCGACACTGGTGCCACGAGGGGGAAAAGGCCGCTGTGGAAGCCCCAAGTTGGGGCACCAAATGTAACAGTCTCGGGGGCCCACGGAGACCCTTGGGGGTGGGGATAAGCTGGCGGGGAGTCAACGGCACAGACCCCAGAAATCAGGCGAGTGGCAAAGCAGGCTAGCAGGCTTGCAGACTGGCAGGCTAGCAGGCTCTGGCTAGCAGGATCACAGGCTCATTTATTGTAAATATTGGGCTGCTTATATGCCCTACCCAACATCCCATAAGTCCCAGCATGAGCTTTTGCTGAGTTGTCCTGTCCGGGTTGGTCCTCTCAGCCAGGTGGTTTGACATCAGCACCAGGCGGAGCAGCAGGTGTAGCTTGGGGAAGTTGCATTCATGCATGCGGCCCATACAGATGATCCCTGAGTGGCGTGCTCCCCAGGTGGAGGTATTGTAAGTGATGGTTGATCAGAGACCTTAATACAGGCCTGCTTGGTCCGTTCCTCCTACAGACACCTACAAACCTCACACATTTAAACATGCCTAGACACATACCTACACATACACGTGCAAAAAAAATTACAGTTATGTCTCTGTATGAAAAGTAAAAAAGGAAAGACCCATAATGAATAGATCAGCAGTAACATGTTATCTTTATTCATGAAATATAGTAGTGGATACATGAAAGAAAACCAATTTAAAATCCCAGATAAAACTCTATCAAAACAGCATTTTAGTAATTAGTTTTCAACTAGATCATAAAAGAATACCAGTAAATGTATAAATATATGAAATATGTTAAAGAAATCTTTTTATATTATGCCAATAAAATGTAATTATTTATCAAATTAAAAGAGAAGTTTCTTTCAATAAACAAAAGTAATATCAGGAAATAAAACATTTAGAATACACCATCATAAAATAGATAAATACATAGGTTTGATGTTTCCTGATTAATACAATTTTCAAGAAATAATAAAATTAATCATATAAACAAAATCTAAGAAAACCGTGAGAATATCTTTTTAGAACAGTACAAGGAGTAAAAACATATAAATACTGAGAAAACCAAAAACATGAAGTAATGCAGGGGAAAGATGTTATGTACCAATATACATTTCTGGAAGTTGAAATTCTGTTTTTATTCTTGTGGCATTTAAAATTTCAAGTAACTGAAGTTATTTCTCATTTTTTTTTCTCAAAAACACCCATCCATCTATTTACCAGATAGTGTGAAGCTGTTTAATATTTATTAAATGGGTAAATCATGTTCTATAATCCCAATTTATGTTCTATTTATAGTGAATGAAGTGGAATATCTTATAAATTTGTCATCTGTATTTTTGTCCCCACGAACTTCTGTTAAAATTCTTTGTTCATTTTTCCTGCTTGATTTTGACCTTATTGATTTGATTCTTTGTTATTAATCAACAATCACTTATGTTAAACATTATTTTTCTCACATCATTTGCCCTTTGATCTCCTCAAAGTTTGGACCATCTCAGAATTCTGCTTATGATTGATATGCTTGGGAAAATGTGTTTAACCTTCAATTCATATCTATTTGATTAAGCTTACTAATTGTGGTTCAAATCATCTACATCCTCACCAACTACAGAGATTTGAATGGATCCAGATTAGCATTTGTTTTAATATTTTAATATCACAAAAGTAGTAATTATCTTAGTAATTAAATTTGTTATTTACTAGTGATTACATTAATTACATTTTAGATTTAGGAAAATATCACTGTATGTGTTCAACTCTGTTTAGCCTTGAACATGTCCTTATTTTTTCCACTTTATATTGATCTAAAATTTATAATGTTTTGACATCACACCTACAGGCAGAGAAATTGAGACACAACTTTTCCCAGGCATACATCCTGAGTTATCTAACGTTTCCTGGGGTCAAGGGCAGTACTTGGAAATATAATTTTATGATTGATATATAACTAGTTTTATACTGTGTAGGTAAACAATCACCTTATAACACTAATTACTTAGATTTGAGTTTTCGGAATACACAACATTAATTTGTTTATGGTAAGTATAATCTTTTTATATCAAAACTTTATTATTTCAAAAGATTTCAAATAATAGGACTTTTAAAGAAGTTGTATAGGAAATAAAATTACAAAATACGAATGCAGTGTCACAGAATACTTTATAAAATATGAACAGAAATAAATTTTGTGGGTTTTTTTGTTTCTTTTTTTCTTGACTCCACTCCATCCAAAAACCCAACCAAATCCACACTTCAGGGCTATGAGGACCACCACCACACAACACAGTAAGCAGAACTCATCACATAATTATGCACAATATCACCACCAAAACCTTGACTGTCTCTATTATGATCACACCCACCTACCCAACCCTACTTCTGAATTTGAGTAAAAATGATTTCTAAGCAAGAAATGGCTCCCATGATGGCTATATTAGATTTTAAGAAAAAAAAATCATGGGCCTTCCAACCCCATAAAAGTTTAACCAAAGACAGACTTTCATAGAAAACTTGCAGCATTTGTCAAACACTGTAGCAGTCTAGGAAATGTCCTGTCTCGTGTTTGCATATACATCATGCTGAGATATGTGATGGAATAAAATAGGCATGAGAGAAGGAACAAATAAAAGCAAAAAGATCAATGGAAGCATAGAGGAAAGAGATTTCTGATGGAGGAGTTTGAAAAATCACAAGAAAAGTGATTTCATTGAATCTGGTCATCAGGAACGGGTAGTTTGGACAAGGGCATTTTTAGCAGGAGATTTGGAAATGCATGGAATTGTGCTACAGACAAAAAGTCTTGGCATTGGTATAAACTAGAAAGAGGTTCATTAATCTGCAGAGGTTCTGGAGTTTCCTGGGTATTTCTTAAGACTGCTGAGAAGTGTTGACTTGGGATGTCTGATGTCCATAATTAAGTTGACCTGATTTCAGAATGAAACTGATGATGATTTTTTCCTGCTCTCTACAAGGTATGGGGAAATAAAATGAGCTATCATCGTCTTTGGTGCAAATTTACTCAAAGGTGAATCCCTACAATAATGTGGAATAGAACATTCTCTGGAGTATGTGGATGTCAAGCTTGCCTCTTCTTTTTGCTCCTATATTATTATATTAAAAGAATCTGAGTGGTAATTACAGCAAGGGCTCGAACCCCTGCCTGCCTTCTTTGTAGTAATAGTTTCTTTACTTGTGATTCAGGATGGCGTCGCTGAAGTATTTAATGATCTCAATTGAACCGCAGCACTTAAATTTTAGCTAAAGCCTCAGTGAATTTGGTGATCTTGGATGTATTTCTTCCTTTCGAGGGAGAAGCAATATTAAAGTTCTTTCCAGTTGTAAATGCTCCACCATCCTTGGGGTCTCCTCCCACCATCAGAATAAACAGGTTTTTGCAGATGTTACTGTCAGAATGGGAAGCCAACTAGTGAAATCAACTAAAAAAATGCATGGTGAGTATGTTATTGGGCAAAGGAAAGCAATAACTTTGGCAGTACTATTGCCAAAAGTTTAAGCAAATTTATTCTGCAAAACATAGTCAACTTCTCAAACCACCTGTTGAATGCTGGGTAGCTGGGACTGAAGACCAGCACTGATATGGCTGGATGGTAGGCTGATGCCTTAAGCATAATTCTGAAACTTTCACATAATCTTGGGCATTAAAGTTATTTATCTTTGAGTGAGAATAGTATGTACTGCAGGAGACTTTTTGTTTGCATATTATATCCTGGGGGAGGGGGGTGTTTAAACAAAGACACTGGAGCCACTATTCCCTGAATTCAGTAGTTTTCAGAAGACTGAATCTGGTAACTACTGTCTTCTCAGGATTGTTTTAATACCAGTGCTTTATGGCCCATACAGGGCCGGTGAACTGTGGCATTCTTCTGAGGGAAAGAGTAGACTCTGCTGGGCCAGAGCAACATATCAAGAGGAAGAATTTTCTGGGCGTGCCGTGCTGTGTAGGAGGATTTGTTTCTGGGGAGCAGCCTTGTGAAAGGACACACAAACCAAACAAAAATGTGGCAGACCTGAGAATATTTCCTGCTACTTCAACCCTAAAGACAGAGGTTGATTTTAAGAATACAAAGATGTTATATAGTCAAGATTCTTGTGTCTGCACTCAGGATAGTGAGAAAAATCACTAAAGCCATGTGTGTGTGTGTGTGTGTGTGTGTGTGTGTGTGTGGTATCTGGCTACTGTACTTAACAACAATTCCTCTGGACTTTATACAAGGTCAGCAAGTCACCTCAAGACCACCCTGCTGGAAGATTCCTTCACCACACAGGGCTACATGGACTTTCTCAGCTGAGAAATGTCACCCGGCACCTTTGGTATTTATGGTGATTCATAAACAGGAAACCAGTCTTGTCCGTGACATTGTAGCTTTTTTTTTCATATCTCAAATCCTTTTATGACAAATGGAAAGGAAAGAAACACATATACACACCAAACAAAATGAGAGAACTTAGCTGCCTTCTGCTTTCCAGGCCAAAATAAATACTGCCAAATTAGTAAGGCATACTGAACAAATTAAGCGCTAAATGCAAATTTTATCGACTGCAATCCAATGGCAAAGTCACCAAAGAGCTTGCAGCACAGCCTGTAAGTGGGTGTTTGTGTTGGCGAGTCTTTGCAGAGAGACATGGGAACAGCCCTAGAAAGAGAGAGCATGTCTATTACACCCAAGATGAACAGTTTATTTCAGCAAGTTCAAGTGAACAATGTTCAACATATATTCACTGAATTCAGACTCCTAGTGGCTACCAAGGGGGAGAGGGAAAAAATAATCTGGCAAAAATCCTTTTAAGAAATCATATTTGGAAATATTCAAGGCTGCATAGCAAAGCATCTGATGTGACGGCAGCATATCATCCCTTCTCTGAGTCACTCAGAGGTGCTTCACAGAGACACCACAAAACTTTGACCTTAAAGATATTTAAAGCTGTACCAAATGAACTTCATCAGTCATCTCAATGTTTTCCCATAGCCCTGTGTACTGTATAGTGGTGTAGGGCTTCAAGTTATGGACATCATTGCTTGTGCATTATAGTATTTTTCTGATGAACTAGAGAATCAATGCTGATATCTGTGAATATGGACTCAGTATTCCTTGCTACTTTCTTGGATATCTCGTCTGTCTTTACCCAAACAAGCATGAAATTCAGAGAAGCTTATCAATATCTTTGCCTTTAATACAATTATCTATTCCTGGGCACAGAGTTTCTGTTAACTTCCTTGCCTCTCTTTTGATACCAGACAGCAGAAGACACTAGAGACAGAAAAATCATTTATTACACACTGCACATTAAGAATATAATAAAGCAACATAACATGCCACACCTACAAGGTTATGTCTGTACAAAGTGTGATTTTTTTTGTGAAGGAAAATGTAGAGACTGATAGTAACCTGCCCAAACTAACACAGCAAACGTAAACTACAGAAACTTTTAGATTGATTTGCTCTTTGTTTCTAAACAAGGTTTGTTCTACATACCTCTCTCCCTCCATCAGACTTATTACTTCCATTTCTAAAATGACTCATCCTTTCCAGACCCAGCAGCATAGAGTGATGGAGCTAAATATCCTCCTTTCATGTTACTTCCTTGCTCAAGAAGAGATGGCGGTCTTCCATCACTTCCACTGAGGAGACCATCAAGCATCTTTGGCTTGGGAGCTAACACAACATTTAGCCTTCGTTGGCCAAGACGGGACAGTTTAGATTGGTTTGTTCCAGGAAGGTAGAGCACTGTAAAGCAGACTTAGGCATGGACTTAGGTTGTGGACGGGAAGCATAGTAGTTAGTGAATGAAAATGATGATAATGATGATAGTCTGTGATAACCAGGATCATCACTTTGAAATGAACTTACCACGAAAGCTGCACATTTCTATCACACATAAATAACATGGTGTTTTGAAATGCATAGCCATCATACGATAGCTACATCAAACTAATTAACATACGTTATTCACATACTTATCATTTTTCATCCATTGAAAAATGAGTCAAATGAAGACCAACTTGATTTTTTTTTCTGTTACAATTTCATGAGACTGAGAGTAAGGAACCAACCAAAATCCATAATCGACCTGCAAACCTTCAGTTCAGAGTTGGAAAGAGTATCATAGCCAACTTCTTTTTTTAAGATTATTTACTTATTTATTTATTGAGTGTGTCTATGTGTATATGTGTCTGTGGGTCAGAAGGCACTGTGAAGGCCCAGGGGTGACTTCGGGAATCATCCTGGATTGCTCTATCGCCTCTTTGCTTTGCTCTCAGAGTTTCCCAGGCTCTGCCTTCCAGGATCAGAAGTACAGGCTGCTGCCATTTCCACCTGGCATTTTCACAAGGCATCTGGGATCTGAACTCAGGACCTAACCTCTGAGCCATCTCTCTAGTCCCCATAGCCAACTTCTTAAGTACAGCTCAGTGTGTACTTAAATACTGACCGCTGTGACTATGCACACATGCACACGTGTGCACACACACATACACTCCCATAGAGATTGCATGCACCCACATACAATGTAGACATGTTTGAAGTTGTGCTCAGCTGGGGAAGCACCCTGACTCTCTCCCAATGGCAGTTACAGCACGGTAAAAATATGCCACCTTAAAAATAAAAAAAAACTCCCTATTCCCTAGGGGCCGCAGACTGACTTTAATGTTTTCAAAAACCCTAAACACCAACTCCTCTCTGACTTGACTCCAGGCGGGTTCTGTTTTGTGAACAATACATAGCTTGTGTGGGATCAATGAGTAGAATACAGTGTTCTCTAAGTGCTTTTAGGAGTAATGTATCAAAAACACCCAAGACAATATTACTATTGTCCCCAAGGCTGAAGCCTGTTGATTTATCTTTAAGGAAGTTTATTCCTAGATAGAGATCTTCATAACACCAGCTGGAAATAGATGCTCTGGCTGACTGGGTCACATTTATTACTACCCCGTGAGAGCACAATTAAAAGTCAGAGGATTTTTTCGCTTAGTAAATAGAGTTGCTTGCCCTGGTCAGGTCATCTGCATTTCTGGATAACTTTGGCCTCTAGGAATCTGTTCAGTACTGGCAGAATCCAAAGAGCCGTGAAGTCCGCTGCGGAGGCTGAAGGTTTAAACTTTAACTGCAGCAGACATCATGGGACCATCACAAAAATGAATCAGAAACACCCATCGAAAACATTTTTTTTCACAGTCACCTTGCAGATGACAGCAGATAAGGACTGTTAGCAAAGGTGGAATGTTCCAGACTGATAGCATCTTCAACCTGTGTAAACGGAGGCAGAGCCTTTTAGAGGTTGTTTCGGGGAAGTCTGACCTGCAGAAATAAGGAAGATAAAAAACAAAGAGAGAGAGAGAGAGATTTTATTATAAGAATATAATGCTCAGCCTAAAGGCAGTCTATCTGCCTTTATCAGAAGAACAACCAAGAACATGTAAAGAAGAAACAAAATGGATTTACCCATCGCTATCATGATACAGGGACCACAGGAACACTTGTCTTGAAGTCTCAGACTCTCATGTGAAAATCTTTAATTTTTATTTTTCCCATCATGTTATTCTTTATTTTCCTCCAGTCACTTAAACTGTCCCCCACGGCCGTGGAAATTGGGCGTCTTTCCAGGGACAGCAATACCCCAGCTTCATCTTGAGCTGCAAGTGTTCCGTTCTTTCCTCCAGTTTGCTCTCATGATTTGGATAGTGTTTTAATGAACTCTTAAATGTATTTGAAGGAGGAACAGTTAAAATGAATTATATTGTCATATAAACAGGTCTTTTATTTGGGAGACTCGGGGACTTTAGCCACCCAGTTTTTAAAGCTTTAGAGGAGAATCTCCCCATTGACTTCTTTGTTCCAGGTGGGGATGGTCACCCCCATAACTCCTTCACAGGTCAGCAAGTTTCAGAGCTCGTGGGCGGAAGCACGAATGGCTTGGAACTAACAAAAGTTGCTCTAATTGTTGTGTCACTTGCATGATTGGTCACAGTGGCACCTCCTAATGTGGCTTGCCGAACTCTAATATCTGGGAGTGTACGTTTCACTCAAGATCGGAGATGGGTATTCACTGAGGCTGTCTTACACCCAACTCATGTTACAAGTGGGTTCATTGAGGATCATACGTGGCATAGCAGCCAGAGGGATCTCCTCACTTTGCAGAGATGCCCGTCTTAACCCTGTGCCACTGCTACAGCAATGGTACCTTTGAAGGTCCCATTATATCAGAGACCTTGCGGTGACAAGATCCTATGTGAACTGCAACGAAACCACAAAGGCCTTTCTCAGTGGAGTATGAGAGTAGGTAAGTGGGAACCAACGAGGTTAGACAAACATGCTTCCTGGCTGGTGGCCACAAGCTTCTGGAATATGGAAAGCCAAGCACACAGGCTCTCCTTGAGAGTCGTTAGAAGGGACTCAGCTTGGCCAGTTCTTCGAGACTCGTTTCAGACTGGGCTCAGCTCAGTTCTAATTTCTAGAATCCAGCGATAAAGCTGCATTATTCTCAAGTTTTAGTAGCCTCAGAAGCAAGAGGCATTGCTAAGGATGGCAAGGGTTAGCTCTGAGAAAAGGCCATGTCTCTTCTCCCTTTTGCCTGGAAACCACCTCTCTTCCTGTCTTTACCTGATTAACTGTTTCATCTTCCCTGACTCACAGTGAAACTTCCCATCAGATTTCATTCAGTCCACTCCTCAGGGCTCCCAAACATCTGCTGCATTGTCTATGAATTCGCTAAGCAGACCTGTTGGTTCCTCCCCCTCAGCATGCTGGGAAGTCCTCGTGGCCATGAACCAGGTCTTACTCATTTTCTCAAACATCTCACACAGGAGTGTGTTCACAGATTACTTGTAAATTACTGCATGCGAAAGGAAGTCGAGCTCCTTTGCAAGAGCTAAGCATCTTAAAACACTCTAGAATGAGCACTGTGGAAGAACATACAAACTTCCTTTAGTATATCACTATCATTTTTTAACCTTTTGTCCTTGAGCATGGAAAGTTCCAAAGATGTCCTTTTCCACCTGCATGTGTGTGCATGCATGTCTCATAAGCACCGTGTGTGCCCGTGGAAGCTGAAGGGTGATTTCAAGAATCATCCTGGATGGCTCTCTCTTCTTTTCCTTTTGCTCTGCCCTCCAGGACAGACACGCAGATCATGCCATTTCCTCCTGGCATTTCTACGTGGGATCTGGGATTAGAACTCAGGTCCTTCTGCTTATGAGGCAGAGGCTTAAGCCCTGAGCCTTCTCTTCAGCTCTGAGAGATGTCTTTAGACATCTTAATGTCTGAGGATGCAGGTGGTTGCTGTATAGGAACAGTGACCTGGGAAAGGGTCAAGATTTCTGGATTTAGGCAAGACTTATGCCTTTAGTTGTTTTGAAAGGGGCCTCCTTGAGCCTGTCACTGAATTAAGAGCTATTGGAGCAACATAGGCAGAAAGCTGCTTCTCTGAAGAGCTTGCTGACACCATTTGATGCCCATGAAAGCCAGCATATTATTGGAGAGGGGCTTCTTCTGGAATGAGAAGGGATATCAGTGCCAGATATCACTTGGCAACATAGAAGCAGCTCCAGCGTTCTATCATATGTTAATTGCAAACATTTGTTCGTGCTTATGAAAACAAGCATGAATGAATACCTTTCACCAGCTCCTGATTCTCAGACCAGCTGATGGACTTCAGAGTCTGGATTATTTTAGAGAAGACAGTCTTAGGCTCTTGGCTTTCTGGCATTTCTTTAGACTTCTCTGAGAAGCCATATCCTGGCCACTGTGTGGGTTTTTGATAGCTATCCAAGTGCTTTAGGATTCTGGATGCACAAGACGGATCATTTGCTTCATTTTCCTGACAGGATGCTGTGGGGGCATTTCCTTCTCTGTAGACCTGTATTGTGGGTGTGAGTCCTACAAAATGGTTAAAGTTATGTGCAGCTTCCCGATCAATACTGGAAGGTTCTCTAGATATTGGTGGGAGGAAATCAGGCTGTTCAAATTTCTAAATTAGCGAAAGTGATATTGTGTTTGTTATAGACAAGTTAAAAAATAGCCATCCGTCTGCTAATTTAGACAGGAAAAATATTAGCTGAATTCTCCATGGACCTTGTCCCTATCTTAGTGCAATTCTGGGAAAAACAATTGAGCTTAGGTCTCCCTGAAACAGTCCTGTAATCATGGTTCAGTCAATCATGGTTTAATCAAACATCCAACATTAGGAAAGTCCCACTTACACATAACTGCTGAAGTCTGGGTTCGGTAAAAACTGCTCACTTCCTGCCTCTTGCTGGAGACGTGGTCTCTGCCTTAGGGAATCCGCTTCTACTGCCGTGCACGGGAATCCCAGCTCTCTGATGCAAGGTCACTGACCAGCTTCAATAAAACCTCTCCATTGGATAAGTTTCTGGTGTCAGTGTGGTGAAGTCTTCAGTGACCCCAGACCTATAACATTGTTGATTAACTAACGTAAACTGCAGCGGTTGCAATCTTGCAAAAATGTCAGAAATGGAATGGAATCATGCAATTGGCACCTGAAACACTTCTGACAATTAAATCCACAGCAATTATCTCCCCCAATTCGTACTATGTCCTTTAACATTATTGTCCTTTTGAGGTGCCAGGAATCCAACCCAGTATTTCACACCTACCAGGCAAGCTCTCAGCTCCTCAGATGCATCTCCAACTTTCTACTTGTTTTAAAAAAAAATTGTTTAAATTCAAAAGTTTATTTGAACATATTGGTCTTCTGGTCTGAAATTTAACTTGTTTACTTGTACAGCATTCAGTACATGTATTTTGAAAGCATTTTACATAGCCTACTTTTTAAAAAACACACAATTTGTAAACAGCATTTGAATACAACTGATTTAGTTAGTCTCTGGGATAAAACTTTCCATTTAAAAAAATGTAACCTTGGGGCTGGAGAGGTGGCTCAGGGGTTAAGCCTCTGCCTTGCAAGCAGAGGGTCCTGAGTTCGGATCCCAGATCCCATGTACAAAGGCCGGGCGGAAGCGGGGGCGGCCGTTTCTGGCCCTGGTGGGTGGAGCCTGTGAATCTCGGGGCCTAGCAAAGAAGAGGTAGAAGCAGTTCACGATGATTCTCGAATTCACCCTTGGTTCTACACACACACACACACACACACACACACACACACACACACACACACACACTTGAATAAATAATAATTAAAAATAAATAAATAGAAACATGTAACCTTTATAGGTAATGTGTAAGCCATCTTATGCAGGAATGGAAAAGGGTTTTATCTAACCAAAGAACACAGCACACGCAACATCAATGAACGGAAGAGAGTCATTCGGAGCAGTGCAGCCATCAGTTCCGACGAGCCATATGGGCTCCTAGAAGGGCGCATCAAAGCCACACGAGGCCTTGGATTTCACGGAAACCGCAAGCTGAAGAAGGCCGTTAATCCAGTACGCAGACAATTTCTGTCCCTATTGATGACTTGTGCCAGTTTCTTGTCTTGGGCACTAATGGCCTTTGGGAAGTTCTGGATAAAAAGGAAGTCACTGCGCTGGTAATCACACTGTTTCAAGCATACAAAGAAGCAAATACTTTTTTATTTATTTATTTATTTATTTATTTTTCTGCTTATACAACGTAATAGGTACCTCTGTCTCCTCCCTCCCTCCACCCCCCTTGACCTTCCTGTTCCCTCCCCCCTTTTCCCTTTCCTTTCCCCCCTCTCTCCCTTTCTCCCAGTATGCCCCTCCCCCATCTCTGAAGCATCCTTTAATGTGTATGTCAAACTTTCCTCTGGGCCCTCCTCTCTGACGAGGTGTAAGGACTCAGTGGCATTTCCTAGAACTCTTTCTTGTGTTCCCCTTAAGTATAGGAACACTATCGTGACTGTTAATCCCTTGCTTCTAAGGATCCTAGTGCCTTTAGTCCATGCTAGACTTTGAGGGGTCAATGATATGCTGGTCATTGCGCAGATTATGCAGAGTCCTATTATAATTACTTCAGCCCTAACTTGTGTGGAGTATCTTGCATATCATTACTCCTCCCATCCTTGTGCTCTTACAATCTTACTGGTCCTCTTCCGCAAATTTCCTTGAGCTTCAGAATGGGAAGAGATTAGGCAAGCCTGATTCCAGGTGGTTGATATAGAGTCTCTGATGTTCTGAATTATGATTTGTTGATTTTTTTTCAGTTTTGCTGCTCCTGCAATGCCCTTGGCTCCACTCTGATGGGTATTGGATGTCACCCCCTGGCCAGAGATAAAAAACTGTTAAAATAGAGTCTTATTATAAGAATAGATTCAAAGGTAGATGGACTAAGAGTAGGAGACTGCAGTGAGGGTGGGTCAGTCTCCCATTGCAAAATGGTTACCTTCTATCTGCTAGACTGTATGTCCTCCCTTTCTGGTACGATCATACCCCATCAGTTGCAAGTCTGTGAGCTTAACTAGATGTCTCATTACTTACTTGCAGTCCTTGATGGTGGCCTATCATCTCTGCTGTAGCATGATCCTCTCTCTCCTTGTTTCTGGTGGGGCCCTCCTTCCCCTTCTCTCCTGTTATAATCTTTGCAATTACTGTAGGTATTACAGAGATTTATCTTTGAGTGTGTCTCTAAGTGGGTTTGATACTAGGATCCACCTATTAGGGAGTACATACATTGCTTAATTTTCTGTGTCTGTGATACTTCACTCAATATAATTGTTTCTAATTCCATCCATTTCCCGGCAAATTGCATTAATTCATCATTTTTGATGGCTGAGTAGTATTCCATTGTATAAATGTCCCACATTTTCCTTATCCACTTGTCAACTGTTGGACATTTGGGTTGATTCCATGACTTTGCTATTGTAAACAGTGCTGCTATGAACATGGTCGTGCTTGTGCTATTGAGGTGAATTTTTGCTGTATGGGGGGGTTATTCCCAAAAGTGGAATCGCAGGGTCATATAGCATTTCAATCTTTAATTTCTTTAAGAATCGCCAGACAGCTCGCCAGAGTGGCTGTATGAGCCTGCATTCCCACCAGCAATGTAGGAGAGTTCCCCTCTCTCCACATCCTCTCCAGCATTTGGTGTTGTTTGTATTGTGGATTTTTGCCATCCTGACCGGGGTGAGATGATATCTCAGGGAAGTTTTGATTTGCATTTCCCTGATGGCTAAAGATATGGAGCATTTTTTAAGATATGCATTAGACATTTTAATTTCGTCCTTGGTAAAGTCAAAGAAGCAAATACTTCTGACTCAGAGGACAGACCTCAGCTATCTGAACATTCTTTTCCTCAGTCAGAAAGTAACATCCATGTACTATTCCAGTGACAGTCGGCGCATGAATGTCTGCCAACTATGATTGTAACAAGAAATTTACTGGGCTTAGAATATTCTCAGCCTACTGTTGATAACACTACAACTGTGGAAAATTTTCTACCTAAATTCATGAAGTATGACTCTTACAAAAGTAATGAAACTGACAGCCCAGACAGTATACGCAATGTATAACTAAGCAAGAATGAATCATATGCTAAGAAATTCTTTTTTTTATTAAAAATTTAATTATACATTTTAAAATTTTTTACCAGTTCCCTCCCTCCTCCTTCCTCCCCCTCCCCTTCCCCCAGTGCCTCCCCCCCAATTCCCAGAGAGTCCTTTATTGTATACGTCTAACTCTCCATTTGGTCCTCCTCTCCGATGACATATAAGGACCCAGTGGCATTTCCATAAGCCCTTTCTCTTGTTCCCCTTAAGCATAAGATCACTACTATGGCTGTCAATCCCTTGCCTCCAGGGGTCTCGGTGCCCTTAACAGATGCTAGACTTTATGAGGGCAACAGTGCGCTGGACATTGCGCAGGGCATGCAAAGTCCCATTACGATTGCTTTGGCCCCAACTATTGTTGAGAATCTTGCAAATCATTGCTCCTCCCATCCTTTTGCTCTTACAATCTTACCGCCCCCTCTTCCGCAAATGTCCCTGAGCTCCAGGATGGGGAGAGATTAGGCTGTCCTAGTTCTATGTGATTGATATAGTCTCTGAAGTTCTGGATTGTGGTTTGTTGATTTCATATGCTAAGAAATTCTTGAAGGTGCATCTGAATATGTCAGCCGTGAGCTTGTGAACGCAGCCATAGAAGGGGGCTCCAAGGACAACATCACGGTTATGGTGATATTTCTCAATGGGAGCGAATATCAGTTGCTGGCTTAAATAGTCCCAACTCTCCAGAGCATCAGAATGAAATACCACAAAGACAATCTTCATTGACCTAGATATTAAGATACATCACTATAACATAAATAATCTTGAAGAATGTAAAGATAACAAGATAGCAGATTTCAGGTTATGTATTATGCACACGTATCTTTACCATTTTATGCCAAAAAAGAGAAAACTCAGTGCTACTTTTTTTTAAACCAACCTCAGCACCTCAATATAAAACTGAACACTGGTGAACTCTTCTTGCTAGTACTGAGTTACTGTAAAATGTACAAGTTCTGCTAGCAGTTCAACACTTTGATTCAATCATTTTGACATTTCATAGAATGAAAAGGTGTAATGTAAATGGTGCAATATACTTAACTGATAAAAACTGATAAAATAAAATCGAACTGAAATGCAAGGCAGCAAGATTGCTATTAACAGTGGAACACTTAGGTTGCAACTCCAGGTACACTGTTTATTATGGTTCTACCAGGTAAAAATAGTTGAAGCCCCTTCCTTTCACAGGGAAAAAGAAATAATTAGCTGTTTTAGTAACTGTACATTTGTATATTTTTAAGCAGCTCTTAAATATTACAGAAAAATAACAAAAATATATGGAGACTAAAATGCAGTACCCTATTTACAGTAGTGCTGAGGATATTTAAAATAATCAAGTTTGAATATACATAATTGTTAGTGTCCTGATTGTATCATGTCCAAATGGAACACAAACCCCTTCCCTGCTCCAAAGAGACCTATGTGTAATGGTCAACAGTGATCAAACGAATCATGGACACCTGGTTTATTTCATTTTTGCTGAAAGCTCACACAAGGGGTTATTATTTATTAAAATGCATTAATCAGTTTTTATATTCTAAAACGAGATGGGGTTACATTAGACTCTTCTTACCCCATTAAAAAAAGATTGAATATACTTTAGATGCGACTAATTTTCCTTCTTTCCAAAGATGAGGAACTGTTTTCTTGGATCTTATTAAAATGTGGATAACATTTTAGATAACAGAAGAATTACCACTTACTTCAATACTGTAGCTAAGAATAAATATTTTTAGAATCTTCTAAAAATGTTTTTCTAAAGCCCACAGAACAATATCCCACTCTTTCATGGAGAACCTAGAAGCTTAGCTGTGAGTCCAGACAGTCTTGTCTTTAACCTAAGGAGAAACCCTCCCCTGGAACTTTCCAGTGAGACAAGCGCACAGACCATTCTCTCTCCTCTCTACTGCTCAATCATTAGTCAATGGGACACATGCATATTATTAAAAATTAAGTTCACTCAAAATAATTCTGTATTAGAATCTTGATTCTATCATAAGTCTCTTTTTGGAACTTATACTGGGCCAGCTAAATGCTCCAACTCCACAGTTAACATTTGAGAAGCAGAATATTCCAGCTAGTTCGCACTGGAGGTTTAGTTACTACAACACTGACTCCTAGTTGGCTGTGCAGGTTCAGTAAGATCTACTCCTCTTCCTCTAGCAGAACTTGCTCCTGGATTTTGTGGTTCATTCTATAGCAGCTTTTTAGCTATTGCTATGAACATTTTGTTTACATTCATTGATGTCTTAGCTGATGTCTCCATGAATAATAAGCTGTAGTCATGTGCATAAGATTGTGCTTCCTGGAAGTCAACAGCCCTTTTATTTGCTAGACCAGCCTTGTTTCTTGAGAAAGCTATTTCAGTGTTAGGGCTGGCTTGCCTCTGAAGTTCTTTAACCCAGTTTTTTTGCTCTTGCAAAGGACTTCTTATTCGTGATGTTGTATACCAAGATGGCTGCTTGTGCTTCTCGTAGTACATTGGTGCTAGGCTACGGTACCGTTCTTGGCCAGCTGTATCCATATTTCAGATTTTACTGCTGTGTCATCTAGACACACAGTTTGGGTTAGAAAAGCAGGCTCAATGGTACTCTCTTGAAATTCATGAAATTGGCCTTTCACAAAACGAAGCACTAGACTTGACTTGCCAACAGCAGACTCTCCCAGAAGTACTAGTTTGAACTGGCATATTTTATTTCCAGTATTTGGCCCATTGGGTCTTGTTGCTCCTTGATTAGCCATGTCCAAATTTGAAAACAGTCCCTAATGTCAGACTCCTAAATGAATGTAGCAAAAGACACTTGCGAGAGCGCACGTGGCAGCAGCGTCGCCCGCTTGCGCTCCGCTCACCCTGGCCGGCGCGGGGTTCCAATCGTGGAACTTTTTGATAGGCTTTGAAATCACTAATTGTCAAGTGATCTTAAACAATGTTATTTTTTAATGTCTTTCTGAAATTTATATGAATGTGCCTTGAGACGGCTTTCAATATGCCTAAATTTATTTACTCAATTTCTGAAATGTATCTCCATCCCAGCTTTCCCTGCAAAATACTCATTCATAGGCCACATAATTGGTGTCTGCTCCTGCATGCTGTTGAATTCTTGTCAGGACTCTGCAGTGAACCAGGTTTCTTGATTGTGCTTTCTAAACTGTACATTCACCACTCATGAAACAAATGTCATAGAGATTTTTCCCAACGGATCCTCTGACGCAGGTACCTCTGTCTCTGAATGACTACCTACAGATGATGGAGATATAAATAGGACCTAGGTTCTATTCTTTCCCAACGTTGGTTCTTTACAACCTTCTTCCGATTTCATCTTTCCCTGGAATCATTCTGAAAGCTCAGTACAGCGTTTGACATGGAGCCTCAAACCCCTAAACTTACCCCCCACGCAGCTCTGATGAAGGGAAATGGAGCTGGGTAATTACCTCCTAAATGGGAGAGATATGGCAGACAAAACCACGCCCACCAGAGACATAAATTTGCTTCTATGTTTTACAGTCACTGAAAGGGGCGAAATAGCTCACCTCCAGATCTTTACCGCTTCAGGACACAAAGCTTTGGGACAAACGATCTGAAGGGCACCAGACAAGGTGGACGAAACACTCGAGGTTTTCTGCACTGTGGTTTAAACCTGTTTGGTCAAGCAGCATGGAACTGGAATTCTGGGATTTGTGTAGGGAGCCTGCAGCCAGTTGTTATTTTTAAGAACTCTGGGTTACTGTCCTCAGATATAGGGGCTGTGGAGAGTGGGTTTGGATGGAGGAGGGAAGTAAGACAAGCCTACTGTTGCATACGTCTAGAAATGACAATATTTCTCTGCACACTGCACATTGGCCTTGGGGCAGAGCTACTGCATTCCAGGACTCTGCCCGGCCAAAGGAATTGAAATGATTTCATCTCCAGTTGTTGACACAGAGTGGAGGCTCCAGTGATTGGGTTTCTTGCCCTCGTGTAAGCCTTAGTGAAGGGAGGGCCCACTCTGAAAGAGTCATGGGTTGGCTAGTCCACACTGGGCCTTGGATGCCATCTCTCAGTCTGTGTCTTTACTGGGCTCCTCACAGTGATAATCTCTCTGTCAGTCTGTCTGTCTCTCTCCCTCTCTCTCCCTGAAACATCTGTGATTGCCCGACTGAGCTCAACCCTCCTTCCAACCGTGTTCTCAGAAGCCAGTGCTACCTACTTTCAGTAAACTACACCCCCCCCATGTCCTCGAGCTGTAAATTGTAAAGACAATCAGACAGAACAGCATTGTTTGGGGAAGAAGGGGTCTCACATAGCGGTCCCGCTGTGGTTACCGGGGGCACGGTGACTAATCCACCCAGAGGATGTACAGGAGAGAGGGGCTGGCATCCTTCCTGTGGATGGAGGGCCTTTGAAACGAAGCTTCCCATCCCCATCTGCGCATGTGCACCCAAAACACAAGCTTTTATTGTGAGGCTTCTTGGCGCCCTCCTGCTCCTGTGTGAGTTGGCATGTGAGTATTGGCCCTTTCAGTCTGTCTCAGAGACCAGGTTATGGAATCTTGTACGTTTCTTACCTTTCAAAAATGCATGCTGTTCTACACATGCTTATTATTCCAAAGGTCCACACTTAAAGTACACTGTGAAATTTTCAAACCAGAAATGGGAAATGGTGAGAGGGTTTCTGGGATAACACCATAGTTCAGATATTGATCAATGGAGCCATATATTCAGATATTAATCAATGGGGATATATTTAGTAGAGTCTTTGAGTCATTTTAAGGTATTTTTTGAAAATTCTGTGTTTAGATCTTTTAGGGTTAATCTGGAAGTCTCAGTTCTGTCCATCACAATCTTTTGCTCCACATGATCACAGGGGGGAAAACAATTGTGAAGAAAAGATTGCACAAGAGACACTGTCAGAGACTGAATGGAGGTTCAGTGTCCCACTTACTGGTACTGTATCTTAGTTTCTCTGAGTTTCTGTTCCTTCACGCGGGTAGAATTACTCCGAGGATAAGTCATGAGATATATATGTCAGATACCTTTGAATTCCAGCTTCGCGAACATGATAAGATTTCAGTGGACGATGATGCTGTGATTTTAGACAGAAACTTATCTCAACAATTGCTGGCCCCTTGGGCAACTGCAGAACCTGGGTGTAAGGTCTAATATGGGATGGATGACGCATCAGACATAGTCCTAGCGACTGAGAATGGAAGATGAGTAACTGTTCCTATTTTTTGAAAACATTTTTTATTATTTATTCAATTGTGCATGTGTGCATATGTATGTTGCACGCGCATGTGTATGTGTGTGTGTGTGTGTGTGTGCGTGTGTGTGTGTATGTGTAGAACCACGGATGAATTCGCGAACCACCATGGACGCCTCCACCTCCTTCTGCCCCGGGATTCACAGGCTCCGCCCTACCAGGACCAGAAGCACAGGCCGCCCCCGCTTCCGCCTGGCATCTATATGTGGGATCTGGGATCCGAACTCAGGACCTTCCGCCTGCAAGGTGGAGGCGTAACCCCTGAGCCACCTCTCCAGCCCCTACTGTTCCTATTTTTACCATGGTCACCTGAGTGAATTTCAGCTCAGCTCAATCTCTGTCCACATGCAAGATATGCTACAGCCTTTGGGTTGACCCAGCCCAGAGTATAGTACTTCCAGGATTTCCAGAAGCGTGTCTTGTGCCAAGGAATAGTGGGATGAACTGTTGCTTGTTTTTATAACCTAGCACCAGTCAGGCCAAGCTCCAAAGCTCAAAAGACAAAGCAGAAAGAGAGCTGTGTCCCTTTGCTTGTGCCCAAGGTCTTTTTATGCCATCAAACATCCTCTTGTTCTCTCGTTGTGCAATAGGACATGCAATCCTGAATGGGACCTTTCATAATTGGAAATTCCACCATGGTTCCTCTTACCCCTGACTCACTTCCATGCCAGATGATATCCTCAGAGACTTTGAAGCTGCATGCTTGCAGGAAGTGCACACCACCCACCCAACACTGCACGCCTGTCCGTGTGTCAGCCCAGACTCTTGGAAAGGCCCTGGGCTGCTTAGGAAAAGAAACGTCTAACACAACTTGATAGAAGCAGGAGTCCAGGGGGCAGGTCTGTTCCGTGATTCGGCATGCCCTGTGGGCTGGACTGCTCCATCTGCAAAAGGGGACTGAAACCGCCCTGTAGGGAATCCGTCCAGATGCACACAGCATGGCAGGAGAAGCTTGTGCCTTGTGGTGTCGACCCAGACACTGCTCGGCCTCCTGACTAGAGTGCAGTGTCTGCTTCATGTTTCTTCTCACCTCCTTTGAGTATGGCCGGGCTTCTGCATAAATCAAATGGATTAGAAATGCATCCAAATATAAGAAGTGCTTCAACCCTAAATAAAGTAAGGAAAGGAAAAATAACATTTTGAGCACCTACTATGTCATTTTTTGGCATATTTTATTTAGCAATGTCAGAAATCCTCGGAGAATACCTGTATTGAGTACAGGAAGAAAAGGAACATCTTAAAATTTGAGGACTCTAACAGCTACTAATCAGAAAGATGAGATTCACACCTAGCCATGTTTAGCTTCGACATGGGTTCTTTCTTTTAGAATGTGCTTATAATCAGATCTTTCCCATTGAGTCCAATTATTAATAAGCCATCTCTCTGAACCACTAGACCTTTGAGTAATGTGTGTTAGGTCCACTAATTTTTACTTTGCCTTCTCCAATTATGTGCTGGCCTTCATGGTGCTATTTGTCATTTCACATTTAGCCTCCATAATTCAGACTTGGAGGGTCTCACTCTATCCTCCTCGGTCCCTCAGTCAAAGCAAACTTGGTATTTCTTATCATGTCACAAGAAGGATAAACAATGATAAAGGACCTACCTTAGTTATTTTAACAGCTATAACAAAATACCACAGCCTGGGCACCTTAATAAGCAATAATGTTTTTCATTTATTGGAAGGTCAGAAATGCAAGCTCAAGATTCTTTGCATCTGAAGAGTATATAGACAGTGCCTTTTTGAGGGGTACCCATGTGAAGGAATGTCAGAAGGACATGTAAGTCCCTTGAATCTCTGTTATGGGGATGCTCATCTCAATCTTGTCACTGCCAACGTCCACACATGCTAATAATACGAATTCAGGATTTAGAATTTTTTCATGAGTTTCTGCAATCTTATTGGATATCTATTCCATGGAATTGTCACCAGCATGCTAAAGGCATGTCTATTTCCATAGATTCTGTAACATTATTCACAATAGCTAAAACATGGAAACAGCCTCTTTGTGAATGAATGAATGAATGGATTTTTTTCTTTTTTTTATTTCCACTCATACAAACTTAACAAGTACACGAGTCCCTCCCTCCCTCCAATCCCCTATCCCCTGTGCCCCCCTCCCCTCCCCCTTCCCTCCCCATCCCCCAGTGCCTCCCCCTCCCATCCCTGGAGCATCCTTTAATGTGCATGCCAAACTCTCCTCTGGGTCCTCCTCTCCAATGAGGTGCAAGGACCCAGTGGCATTTCCCAGAACTCTTTCCTGTGTTCCCGTTAAGCATAGGAACACTACTATGGCTGTCAATCCCTTGCCTCCCAGGATCCTAGTGCCTTTAGTTCATGCTAGACTTTGTGGGGTCAATAATGTGTTGGACATTGCGCAGGTCATGCAAAGTCCTATATGATTGCTTCAGCCCTAACTTGTGTGAAGTATCTTGCATATCATTGCTCCTCCCATCCTTGTGCTCTTACAATCTTACCACCCCCTCTTCCGCAAATTTCCCTGAGCTTCAGAATGGGGAGAGATGAATGAATGGATTTTAAAAGCAATGTATATCAAATAGTATACTATATAATTGTAAAATAAACAACCAAAAAAGCAAAAAAAAAAAAAAAGAGATTATGTCACTTCTGACAACCTTGATGAGTCTACTAGACATCATCACATTGAGTAAATTACACCAGGGGAAAAGAAACAGTAGCAGATGATTTTACTTATATATGGAATCTAATAGTTAAACTCATGGAAGTTGCAAGAAAAATGCTGTTTTCCAGAGCCGGGGAGTGGGAAATGAATGGAGAAGAAGATCATTCACGATATCAAACCATAGTTGGACATGAAGGACACATTGCGGTGTTTCATGGCACAAAGCTAATGATAATCCATTATACCTTTTTTTACAAACTATTTTACTTATTTGAGTAAAAGATACAGAGACAGAGACAGAGACAGAGAGACAGGCAGACACACACACACACACACACACACACACACACACACACACACACAGAAAGAGAGAGAAGAGACCCCGAGAGAATGCTCATGCATTCCATGGCGCATAGGTAGAAGTCAGAAGACAACTTTAAGAAGTCAGTTCTCCTTTGCATGCCCTGTGCAATGTCCAACACACTATTGACCCCACAAAATCTAGCATTTGCTGAAGGCACTAGGATCCTTGGAGGCAAGGGATTGACACCCACAGTAGTGTTCCTATGCTTAAGGGGAACACAGGAAAGCGTTCTGGGAAATGCCACTGGGTCCTTGCACCTCATCGGAGAGGAGGACCCAGAGGAGAGTTTGGCATGCACATTAAAGGATGCCCTGGGGATAAAAGGGGGGGTACTAGAGGATGGGGAGGAGAGGGGGGCACAGGGCAGTAGGAGGTTGGAGAGGGAGGGACTGGTGTACCTGTTAAGTTTGTATGAGTGGAAATAAAAAAAAAGATTTATTAAAAAATATAGAACTCTAAAAAAAAAACCCAAAAAAAAACAAAAAAAGAAGTCAGTTCTCTTCCTTCACCATGTAGGCTTCCAGGAATAGAACTCAGGTCACAATGTTTGCAAGCAGGAGCCTTACCTTCTGAACCATCTTGGAAACTCTGATAATATATATTATTTTTAAATATAAATAAATAAAATAAAAAACAATATTTTTCACGTTAGCCTAAAAGGAGGTATTTTGAATGATCTTACCATGTGGAAAAAAACCTAATATTTAAGGGGATGAATATGTTAATTACTATAATTTGTCATTCTACATTGTACATGTAGTTT
>JALPQD010000702.1:452500-778955 GCA_023101885.1 Typhlomys cinereus | reverse complement strand
GAATACTAGCACCTGCCCATAGGGCGTTACTGTGATATTTCCAGGGAGCAGGCTTTAGGTCCCCAACTGGGCAGAGACATATACCAAGGCCTGACAATTCCCGTATTTTAATGCCATGTCCTTTTCCCAGAATTGTTTCCATAGAACAATGTTCTGCCATGCTGGGACCTTATCCATCAGAATGGTTGGATTAGGGCGCAGCATGTCATAGTTAGGCACAGGTGTCAACTTGACAGTTGAGGGTTTGAGCTCTGGGCATTTATAGAGGATTAATGTTCAAGCCCACAGCAAACCTGCAGGAGATTGTCTAGCTGACAGGGAAGCCCAGCCACGGTGGATGGGACTAGGCCCTGAAATAAACTATATAGAGAGAGCTGATTGAGAAAGTTGGCATCCTTGTGTATAGTTGGCCGGACATGCTGGTCTGGCAAGTAAAGATCATCCCTCTCTCAGCTGTTACATAGAGATTGTGTGGCCAGTTCCCTCGCCTTGGTATTGGTGTGAGCTCTCCTGTCAAGCTGGACCGAGAACTGTAACCAGAGGATCATAAGAGAAAATAACCACTTGTTCCCTTAAGCTATTTGATGGTGATTCATCAGTAAAGAGCAGGCTAACTGCTGAAACGGAAACTTACTTGCTAGATACAGTCTGAGCAACACACTTGCTTGCCCAAATATCTCAAGCAGAGCCTGGAGCAATGCTGGCCTCTGAGGACAGTGTACCCTGAAATTGCCTGCCTTCTCCAAGGGAAAAAGCACAAGCACAGTGATGCAACCTGTTTTGACAATGACTGCTGGCCAGCTGCAACTTACAAAATCCTCTGCCATTTACCAGCCAAATCTGAAGGGTATTTTAACTCTCCCAGCATCTGCATGCCAGACCTAAACAGGTCACAGGGCCTTGAATTATATATAGACTTGATAAACAGGTTTTAAAGTTCAAAAATAAGCTGTGATTTTGTGGCTCCAAATCTATGGGTTACCAGCAACCTTAGGTGTCAAGGTAATCCTAGAAGCAGAGAGTTCAACAGTAACAGTGCTCATATTTTTAAAGACTACATATTGTATGTGTTCATTTCTCACATTTCTTTAAATGGGGCTGGAGAGGTGGTTGCAGGCGGAAGGTCCTGAGTTCAGATCCCAGATCCCACGTATAGACGCCAGGCGGAAGCAGGGGACGCCTGCTTCTGGTCCTGGTAGGGCGGAGACTGTGAATCCCTGGGCAGAGAAACAAGAAGGAGGTGGAGGCGGTCCATGGTGGTTCCCGAATTCTTCCGTGGTTCTACACACACAGACACACACACACCGCAGAGCGAGCACATACATACGCACACACGCACAATTGAATAAATATAATAAAAAATTTTAATTGGCCACATAGAATCATTTTTCTTTGAAAAAATCAGTTAAACAATTAAAGAGAAACAAATTAGAAGAGACAGTTGAGGACCCACATGGAGAAGTTAAGAAACTTCATGATCCTGACTCCTTATGTCCCATCTGCTTCTCCACAATGGGTCCTTATTCTCCATTTGAAAATGGGAAAGGGAGGCGTGGTCGGGCGGACAAAGGCAGCCAGGGAGAGAGATGGGGTCGGGGTCGGGGCGTGGTCCAGGCCAAAGCAATTCTTTAAAGAAGTTGACCAAACAATCTCAAAATTCATATGGAGGCACAAAAGACCCAGGATAGCAAAAGCAATCCTGAGTAACAAAAACACTGCTGGAGGTATCACCATACCAAACCTTAGTCTATACTACAAATCCATAGTTGTAAAAACAGCCTGGTACTGGCTCCAAAATAGACACACAGATCAATGAATAAGGGTTGAAGACCCAGATACAAGCCCACAAAATTACAGCCATTTGGTCTTTGACAAAGGGGCTCAAAAAATCCAATGGAAAAAGAACAGTATCTTCAACAAATGGTGCTGACAAAACTGGATCTCCACATGTAGAAGATTAAAACTGGACCCGCACTTGTCACCTTGTATAAGACTTAATTCCAAATGGATCAAGGACCTTGATTAAGATAGAGACTATAAAAACCATAGTTGAAAGGGTAGGGAATTCCCTCGAGCTGATTGGGCTAGGCCAACAGTTCCTCAACAGACATCCAATGGCACAGTCACTGCTACCACTCTCAACAGTGGGATCTTGTGAAATTAAAGAGCTTCTGTTCAGATAAAAGGTTGTAACACGAGCTCAAAGGCAACCCACAGAATGGGAGAAAATCTTCACTAACCACATATCTGATAGAGCTCTATTCCAGAGTGCACAAAGAACTTAGAAAACTAAACACCAAGGAAATGGAACTTAAAAGAAACTTTACTAGGGATGAAATTAAAATGTCTAACAAATATCTTAAAAATGCTCCACTTCCTTAGCCATCAGGAAAATGCAAATCAAAACTTCCCTGAGATATCATCTCACCCCGGTCAGGAGGCAAAAATCCACAAACACAAACAACACCAAATGCTGGAGAGGATGTGGAGAGAGGGGAACTCTCCTACATTGCTGGTGGGAATGCAGGCTCATACAACCACTCTGGGAGCCGTCTGGAGATTCTTAAAGAAATTAAAGATTGAAATGCCATGACCCTGCGATTCCACTTTTGAGAATAATCCCCCAAACAGCAAAAATTCACCTCGATAGCACAAGCACGACCATGTTCATAGCAGCACTGTTTACAATAGCAAAGTCATGGAATCAACCCAAATGTCCAACAGTTGATGAGTGGATAAGGAAATTGTGGTACATCTATACAATGGAGTACTACTAACCATAAAAATGATGAATTACTGGAATTTGCCGGGAAATGGATGTCATTAGAAACAATTATATTGAGTGAAGTATCCCACACCCAGAAAATTAAGTGCCATATGTACTCCCTAACAGGTGGCTCCTACTACCAAACCCACCCAGCCCACCTAGAGACATTCGAGGATAAATCTCTGTAATACAGTAAATGCAAGGATTATGAACAGGAGGGATGGGCCACACCAGAAACAAGGAGAGGGGACCATGATACAGCAGAGAAAAAGGCCTCCATCAAGGACTGCAAATAAGCAATGAGACATCTGGTTAAATTCACAGACTTTTCATTCCTGATCATTTACAACTGAGGGGGTGTGATCTCACCAGAAGGGGAGGGCATACAGTCTGGCAGATAATAAGTAAACATTTTGCAAATGGGTGATTGACCCCTCACTCACTGTGGTTTCCTACTTTTATTACATCTACCTTTGAATATACTCTAACAAGACAATAGTTTAATAGCTTTTTATCTCTGGCCTGGGAGTGACATCCAATACCCATCAGGATGGAGTGAAGGGCATTGCAGGAGCAGCAAAACCAAAAGAAAATCAACAAACCAGAACCCAGAACTTCAGAGACTCTGTATCAATCACCTAGAACTAGGCCACCCTAATCTCTCCCCATCCTGAAGCTCAGGGAAATTTGCGGAAGAGGGGCCATAAGATTGTAAGAGCACAAGGATGGGAAGAGCAATGATATGCAGATACTCCACACAAGTTAGGGCTGAAGCAATCATAATTGGACTTTGCATGGCCTGCGCAATGTCCAATACACTGTTGACCCCACAAAGTCTAGCATTTGCTAAAAGCACCAAGATCCTTGGAGGCAAGGGATTACCAGCAAAAACAGGGTTCCTAAGCTTAAGGGGAACACAGGAAATGGTTCAGGGAAATGCCGATGGGTCCTTGTACGTCATCGAAGAGGAGGATCCAGAGGAGAGTTTGGCATGCACATTAAAGGATTCTCCAGGGATTGGGGCAGGGAGGCACTGGGGATGGGGAGGGAGGAGTAAGAGGAGGGTGAGCAGAGGCATGGGGGGAGGAGGAGGGAGGGAGGGAACCGGTGTACCTATTAAGTTTGTATGAGCGGAGATAATAAAAAATGTTAAAAATAGAAAAAGAAAATGGGAAAGGGGAGTCAGAACTAACAGAGACTTAATTATTATAAAATTCTTTGAAAGCTTATTAAAAAGCTGTTGTTAAATTTTCAAAGTATGCATTGCTCATTCCTAAACAGTTATTTACATTTAAAAAATTCTCTTTCTAGATAGAATCATGTGTCAAAAGCAATAGTTTCACGGGGCACTTTTTTTTTTTAAATAAAGTTGATAAAATATTTAAGAAAACTGGTAACAAACGATAATTCTAAGTATATGCTGCCATATTAAAGTGTCCAGCTCATCTATGTCTCACACTAAATAAAAGGATTTAACAACCAAATTCTCATGTGTAACTCTAATACAAAATTCAGGAGGTTTAGTATGAACCATTACTTCCAAGCATGATTCTGAAAACGTTTCCCAACATTGTCCACCTTTGTGTTCTCTATCTCTCTCTCTCTTTCATGGGAACCAGTGTACCTATTAAGTTTGTGTGAGTGGAAATAATAAAAAATGTTAAAAAAAAAAAAGAATAAATGGCGGGTATGCTGGAAAAGATCAGGTAACTTTGGAACATCTGATTTGCAGTCGTTAAAGGAGAAATTCCCACAGAGAATTTTGGGGAAAGGAAGATAAGTTTTTCCTTTGTCCTGGGGTCAGAAGAGTCATTCCAGTTTTTGTGCCTGTTGGACCCATCTACCATGTGACCTGGGCAACATCTCAGCTGCTCATCTTTTCTCTCGGTTCTCCTAGTTCCTGCAGTTAAGCATAGCCAGCCCTAGCACGTGCATTCTAAAGTCCCATCAGACACTGATACATATAAATTCACAACCGTCCCGATAAGTCAGGTGACCATTTGTCTCAGTCTACCCATATTCTGGAAGGACAGACATTGAAATGAAATCCAGGGCAACGCAGAATGGTCGGTCACTCATGGTCAAGATGCATAGTAGCATTTCCCGATTTTTCCAGACACAAAATCTCCTCTTTAAATTGCCTTTCCAGGCCCAAAAAGACTTTCTGCTTTTATTCTCCTTTCAATGTTCTTATCTCAATATCATCAGCCAATAAATGTAACAGAGGCAAAACTGCCTGTCACTCTGATTCTGCTCACCCCTCAGTACACGGTCCGTAACCAAAAAACACTCCCAACATTTCTCTCGACGCCTAAGCTAGTTCCAAAACTTGAGAACTTGGTCCAGAAATCCAAATTCTAGACAAAAAAAAAAAAATTGAAAACTCAAGTTTACAGTCCCGTATTAAATTTCAGTGTAAGGTTTAGTTTTCAACTAACAAAACCGAGCTACATGAATTCTGGAAGACTGGAGAAAGAAGCCAACGAAGCCCAAGCGCGGAGAGGAAGGAAGGAGCGCGCTGGACCTGAGGACCATGCTAGAGCCGGAAGGATCTGGCGCAGACCCCGGGCACGGCGCACAGTGCATCCGCTTGCCTGGACCCTGTTCTCCCCTGGGGCCCGGCACGGGGACCGCGGCAGCGGGCGCTGGCGACGCGCTCAGGGGCCGGGACCCGGCCTACCTGCCGTCCTTGGCCTCCGGAGCCTGCTCGTTGTCCGTGACCACCTGCGGCCGCAGGGGCCGGCGCTGCCGCATCCCCTCCCTTGCTCATCCTCTGGGCCTCTAAGCCGCCATGCTCCATGGAGTGGATGGGCGGCCCCCCGCCCGGGGCGCACATGACTGACGCAACACCCAGCGACTGGCCCAGCGCAGGCCCCGCCCCCTCGAGCTGCAGAGCGTGGCGCGGCTCCTCCCACGACTCCAGCAGGCGTCCTGCTCCTGGTGAACTGGAGCTGGCTATCTAGGCCTGTGCGGCTACACGCAGGTAGTTACTGGCCAGACTGGCACTCGTTCTTGACGGCCACCTGGCTTCTGACGGGCGGTGTGAAACCCCGTTGAAAAAGATTTTTTCTAAAACCATCCGCGTCAGAACACAAGACACAAATTGTGTAGCTTTGGTTAAAGTCACATGAGTGCTAGAACTTCAAGAGGTTGCAACAGACATTTATGAAGTTTCAAAGAGCATTACTCTTAAAGACAGACACAAATACAAATCACGCTAATAACAACGGTTTAGGAATTATCAGGTGGTCGCACACACAGGATTACAGCGAGTCAAGCATATTCCAGGAGGACCCACGAGCGGGCCATTCGTTTCTGGAAATTAATGGAAGCTGTAATGTCAACGAGTCAATCCACAAAATTGGTCATATGAAAGCATTTGATACTGGAGAAAAGCAAAGGTGGATGAAGCTGGGAGTTAAAAAAAAAAAAGACAGAAAAGAGGATTTGGGGCAGCAAGAACAATTTTTTTTTATATTGTACACTAGAAAAGCTCTTCGAGGAAAGTCTTGTTCAAAGTGCTGTTAACGATTTCCTTATTGCCCTTGGAGGCTTTCCAGATGCTCTTTCATTGCTAGGTGACACTAGAACGTCACACACATGTTCTCTTATTTTAATTTTAATTTAATTTATTTTATATTATTTTACGAGTATCTGTGTGTGGGTCTGTGTCTGTGTGTACCAGAGGGAACAGTGATGCCAGTGGAGGACCAAGGATGACTTCAGAAGTCACCCTGGATTGCTTCTACCTTCTATTTGCTTTGCTCTGGAGTTTCTCAGACTCTGCCTTCCAGGATCATTAGTGCTGGCTGCTGCCATTTCTGCCTGTTGATTTTACTTAGGATCTAGGATCTAAACTCAGATGGAGGCTTAACCTCTGAACCATTTTCAGCCCATGCTCAGTATTCTTACATCCAAACAGTTCAAGGGTATTTTGTAGAGATCCCAGGTTATAATCCAGGTCTTGGCAACATTGTACTTAACCCCATGTTACTGAATACAGCCAGTACGGCTATTATGTCAGAGAGAAATTTAAAAAGTGCTGTAAGCCAGCTCTTTCCTACCTCTCTGAATTCCATTTCACACCAGAAGGATGACTGGCTTTCTCTCATTCTGTGCCTCCATGACTGTATTAATCAGGGTTGTCTGAAGAAACAGAATCTAGAGAATGTTATATTATATTATATATGTATATATATTTTATTAAAATAACTCACAATAAAAATAGTGTCCTTCAAGGTAGCCACCCATAGCAGCCTCAATCTTGACTGGAATATTCCACAAAGCCAGAAGATCCTGAGAAGGTCTCAAGCCTTTGTTCCTCTGGAGGGGCAAAGATGCTTGGTTATGATGGTGAAGAACAGCTGGGCTCCAACATCGGAGATGAACAGTAAAGCAGGGCCTACAGACTGCTCCAAAGGCAGCGGGAGCAGCAACAACGTGGTGGAAAAGGTGAAGCTTCAAGTTAGCCAAGGACACAGACAGCAGCAGCAGCACAGCTATAAAGAAGGCCATGATGCTCTAAAAGTGACGGATGTGTGCAGAGTGGACTCCACAGCAAGTCAACACAGGATAAGGGAAGAGCAAGTCCCTCCTTCTTGCACCTCCTATTATCTGGTCCACCACTGGAAAGTACCACCCACTATGGGCTGGGGTTCTCCATAGCAATCAATCAAGTATCTGCAGACTTGTTCAGGGGCCATTCCAACCATTAACCTTCCACAGCTGTGCCCTAAACAGTCTGCAACTGTTGACACCAAAATGCAACCATAATAGACCTTGTCCATATTAATGCTTTTTCCCTGTGATACATTTTCTTCCACCTTAACCCTTTCACATCCAGGGCCCACTTGGAGTAGCAGTGCAGAAGATCTCTTCCCCACATTTCCAAGCAGAATACCTTGCTCTTGTTTTTCCATTTTTATTTACTTTTTTCTACTTTTACAAGCATATTGAGTATTCATTCCAGCTTCTTCCTTTCCGCCTCCCTCTTATTCTCTTCTTTCCCTTCATTTTCTCTCCCATTCTGTCACACTCTTTTCAGGGTTCACTCTGGCTTGTCTACTCCTTTGGGGGCTCAGCCCTCTGTAGTATAACAAGTTTCCTCTCTTCAGGCCACCCCACTGGTAAGTGCATTTCCCTTCACTCATCCAGCTTTAGACACAAAGGTTTCCACGGTAAGTTCCCATTCTATGAGTGTAATACAGCTGCCTACAGAGCAATGTGATGTACTTTCTTTCTACCTCTACGTTTATTGGCTTTCTTTCCTGTTGATTATTTCTTTCCCTTTTTTAAGGTTCTTGTTCCAGTTTACAGTAACAGGGATGGGTACCATTCTGACAAGCGGGTCTAGAGTCCAATCAGAAAGCTGTTGGTTGTCTCCTTTGTGCTCATGCCGCTATTGTACTGGTAGTCACTTGTTGCCATGGTGATTTGTATTTCAACTTACAGATCTCATGTTGTGATGGGGCTTGTGTTTATTTCTCTCTCAGCAGCTTCTACAGTAGAATAGCTTCCTTTCTAAAAGTTCTTTAAACATTCTGGGATTATAGCCATAAGCCCATTCTTTAGTTATTTGTGGAAATTCATTGGCAAAATCTATCAGAAATGTATCCATTAAAAATATGGGGCTGGAGAGGTGGCTCAGGGGTTAAGAACCGGAGGAAGGTCCTGAGTTCGAATCCTAGAACCCACGTATAGACACCAGGCAGAAGCGGGGGCAGCCTGCGTTTCTGGTCCTGGTAGGGTGGAGCCTGTGAATCCTGGGGCAGAGTAAACAAGGAGAAGGTGGAGGTGTCCATGGTGGTTTCCGAATTCATCCATGGTTCTACACACACACATACATGCACACACGCACACACATACATGCACATGAATAAATAATAAAAAAGTTTAAAAATAGTAAAGACTAGATACTCTGAAATTGTGACAGGAAAAGAATTCACCAGAGGACATGTGAGCTTCCTAGGAAGCAGTTATAGAAAGTTGTTCATGAGGTTTAATCTGCTGAGTCAAAGATAGTCTTGGGAGGAATTGGTCAGTCTGTAAGCTAGGTGAGTTTCTGGAAGAGCTACATGAGTCTAGGTACTGTTACTGGAAGATGAACTTATGGCTTTATCTTGGAGCAGATAAGTCTGAATGAGCTGGCATTTGAATGGGTTGAGCTTAGATCATTATGTTTGTGACTCAGTTTAGTAGTTTTTCTGTTTGCAAGTCATAAAGTCCACCTTACTTGTTTCAGTTTTTGGTCCTCCCACATCATCTAGCCAATCAACTTCACTGTCCTTTTTGTTAACCATTTCAGAGGACTGGGACCTCATGATTGGTTAGATCAGGTTTCTCAACTTTAGCGCTGTCAGTGTGGTGGACTAGATAATCTTTTGCTGGAGAGGAGAAGGGGGGATTCTCATTGGTTTATAGGATGTTTGGTTCCTGGCCTTTACCCCTGGATGCAATAGCATCCCATCTAGTTTTGTGGTACAGCTGAACCTGGAACATCAAAGGCCTGGTTCCCAGTATGTGGTTATTTGAGATAATGGCATCTGTAGGAGGTGATACCTTATGGGAAAGTCATTGGGGAAATGCTGTTGAAGGGACTTTGGGACCCGAGTACTTTCCTCTTCCTCTTTTCCACTTCTCCATTGGGAGGAATCAATTTGGTCCATTGTACGCTCCCACTATGATTCACCACCACTGACCCAAAAGCAACGGGGTTCACTCATCAGTGGTTTGAAACCTGTAAAATCCTCAGTCAGAGTAAACCTTTTCTCTTAATAATTAATCACTTCAGGGGCTGGAGAGGTGCTCAGGGGTTAAGCCTCTGCCTTGCAGGTGAAAGTTCCTGAGTTCGAATCCTAGAGCCCACCTATAAACGCCAGATGGAAGCGGGGGCGGCCTGCGTTTCTGGTCCCAGTAGGGCAGAGCCTGTGAATCCCGGGGCAGAGTAAACAAGGAGGAGGTGGAGGCAATCCATGATGGTTCCCAAATTAACCCGTGGTTCTACACACACACACACACACACACACACACATACACACACACGTTCAATTGAATAAATAATAATAATTTTTTTAAAAAATAATTGATCACTTCAGCATTTATTATGGTGACAAAAGCTACTATATGAAAAAAATGTCTACAGACATTGCCAAATGTCCTCCTCTAAGGGACAATGTCATCTTTGGTTGAGAAGCACTGGTGGGACCACTACCCATTTAGGGACTTGCCATGAGGCTTATATTCCCTGAAACACAGGACTACACAGACAACATTTTTCCTAATACACTGGGCTCTGCAGACATAGAAAAAGAAGCATATGACTCAGTACAGGCATTTATGAATATGTCTCAAAGCTGAAACATATGAATCCAAATTCTAGTCCAGTGTTTTTCCTGCTAATCCCATGCTATTTCAATTTCTTGCACAGGTACTTCCTGAAGCCAACTAAAGTGAGCCAGACTGCATGATTTATGACCTGAGGGAAGTAAGATGCTTGATAACCATCAAAAGGAACTGCCACCAATAAACAAGGCTGAGCTCCCTGGGGCCTCAAAGGAGAACCAGTACCAACAGGTAGAAATGACCAGAGGAGTTTCCTGTGTCATCCAAGTGACACTTGGATACAATTGTGTGAACCTAACCCTTGAGAACTGAGCCTTTAGGCACTTCTGATAGGCAAGTCTCTAAATGGGTAGTGGTCCCACCAGTGCTTCTCAACCAAATTCTTTCTCAACCAGTTTAGGCAAACCCTGAACAAGTTTGGGAGAAATTATCTAATTGAAGAGGGAAGATCCAGACCACAGCAGATGAAACAACTCCCTGGGTGGGCGAATAAGAAATAACAAATATATGATTTATAAGTTGAAAGAAATTTTCATGTTGTTAAGGGGTTAAGTGTGACAGGTAATATTAATTATCAACTGGACAAGATCTGGAGTCACCTGGAAGACAGCACACCAGGCACACATGTGACAGAGTGTCTGGATATGCCATTGAGTGTCTCAAGGTAATTGAAGTGGGCAGACCCACCCTCAAGGAGGGGCAGCACCATCCCCTTGGGTCCTGGGCTGCATAAGAAAGAAGGAAACTGGCTGAGTACCAGCCTCCATTTCTCTCTTCTCCCTGACTGCTATGCTAGCCAGCTGCTTCAGTGCTCTGACTCCCCTACATGATGGACGGTACCTTGAACTATGAGCCAAAATAATTCCTTCCTTCCTTCAATTGCCTTTGCCTGGGGTATTTTATTACAGGAAAAGTAAGATATTAGGTCTTTGCATTGGCTGAAAAGAACTTTAAGAAGACACTAACGTACCAATTAATTTTGGATATTAATAAATCAAAAATGTAACTTATGAGAGCTAGAGTAACAATAAAAGAGTCCATTAATTCAAGCTAATAGGGAAAAGTTAAGAAACAGTATAATGAAAAACAGCTACTCTAAATGCAAAAATAAAACATTGGTTAGGCAGGACAAATGAAAGGTTCTGACTGAGATGGCAGACTTAAATCCAAATAGTTACAATAAATGTAAGTGATTACACAGGAACACTTACCCCCACACACTAGACACACAGTAGAATACACACACACAAAATAAATAAAACACGCTTTAAAATAATGGGTGGTGAGGTTGAGTAATATGGGGTGCAATGCTTTAAATCCATTTCATACATATTTGAGACCATCAAAAAATAGAGAAATTAGTACAAAAAAGAGATTACAGAATGCTTCTCCAGCATTCCCAGTCCCTTTGTTAGTGTTAAAAGAAAATTTAATAACTTAAGATTAGGCAAACTCATTTTCATGTTGGGTATGGAAACAACAGAGTTAATGTAGTTTGTAAAAAGGTTATTTATAATGTTGGTTACACTGTGTTAATGAGGTGAGGAGATTCACTGTGCAACACAGTGGCTACACATAATGATCAAGTATCATTGTCTTGAAAATGCTCTGGATTTGTTACTTTCTTAATTAACGTGACCAAATACCTGACAAAAGCAAACTTAGGGACGAAAGAATTTCTTTTGACACTGGTTTGAGGGTACAGTCCATTCTGGTAGGGAAAGCGTGACAATAGGATGTGAGGCAGTGGGTCATATTGCTGCCACAGGTAAGAAGCATTGACAGATGACTAGGTGCTCAAGTTGCTTCTTTTATTGAGCCCAGGACCACAGCCCATGGACTGGTACGGCCACATTTACAGAGGGTCTTCCCACTTCAATTAACCCAATCTAGAAATTCCCTCACAAACATGCCCAGAGGTTTGCTGCCTAGTTAGTTCTTGAACCTATTACGTCGACAATAGTAACCACTCTGAGGCACTAAGAAGAGATAAGTCATTCTCATTATAACCAGTGACAAAGTAGAGACGGAGCTTGTGTTATTTAACTCCTCATAGACACTTCATGTTGTGTGGTGTTTTGAATTTTCTTGCTGATGCAGACAATTTCGTCAGTTAAAACTTACATTTTTGAAAGCTTGTAAAAGAAAAGCAGTGGGATACAGGGTCTTTGATGGAAGGGAATTAAGGAAAGGCCATAACGTATTTCTGTAAGATTGAACAGATTCCGCCAGGATTGAAGGGGCGATAATGGGCCACTCATATAAATGAAGACATTTCAAAGCCTGGGTAGAGATTAGGGCTCAGGAAGAAATCTTGCCTGGTGCTGTCCAGGGTGACTCAAAGGACCCAGGATAGAAAAGAGAAATTCCTCTAATGTAAATGTGAAATTAGAAGACTAGCTCAGAGTAAATACAGTTTACCCTTAGATTAACCAGTAGATGGCACGAGTGTCCCATTTAGGAAAAGCAGGACCAGAAGGCTGCTGCCCTCCCTGAACTTGAAAAGTTAGGGGCAGGAGGAGAAGTTTGAGGTTACCTGCATCTCGGGTTTCTTTGTGGTGTAGCAGTAGTTCAGAATCATGATCAATGAGAGGAGGTATTTCTCTGTGAGCTTTCTGCAGTAATTGGATTCAGTTGTGTTGAGTAAGGTTTAAATCTCATCAACAAAGTATAAGAAACCAGAGACCAAGGCTTTCAGTTCTAAGTTGTAGAACCCTCAGCCACTCGTGAGCCCTGCAAGGGAAAGGCAGAAGTCATTGGACAGTCGTTCTGCTTGTATCACCCCAATGGACACAGGGTGGGTTTTCCAGAGATGCTAACAACAACTACACTGAAGGGATTTGCTGAAGATGATCTCGTTAGTCATCCTGTTGCTGGGACGAAACACCTGTTATGATGAATGTAGGAGGAGGACGGGCTTATTTCAGCACACGTCCCTCTCACTCTAGTGCAGAACAGAGGAGACTGCCCAACCTCATGTCAGTCGGGAAGCAAGACAGAAAAGGGGCCCGGCTCTGAATAGCTCCCTCAAGGGCCTGTCTCCAGCTATATAATTCCCTTCTACTAGGTCCCACCCTCAACAATTCTGCCACCTCCCAACTGTGCCAACTGGCTGATCAATGAGCCTTCAATTTGTGGGCTTTTGGGGGTCATCTAAACTCCAAACCTAACAGAGAGGTGAGAGGGAACCTTTGTGCCTTCTGGTGGATTGAATCATCAATCCAAAACCAATCCTGTGGGCAGGGGCCTCAAGGAGTTGGAATTTAAGAAAATAAGAGCGTGTTCACATCAACTGGTGTTGGAGTTGTCTCTGTGAGAGCTGCAGGGGATTCTGTACTGAGGGCCAAACCCTTCTGAAAGCATTTGTGAATTCTACAGAAATCTAGTCCACTTCCAGAGCAAAGTCCCAAGATACTGCAATGCTGTGTTCTACAGCAGGCTCAGGGTTCACTGCAAGTCCTTAGGAGCTCAACAGAAGGAAGCACTAGGCAGGAGAGAACCTGAGACTCTAGACGTCAATGCACTTACAGTTTGGATTCCAGGGCTGGGGTTTGGCTCAGTGCTGAGCACTTACCTGGCATGTGTGAGACCCCGGGTTTCCCCTCCAGAAGTAAATAATAAATGAGCATCTGAGTAGATGGAAAGCGGCTTGCTACCTTAGGCAGAAATGACTTTTCACAAATCATGCATCGTCTGCAAACTGTGCGATCTACTCAGTGAACTTGAGAAACAGTCGACTTGCCTGCTTTACCTTAGAAATGCAAGCTTTCCACAAACTTCTCTCATTTTTTAATTGTATAAAACAGCTCTATGTCCTAGCTAAAACAACAACAACAACGACAACAATAACAACAACAACAAAGAAAAACTTTGTTAGTTAGTTTCTTCTCCCTGTTGCTGAATGCATACAGGATCCAAGCAATAGAAGGGAACAGGAAGTTTCTTCTTACTCATGACTTTTGGTTACATTTCATCAGCATGGCAGGAGAGTTCATGCCAACAACGCAGCAGAGAGAACTGGACACACCATATCCACAGGAGGAACTAACTGTCTTGCCAGTCTGCCAATTTCCAACCAGTTCTCTCTATCTTATTTACCTGCCCAGGAACTAGTTCCAGTCTCTAGGAACTGCATCTTCTCACATTAACTAGATGATCTCCCACAGGTTTACTTGGGAATTACCTCACGAATGTACCTACAGAGACTCAGCAGTTGTTAAACTGGCATTTGCAACTAAGCCACAGGTGACAACAGATACCAGCAAATGGCCTGGAAGTAGCTATTATACTGGGGCTGGGAAGATGGCTCAGTGCATAAGGTGCTGCCCTGCAAGCAGAAGGACCAGAGTTCAGGTAAAAGCTGGTTTGGTATGGAGATCATCAGTAATCCCAGCACTTGAGAAGAAAAGGCAGGGAATCCCCAGGGCAAGCTATTGAGCTTACTTAAGTGGTTGGCAAGCTCCCTGTCTTAAGAATACTGGCAAGGTACAATTGAAAAGGACACCTAATATTAATATTAGACCTCAATGCACATGCAAGCATGTGTGCATGTAGATCTATACTCATTCAAACACACACACGCTCCACCTACATATACATGCAAAAATAATAAAATAGCTATTAGGCTGAAGAAAATCACAAAGGAAAATTTGTACATGTTCAGTAGACAGCACTTCACGCTTAACCCCTGAACCATCTCTTCATCCCTGATATTACCTAACTTTTAAAGGGTGGTATGTAAAACCAAAAGAATTATGTTTTTCTTGACAAGTAACTAAATGTATTTGGGCATCTCATAGCAGAAGAAAGAGGGGGAAAAACTGCCAGGCAACCAGCAAGTCTGCTGCATAAAATAGTGTGTATGTCACAAGGAAAGAGACGTGTGTACAAGCACCAGAAGCTACATGAAAAGTAGAATTACTATTAGTACAGTTTTTATCTATGGATTATGAATAAATGGACAATAGGCTGGGTATTCCTATACCTAACTTTGACGTTTTTTTATTATCTCTGGTTTCCTCCCTCCTATGTATGTGTGTGTGTGTGTCTGTGTGTGTATCAGATGTCCTGTGTATGCCGTTGTTGTCCTAAGGCTGACTTCAGGAATCACCTTGGATTGTGCTATCTCCTCTTTGGTTTTGCTCTGGAGTTTCCCAGACTCTGTCTTTTAGGGTACCAGGCTACCACCATTTCTGACTATTGTTTTGATGTGGGATCTGGAATCTGAACTAAGGACCTTCTGCTTGTGAGGCAGAGGCTTAACCCCTGAACCATCTCTTCATCCCTGATATTACCTAACTTTTAAAGGGTGGTATGTAAAACCAAAAGAATTATCAAATTATCATTATTTAAATATTAATATCACTCTCTCAATTAGAATCAAGTTTCTGCAATACCAACAGGCTTTTTTTTCCATTCAAATTTTTTTTCTATTTCCACTCATACAAATTTAACAGGTATACTAGTCCCCCCTCCCTCCAACCCCTATCCCCCTGTACCCCTCTTCCCCTCCCCCTTCCCTACCCATCCCCCAGTGCCTCCTGCTCCCATCCCTGGAGCATCCTTTAATGTGCATTCCAAGCTCTTCTCTGGGTCCTCCTCTCGAATGAGGTGCAAGGACCCAGTGGCATTTCCCAGAACCCTTTCCTGTGTTCCCGTTAAGCATAGGAACACTACTGTGGCTGTCAATCCCTTCCCTCCCAGGATCCTAGTCCCTTTAGCAAATGCTAGACTTTGTGAGGTCAATAGTGTGTTGGACATTGCCCAGGGCATGTAAAGTCCAAATATGATTACCTCGGCCCTAACTTGTGTGGAGTATCTTGCATATCATTGCTCCTCCCATTCTTGTGCTCTTATAATCTTTCCGCCCCCTCTTCCGCAAATTTTCCTGAGCTTCATGATTTGGAGAAATTAGGCTAGCCTAGTACCAAGTGATTGATATAGAGTCTCTGATGTTCTGGATTATGGTTTGTTGATTTTTGTTTTTCAGTTTTGCTGCTCCCGCACTGCCCTTGGCTCCACCCTGATGGGTATTGGATGTCACCCCCTGGCCAGAGATAAAAACCTGCTAAATTAGAGTCTTGTTATAAGAATATATTCAAAGGTAGCGACTGCGGTGAGAGATGGGTCAATCATCCATTTGCAAAATGGTTACTTTCTGGTGAGATCATACCCCATCAGTTGCACATGATCAGGAAGGAAAGTCTGTGAACTTAACCAGATGTCTCATTACTTACTTGCAGTCCTTGATGGTGGCCTATTTTCTCTGCTGTAACATGGTCCCCTTTCTCGTTACTGGTGTGGCCCTCCTTCCCCATCCCTCCTGTTCATAATCTTAGCAATTACTGTAGTTATTACAGAGATTTATCTTTGAGTGTCTCTAAGTGGGTTTGGTACTAAGAGCCAACTATTAGGGGTACATACGGTGCTTAATTGTACTTGCTTGGGATACTTCACTCAATATAATTGTTTCTAATCCTATCCATTTCCCTGCAAATTCCATTAATACATCATTTTTGATGGCTGAGTAGTACTTCATTGTATAGATGTACCACATTTTCCTTATCTACTCGTCCACTGCTGGACATTTGGGTTGATTCCATGACTTTGCTATTGTAAACAGTGCTGCTATGAACATGGTCATGCTTGTGCTATCAAGGTGAATTTTTGGTGTATGGGGGGTTATTGCCAAAAGTGGAATCGCAGAGTCATATGGTATTTCAATCTTTAATTTCTTTAAGAATCTCCAGACAGCTCGCCAGAGTGGCTGCATAAGCTTGCATTCCCACCAGCAATGTAGGAGAGTTCCCTTCTTTCCACATCCTCTCCAGCATTTGGTGTTGTTTTTATTGTGGATTTTTGCCAGACATGATGCAATTATTAAAGGAAGATAAAGGGAAAGCACTTCAAGACATCAGTACAGGTGATCCTTTTTAAGACAGGACCCTCAACATACAGGCAACTAAAGGAAAAAAATAAGAGAAATGGGACCACATCAAAACGAGTCTCTTCCACAAAGGAAAGACTTAACAGGATTAAGAAATGACTTAGTGAACAGGAGAAAGTATTTGCAACCTATTCATCCAACAGGGGAAGAAGCTCAAAGACTTGAACAAAGAAATAGATAATATAATTAAAAAATAAGCTAAAGAATAAGATGTTTCTCAAGCGAACAAATGGCCAACAGGTACATTAAAAAAATAAAAGCTCTCAGCCTCCATGATGGATGCGACCTAAGCCACCTCCAGCTTCTACCAGTCAGCCATGCCTTTTCCCCCATAAAGGACTGTATCTCCCCTCTGGAGCCATAAGCCAAATAAATCTTCCTTTCTCTTTTAAAAAGAAAAGAAAAAGAGCTTACTCTCACTGTTCACTCAAGAAATGCAAATCCGGGACAGAGTCAACAAGGAGGAGGTGGAGGCGGTCCATGGTGGTTCCCAAATTTGCCCGTGGTTCTACACACACACACACATAACACACACATAACACATACGCACAATTGAATAACTAATAATAATAATAATAATAATAATAATAAAAAGAAATGGAAATCAAAACCACAGGAGATGAAATGTCACCACACTAGCAATGTCAGAAATAATAGCAGCTATTAGCTCAGGTGGTGGAATGTTGACAACATGCACAAAGCCCCAGCAAAGACCCCGAGCACTGAATAAACCAAGCTACACAGAAGTGTCTCAGGCTGATAGAATCCTGTCAATTTTTATCACATAAACGGCTAAAGACACGGAAGTGTACCTTACCTTGATTTTGTTTTATTATATATATATGAATCATCATAATGCACCCCACAATTTAAAATTTTAGGCTTCAATTAAAAAGCCTGTTTTTCATTCTTGTGGCATGCGCACATACACATGAACAATAGCCACATGTAAAACCCACCTAACCCCAACACACTTGCAAAAAAAAAAAAAGTTTTACATATAGCAAAAGAAAACACCTACTTTGAAAACATCCCAATACAGACAGCAAAAATAAAATACATATACCTTCACTTGGCAGCAGGATGAATAAAGGTTCTTATTGAGGTCAATCTACAGAACCTACATATTAGCAGAGAATGACTCTTGCAAATTGTCTATTGACTTAAACTACCATGTTGTGGCCACACACACACATACAGAGAGAGAGAGAGAGAGATTCGTGTAAAATATTTCAATAAATAATAAAGATATATAAGTATAATAACTTAAAAGTAAAATGAGATAAATAGATAAACTATGGAAGTTACCAGCCGAGCTTCTGAGACCATCAAAGACCTCCTTTTCAGGAGCATCAGCGACACCAACAGCGATCCATGACTATTCTTCAGACTAACCTAGAGGGCTTCCTCCTTGTTTCTGGAGGATTTAATTCTGCTTTAAAGTTTCTCCACTCTACCAAGTTTCCTCCACAGCCTGAGTCTATTTTCACCTTAAAAACTATCCCAATTCCAACATCAGAACCAGATCAATTCAATGAAGAAGTTAGCTTCAGCTGAAGTTAATGGCGTCTTTAGCAAACAATGGCAAGCCAGAACATGCAGAGGTTGACTCTGTGACACGGTTGGGGTGGCTGCTGAGAGCCAAAAGAAGTCATGAAAAGGTGCTCCAGGAAAATATAATATTATTTTTAACCATGTTCCCTGGCTGGAATGGTAGTAGATTGAGGAGACAGGGAAGATCCAGAGACAGGGGAAGATGTGGGTAAGAAAGTGGCTACTGCTTGCAATGGATCAGAAAGCATGAATGTTGAAATAGGAAAATGTGTAAGTTCCCAGGGCTGCCAGAACCCCACATGATGGTAGGAGACATCATTTGCTGACATCTGGGCAGCAGAAGGGCAGGTTGAGAGCTGGAGACACTCTAAGACACTGGCCAGACGACCCTTTCCCAGAGGTGGAGGCCGTGGAGAAGGTTGAGGGATCGAGGGGGGAGGGAGGTCCAACAGCAGCTTCCAGCTATTGGTTGAAGGTTTGGAGTCATGCGTCATGAGAGAACAAGAGCAATTAATAATTAATGCCACTTCCTAATTCAGATTAGATGGCCATCCTGCATGTCAAACACATACTTGGCATTCTTGTACTCTTGATCTCTTACAATCCTCACTTTTCCAGACAAGAGTTCTCATCAATCTTCAATGGAAACATCCTGTAGCTCAGAGATTAAAGAATTTATTAAGGTCACTAATACAGAGAGTGAGAGTTTTGCCATTTTTAAACCTGTCTGGCTTCAAATTCCAGGTTATTTCAGCTCATTTTCAAGGAGTGAAAGTCCAGCAGCACTTTAAAATGATTTCATTTTTATTTCTCCAGGATGCCTCCAAACAAGCAGTTCACAAACATAAGACAAGTTTGGGAATCACTGATAAGTTAACAAACACACCTGTGCTATATTTTCAACCCTTCAAATGAATAGTTTCATCATAATGATATTCTCATGCTTTCTATAGTTACAGATTTTAAATATTACTTACATTTTATGGCAGTTGGTGAATTCAGCCAGCACTGAAAGAATGCTGTCTCCCCACTCCGCCCCACCCCACTCCATAGGCAAAGAAGGAACTTTTGAGTACCTCAAAGGAGTAAAGTTTTTCCTCCCTCTCATCTTAAGTAAGGACGGTTCTTGCCTAAGTGTTCATACCCCTGAGTCACTGTAATTTTATTATCCTCTTTAACTTAGCAACGGGACCAGACAGGTCAGAAGTCATGGCCCAAAGAGGTGTAAGAACAGGACGAATACTAGGGGGCTCAAGCAAGCAAAACTTTAAAGCTCATTAAATTTCTTGTTGACTTAGTAACTTTGGGGGAATTTTCAGCAGTGTTTGAACCAGTAAGATTCTTACCTTTATCTTGAGCCTATTAATTCCAGCATTAAGAAAACAATGGCAGGATAATCAGGATTTTCCTCAACTATAGACTAGCCTGGGTTACATGATATCCTGACCAAAAAAATGATTTTTTATATTCAGCTATCTGTTTTAAAACACACAAAGGGTAAGTTATGAAATGATATATAATACAGCAATATCCAATGTATCTCAATACTGGCAAAAAAGAGTAGTCTCACGTAGGAAATTTTCAAAGGAGTAGAATGGACTTGACTATTATTTTGTTGAAAGAATTTCAAAACTGGGCTGGAGAGGTGGCTCAGGGGTTAAGCCTCTGCCTTGCAGGCAGAAGGTCCTGAGTTCGGATCCCAGATTCCACGTATAGACGCCAGGCGGAAGCGGGGACGGCCTGCGCTTCTGGTCCTGGTAGGGCGGAGCCTGTGAATCCCGGGGCAGAAGGAGGTGGAAGCGTCCATGGTGGTTCCCGAATTCGTCCGTGGTTCTACACAAACAGAGACACACACGCGCGCACATACATACATATACATGCACAATTGAATAAATATAATAAAAAAATACTTAAAGAATTTCAAAACTGTCTTGGGTTCCTTGGTTTCTTTTTTTTATTTATTTATTATTTATCCAATTGTGCATGTATGCATGTGTGCGTGTGTGTATGTATGTGTGTGTAGAACCACGGACCATTTCGGGGACCACCATGGACGCCTTCCACCTCCTCCTTGTTTACTCTGCCCCGGGATTCATAGGCTCCGCCCTACCAGGACCAGAAACGCAGGTCGCCCCGCTTCCCCCCGGCGTCTATACGTGGGGTCCAGGATCCGAACTCAGGACCTTTCACCTGCAAAGCCTAAGCTTAAGCCCTGAGCCACCTCTCCAGCCCCGGGTTCCTTGCTTTCTTAAGCAGCACCAGTCTATGGCATTTGCTGATAGCTTCTCTCCTGTTGTTGACACTGCGGTGCTGGTCTCTGTGACTGTTTACAAGCTACTGCCTCCTTCCGGGTCCTACCAGTCACCCATCAACATCATCTTTTGCCTCTTGGTGTCTCAGTGCTTGGTCATGGTCCAGATTGTCGAAATTGACTTAGGCATGCTATTTTGATTTTTAAGTGTCATGTAACGTTGCAGTTCTCTTTTTTTCTCTCTTACTCCTCCCCAAGTCTTTGATGATGGTAGGAAAAGAACCGTTTCCCACCGTTTATGTAGATTCACAAAAAGAAGATGAGGTAAGATGTGGCCAAAGCCTATAGGATTTTACCTTGTGAGTAAATTCTCACCAGGACATAGAGGTCTCAAATATTACCTCTCATTCCTCTAGAGGTAGGACGTCATTTCTAAGTCACAGATAAAGAATATTAAGATGTGGCATAGGGAACAAATGAGCGAGTCAGAGGAGAAGAAAGAGGTGACCAATGAATTTACCCTGTGCACATTTTTGGAGTTACTACACCTGAAGCCATTTTTACCAATTGCATTATTTTTTTAATTTTTTTATTATTTAATTAGTTGAGCATCTGTTCGCGAGTGTATGTATGCGTATGTGCATATTGCGCAGAACCATGGGAGAATTAGGGAAGCACCATAGACGCCTCACCTCCTCCTTGTTTACTCTGCCCTGGGATTCACAGGCTCCGCCTTACCAGGACCAGAAAGCTGGCCACCACTGCTTCTGCCTGGCGTCTATATGTGAGGTCTAGGATCCGAACTCAGGACCTTCTGCCTGCCTGAGCCACCTCTCCAGCCCCCCAATTGTATTATTATTAAAATTACGCAGAACATAACTTATGGAGAGAAAAGAACTTGGAAGAAGCGAAGAAGATTACCATTAAAAGTGATCCAAGGGGCGGTAAAATTGTAAGAGCACAAGCATGGGAGGAGCAAGATACTCCATACAAGTTAGGGCTGAAGCAACACACTATTTTCCCCACAAAGTCTAGCATTTGCTAAAAGCACCAAGATCATTGGAGGCAAGGGATTGGCAGCCAAAATAGTGTTCCTATGCTTAAGGGGAACACAGGAAAGGATTCAGAGAAATGCCGCTGGGTCCTTGTATGTCATCCTTGTATGTCATCGGAGAGGAGGACCCAGAGAACAGTCAAGCATGCACATTAAAGGATTCTCCGGGGATTAGGGAAGGGGAGGCACTACGAGGTGGGGAGGGAGGGGGGAGGGGAGGGGGAGCAGAGGGGTGGGGGGAGGAGGAGGGAGGGAGGGAGGGAACCAGTGTACCTATTAAGTTTGTATGAGTGGAGATAATAAAAAATGTTAAAAAAAAAAAAAGTGATCCAAGCCTCCCAGAGCCAAAATGTGTAAGTGTATATGTCAGTCCCAATATTTTGGGTGTACCTGCATTAGATCATTGTTTCTGACCTGGAAGGACACGGCACATCTTTGGTTCCTTTCTATCTTTTGTCATTCCTTTTAGGAGTGAAGAGAAGTAATGCTTTTGAATGGTGAGGCTGCTGCTTTGGGGGCTCATTGAAGTATTGAGTTTAATAATCACACATTAAGCAGATTGTGTTCTGACTCATCTGACTACTGGGTGGTGTTGGGCAGACGGTAATATCAGTTTCCTCACCATAAAATGAAAAAGAGGAAATCTGATTTTCTCGGTTCTCTCAATACATAAAAAGTGTTGTGATTCACTACTCCTCCTTTGCCACATACCCAGATAAATTGCTGAATTCTGAATGAACATGGCTTGAGTTTCAGGAGTATTTCTGAGGACTCCCCTGCTTCTGCAGTGATGGAGTTGTTACCATGTTTATGTGCGGAGAGACTGTGAGGTCATGACAAAGGTTCCATGTGCCATGGGTGTTGGTGCTGTGGGGAGCAGGAGCTTCTCTTAGGATGGAGTGTCTGTAGCAGTGTCTGAAATGTACATGTCTTTTTTTTTCAATATTTATTTACTTGGGGGGAGGGCACATGCGTGCCATAGTGCATAGGTAGAGAGGGCAGAGGACAGCTTTTGGAAATCAGTTGTCTCCTGCCACCTTGTGGGTGGACTTGCAGAGACTGAACTTGAGTCTCCAATTTGGAAGCAGGGGACTTACCTGTTGTGTCATCTGGCCAACGCCTAATCACTCAAATATAGTAAAAGGTTTTGGCCCTAACTTACAGTACTGACTGCCTTCAACACTTCACTGTTGTATATGGAATATGCGTGAAAATGTTGATGTGTGATAAACGACTTACATTTTTAACTTAACAGGTGAAAATTCATGCATTGGAAGGCTATCGCGGTCAGAGAGTAAAGGTGTTTGGCTGGGTCCACAGGCTGCGCAGGCAAGATGAGCAGATAGCTCTTCTTGCTTTTTTTGAATTTTGAATGACCCCGATTTTAGATGAAGGATAATAGTTTTTATATTCATTCCTACTTAATAGCGCTGTAGATAATTTGGAAATGATTTAAATTATTTAAATGTTGTTTTGACTATTAGCAATCACAGTGATCAAGATATGCATAATATTTTTAAAAATTTTTTATTATTTATTCAATTGTGCGTGTGTGTGTATGTGTCTGTGTGTGTGTCTGAAGAACCAAGGGTGAGTTCGGGACCCACCATGGCCCGCCTCCACCTCCTCCTTGTTTACTCTGCCCAGGGATTCACAGGCTCCATCCTACCAGGACCAGAAATACAGGCCAGCGGGCATCAGCCAGGCGTCTATAAGTGGGGTCTAGGATCTGAACTCAGGACCTTCTGCCTGCAAGGCAGAGGCTTAACCCTGAGCTACCTCTCCAGCCACAAGGTATGCAAAATATTTTTCAGATTGAATTTTTGTTAAGGAAGGTCAGACTGTGCTTTCAAACTTGGTTGTGGTTTTTTGTTGTATTTCTTTAAAATTAAAAAAAAATTGGTTTTTTTTTGTGTGTGTGTTTTTATGTTATCATATGATTTCCTTGGTTCCTGATGTTTGGTTTCTCTTTTTATTCGTTTAGAAGTGTTATATCACAAGTGATTGTCAGATAATTCATAAAAAATTGTGTCATGACTTTAAAAGTGTTTCTCCTCCCCAATGTTTATACAATCCCACACTCCAGCACAGCACTGTCTGTAACCTACCAGGGATTCCAAGTGAATTAGATGTAACATCGGACCTCATGTCTTGCTGTCCTATGACCCCATGGATCATGAGGGTCTTACAGGACTAGCAAGTACACTACACATGCTCATGGCACTTTTGGCACCGCAGGCACATCAGAGGAATGGTGTCACAGAGAGGAGTGAGCTTCCAGTTTCCAGGTGTTAGCTTTGCTGTTTCCTTATGTAAGATCAAAGTCTGAGAAGTATTCCGGGTCCCTTGAGACTGGCTTTTGCAGTTGTTCTTCATTGTTGCTGATAAATTTGTTGGACCCTGAGACCCTCGCCCTAAAATTCACAGAACAGGCCAGTCCAGGCCCACAGTGTAGATATTTGCTCATAGCTGATCAGGCACAGCTATAGTTAGCTATTGCTCATAGCTATTCAAGCGTAGCTACTGCTAGCCATTGTCTATGCACCTTGCTACTTCCCTCCCTGCCCTGAAACCCCTGGTGATGGGAAAAGGAGCTGTAACCCTTAGTGATGGGAAAACAGGCTGTAACCTCAAGATGACTAGCCCTAGGGAAAACAAGTCTTGCAAGAAAATTCTGTTAGTAGCATAATTGCCATCTGGAGCAAACTTCCTGCAGTTAAGCAGGTAGACTGCATCAATCACGAAGGCCTGGACTCTTGCTAACCAACGAGAACCCCCCACCCAAAAACCCCTTTATAAACCCCTTGCTTCAGTCGCTAGGGGCTGCTTCAGTCTCTCCTGCGTGAGAGGTTGCTGGAGCCACCCGGCGCGTTGTTAAATAAAACCTCATGCTATTGCAGCAAGAAGGGTCTTGGTCTTTCTCTCGGTGGCCTCCTTCCTGACTGAAAGACGGGGGTCTTTCATTTTGGGGGCTGGTCCGGGATTCGAGACCCCTGAGAGATTGCCCCAACACCTGCCTCTGAGGTATGTGAGCGCTCCTGTCTGTGTTTACTTGTGCTTTGTTTAAGTCTGTGTCTGTTTGTGTTTGATACTGTGTCTGTTTGTTTCCTCTTACGAGTATTAGGTTTGGGGAGGTCAGAAACTGCGAGACAGACGTGTCATAGTGCAGAGACCGCGAGGGTCCCAGAGGACGCTCTGGACTCTCTGTAGGGGAAAGGACAGAAGTGTCCGCTCCCCACCTGAGTTTCTCTAATCTGCTGTCTGTAGTTTGTCTGATCTGCAGTCTACATTATTTGTGTCTTGTCTATCTTGTCTTGAATCACTAAAAGGATATTAGGAAAAGAACCAAAAATCTGAGTGTTAAGGTAGAAAAAATTTAGCCTGTGATGATAAAGAGTTACTTAAAATGTTCTGACTTGGATTTCTTATAATATGTGGGTTTTATGTTTCAAAATAACAAGCTGTGGCCATTATAAATTTCATTGTGTGCTTATGATCACATTTTGGTTTTTGACTCTGTTTACTATTTGACATGCTCAATTTAAATGCATGTGCACACTTAGAAATAAATCATTTTGATAATGTTAAAAGGCCTGAGTACGTACTGACCAAAATATCTTGTTTTACCTTGAAGCTTCACAAAAGGTGGCATTGTGTTTTTACCTAGGATTTGGTAATATCGCTTTTGTAGTTCCTTTAAAAGTTTATTTTCCCATGAGTAATACCAACATATCTAGCAGCCAGAAAGGAAAACTGATTTCTGAAAAATTTATTGGAATTTCTTCATTCTCCTGGTATGTACAAGTTCCCTTTCTTGGGGACAAATCTGCTTTCTAATTCCCTGTTCCCAGGTGTACTCCTGTGTTCTGCTATATAATGATTTTTAAGATGAGGTCTACTGCCTCTTTTAAAGGATATTTCTTATAGGATAACTAATGTGAAAACAGCAGGAAACCATCAAGTAGAAAAAAAATATATATGTATAGTACTTAGATGTAAAGGTTTATGAGATGAGAAATGTTACTTAGAAAGTCAAAGTGTGTGCAGGAGGTTTATGAGTTGGTTACCCAAAAGAAGGTTAAAGTATGTGGTGAAGTTTTGTGGGATGTTAGATTTATGAAAAGACTGAAAATTAGAGATGATAGTTTAAAAAAGTATTATATGTTGTGCTTCTACCATGTTAAAAGAAAAGACACCGAGCCTCAGAAATTAGAAACTATAAATTAAGCTTCATGTATTCAAATGTATTTCAGTTGTCTGTTTAAAGCAGAAAATTGGTTACTCCTAAAATCCCAACTTCTCAAGGACAGTAGGAAGCTTATCAGTGGGGTCATAAGTGAAAACTGGAGAAGTCTGAGACCAGGGCCCTCCCTGCCCCCAGCGAGGTGGCCAGCAGGAGAAGCTGAGGCCCCACCTCAGCTGCAGTTTGGAACAGACTCAAGGCCAACTAGGGAGTTTCTCTAAATCTTGGACTTCACGGTAAAAGAGACTGTGCTAAACCAACCTCTGCTTACCTTTTGGAGCAGGCCTCTCTTGGAGGGGGAGGAAAAGGGCACCTGCAAAATGGGGGAGGGAATGTTTTAACCTCTGTATGAATGTGTGAGTGAGTGTCGGCCTGAGGTGGGAAACCTGTAACATCTCTGGCTCAAGTTTGTAGTCCCACGGTGAGATCCCTAAGATCTCTTAAAGCCACGGGATTCGATTGGGCCAGTTCTGCGTTTCCATGGTGATGACATACGGTCTAGGGTGGGATCGGATTAGAATCCGATTGCAAGTCACGAAACCGCTGAACCCACTATGGCCAAGTTATCACCCATGACTCTGCAAAGAGTGTGGCCAGACTGGTACTTGAATGATCTCTCCTGGAGGGATTCCCAACCTTTGTCTGTCTGTGTCGTGTGGTGGGGATCAATGTGACTCTAGCTCTTTGTCTACATAGTACAGTGGGGATCAATGTGACTGTAGCTCTTGTTAGTCAATGGAAGGGAATTCCTAGAAATGTTTGCCCTGAAGGAAAGTGCTTCAAGTCTGAGACAATGACTATGCTGTTTAAATAGCATAGGGAATACAGGAAGCTTCAGGCATGTATGGACCATGGACTCTCCCCTTTTAATGTCATCGAGTGGGGCTCTGGTGGCGTCAGGTGGAGTGCTGGCATCCCCCGACCATGCCACGGGCAGTGTCAGTAGATGTCTTTGCTGACAACACTGTGTATATAGTAATTGGCAGAACTCTGCTAAGCCATGCATCCTTTCCTCAAGTCCAGGTTCACTAAACTGAAGCCAAAAGAGAGATTTCCCCTTCCTGTGTCCAGGAACTATATTTAAATTATAATATTATCCAACTAGAGAAACAATAGCAAACAAATGACAGAAAGTTAAGAGACTACAGAGATCTGTATCAAAAGTACCAGCTAGCAACTCAGGAGAAGCTTTGCCTCCCAATGTCCTCAAGACTAAGGTGAAACAGACAGGAATTTCATTTAGCTTCCATGTCAACAAAACTCCTGTCTGGAGGATAGCATCCTCATCTGTAAGGGAGGGGCTGGCACCATCAGGAAGCTTTCATTTCTGTCTTGGAGATAGAATCCTTTATTTCTGTTTGTCCTAGGACTTTAAAATAGGACAGGTGACCTAGGACGTAGTATAAAAAAAGGAAAGAAAAAGAGAAAGAACCAGAAAGCAAAGATATCAGAACTTGACATTTGCCTTAGGGGATAGATTAACCAGGCATCCCAAGCAGATCAACCCAGGACCCCTCCCGACAGGGGAAAGGTGGAAAAGATGCTTTGAATATGACTAGCCTGGGCGCTTTGAGACGGTTGTGAGCACAGAAAGCTTTCATGTGGCCTATGTCCCAAACATGGGAATTTCCACTGGAGGAAAGATTGCCCCCTGAACCCCAGGGCCCAGGGGTCGAGCACCCTGGTGGAGATCAATGTAATGGCCTGAAGCTTATAGCTTCCCTCCGATGGAAAAGGAGTTTGCAGCTGGTAACCAGTGAAAGTCCAAAGTGCCAGGTTGAGCATCTCATGAGAACCTTGGGTTTAACGTGCAAATGGGAAGCCTCTTTGTTTCTATGTTAATGGACGAGGGAGCACAAAATTCTAGTGCTCAACTTTCCTTCCTAGGCTTTTGTCAACTTTTGATTTTACTAAAATGTTTAAGATCAGGAAATGACAAGTTCATTAGTCACCCACAAAGTAACTACTGAGATTCCTGATAGTAATGTTATTTTAGGCATTCCTTTGTTTACATGCCTGAATGCCCGAATATTATAGGTTTAGCTTAATAGAATAAAATATTTTAGCACTGTTATAAAGTCATCCACGTGGTTCTGGTTTTAGATGCACCAAAGATATTAAAAGAGAAAATCGTGGATTACAGAAAATGCTAGATAACATATAACAAAAGTCTGCAGTTTAAAGACCCTAAATGCTGCATCCTTATCCAACCGTTCTGATGGATAAGATCCCAACCCGATAAGATATTATTTCAAGCAAACATTTTCTGGAAAAAAGACATGGCTTTATTTAGGAGAAATGAAAGGATGCTATCATAGGAGATATTATTCTTTTAATAATTAATTATATTGCTTAAGCTCATGCTGGGACTTATAAAATGTTGGGCACACGTATAGTTAATTCTAAAATGTGTTCCTTGCTGAAATCAAAAGGAGCTCAATCCCTCTTTGTATATTTATTACAACCATGTGGGCTCAGCCTCTTGGTGGTGGAGCATTATAGACTGGCTAGGTTTGGGACTCCAGGTGTTAGAGTAATGACTCCATTAAAAAGCCAAAGCTGGCTTTTCATTTGAATCAGAGGAAGGGGCCTAAGATAATGCTTAGGGATCTGTAGAATTTTCTATGTAAAGGCATATGTTCTTTTACACTCCTTTAGAACGTGACCTTGGAGACTCACAGCTGCCAAAAAGAAAGGGGGGGGGTGTCTCCAGTATGTAGATTAGCTTCTGGCTCTTACACCTTACAACATGATGAGCTTATTTGGTTTATCCCATGTGCCTTCCCAGTTACAATGGTTTATGTTGTAGGCTTAAGTTATCTGTTTTGTCTCCTTTAGACGACCTTGAAATAATAAAGTCATCTGTCAAAGACCTGGACTATCCCAGCATCACATAGATGAGGACTTAGATGAGGGCACCAGACCACTTCATCTCCACCGTCCCGACTCAGCAGGAAGCAGTCAGAAAGAATCATCGACCTTTATCCCCAAAGTGATCTGAGTCCTCAAATAGGTTTATAGGAAAATGAGGCAGGATTAGAGCAGCCATGCTGGGATTCCTAAGAGACATCCCCCACTGATGGAATCGCCTGGAAGGAACACCCCTGCTGAGGAACTGACTCCAATCCTCCCAGAAATTTACCACGAGAACTGTAACTGACACTCCATGATTGGAGTGTGCCTAAAGAAAATGGGGGAATGAAAGAATTAATGTAGAAAAAGAAATTTCCAATTTCCTAGGCAAGCCAGAGTGTGATGAGCTAGTCTCAGAATCACATTACCTCACTCCAACTCAAGGATTCCCAAAAAAGGCAAAGGACATGTGTGTCCAGGCCAGATACCGGGACTTCTCCCCACCCCAGGAATTCCAAGGAAACACACTTATCCCCAGGTTTCTGGGTAAAGCCTCGAGTACGTGCTGCTATGCTCATCGCCACCGAACCCCGCCCCATTCCCTTCGCGTCTAAACTTGCACCAATGAGTTTAAAAGTTAAGTGTATAAGCCAATTATTAGATGACACCTCACTACCTCAACACCTCCTTACAAAAACTGTATAAAAAGTCTGTGCCCTGTGTGCTCAGGGTCGTCTCTCCCTTTACTGTATGGGGCGACCCCAACGCGCTGGATAATAAACCTCTTGCAGTTTGCATCGATCTCGTTGTCAGCGTGGTTTCCTGAGTCGGGTCATCTTCCGAGTGGGAGTTTTGTCCCAACAGTATCATCTAACCAGCCAGAACAAGTTCTGCAAACTTGCTGGAGTAGGAGAACTTACAAAGTTGACATTGGCTATTTCTCATTCTCTCTATCTGCCATTGAAGGCATAAGTGATCACTTACAAGAGGAAAGAAGTGCAGGCACAAGGAGAGTTCGCATAGTCCCACAGACAATAACCGTGGATCAGCGATGTTCTGCAGCAAGTGCCGATGCCTCCTGTCTGACTGGGCCATGATCACTTCAGAGCCTCAAAAACAGGCCACTGTCCAAGATAGAAATTTGGGGATGGAAGTGGGTGTCATCTATCAAGCAGCTAATGACACACTGCTTCACCCAGCACACCGCTTATACTTCATCGTTTAGAAAGACCTCGCTCCTTACATGAATCTGTGTGACTGGGTTGGTATGCAGTTCTATACCTCATTGCATGAATATAGTAAGTCAGATAGGACTGACTGGTATGTATTCTGTAGATTGTGGCTTGAATGTGGCAACATAAGACTGGCTAGTGTCCAGGGAACGACCTGCTTCTGTCTTGTTGCACTTGAAATTTTAAATATTAGTGAAGTCTTATTTAACTGCAGGATGTCCCAGAAGCTCCTGAGAGACAGATGACAGACATCATTAATGAACCCATCTTGCTGTGTCGGTTTCCTGTGGAGATCAAGTCCTTCTATGTGCAGCAATGTCCTGAGGATTCCCGACTCACTGAATCAGTCAGTTTGTGATTTTTAGGGCATTAGAAAATTTGCTTTTCATGGGAGAGAGCACTATCCTTTGGAATAAGATACAGTTCATGGCAAAAAGTTCATAAATCCAGAATGACAATGATTAAGGGGATGAAGTTTTCCCTCCTGATGAGGTTGACGTTTGTTAGAGAATGTGAGTAATGTTTGAATGTCCTACCATCATGATGTTTTCAAGTGAAGCATTTACCATTTCCATGGAAGCCCCCCAGGCCAGTCTGATAGTAACTGTGTGGTCTCCTATTGTGTTTTAACTTGTAAAGGTCGATGTGCTAATGCCCAATAGTGGAGAGATTGTGCGAGGCTCAATGTGTATCTGGGATAGTGATGAAATGCTCACAGGTTAAAAAAGGGAAGGAATTGACCAAACTCCTTACTACTGGTATATAGATCAGGTAAAAATGGTCTTTCAAGTTTAATTCTTTTCACTGTAATAGCTTTATATATACTGAAATGATTAAAGGGAAAATATGCCACCTGTCCCCATGGCGGCTATGCCCTGGGCCTGGAGCGATTCCTGACTTGGATTCTGAACAGGTATCCCATCTGAGATGTGTGCTTGTACCCTCGCTTTGTCCAGCGTTGCATGCCATGACCAGTTCCTCATGAAGCATGAAGCAAAGTGTGTGGTTCATGAAACCAACAGACTGCCTCTACAAAGAAGAAAAAGTCGAAATCATCCATTATTACCTGTTTTCTCTCCTGTTTTATTCCCGCTATCTTAAAAAAAAATCCACGTTTCTCAGACATCAACTGACATTGATGTCGTTTTAAAAAAAAAAAAAAACCCATTAGGAAGTTTGGAGCAAATATGTGGCATGTAACTCTTTAGCTCAGGAGGATTTGACATTGTACCCAACTACAGGTGACTGATAGTCATTGTGTTAAATGTACCATATAGAATTACATTTTATGTTCTGACATTCCAGTAACTTTACCTCTTTGTCTTTTCAAGTGTAACTGGAATTCTTTAATTTATTTCATTGTATAACTCTGCTGTAGCAAACATCTTAAGGGAAAGTTGGCAATGTGACATAAAAATCTGGTATTAGTGTGTAACCAGCTATAGATACTGAAGTCTCACAAATGCAGTCTTTCGCATCAGTTATTATTCTACTCATAAGCACATGCAGTGCTTAGAATCAATTCCTAGACATGTATATTAATAGGAAGAATTTATCTGGAAAACAAAATCATCTTCAGGTTTGAAATGCGCATAATGACCGGGGGTGATCTAAGAGATTCACCGAATCTCATTTCACCTTAGAGTGAGGGAGTGGTGATCTCTGAGTAATTAAGAATTTGCGATTGAGATCTTAACAACCATGGGCAGCTCAGTCTTCCTTGCTGTACCCTTAAGCCTGATCTGTGCTGCCCGTGAAGTCACAGCAGGCCTGTGAATGGCTTCAGTGCACCGGATGGTTTCTCCCTCAAGTGCATACCACGTCTTCTCTGCAGGCTGTATTCCCATCCATCAATAAATGAACACTCACACAAACTCTGCTGGCTGGTTTTTTCAAAGCTGAACATTTCTGTCTCACTTTAGTTCATATCTTTGTGCATTTTAAAAATCATTTTAGTTATCATAGATATGTATAATTATTAAATTTAATAGTTGTTACTCAAATTCTATGGTCATGAAGGGTAATGATTTTTAAAAATGAAATATTCTATTTTGCAAATAATGAAAATGACCATTGGGAATGGCATTTGTGACCTAATTGACTTGTATTGTAAAAAAAAAAAAAAAAAAAAAAAAACTTTGACGTATGTGAAGGAGCTGTAATTGGCTTCAGCTAAGCAGAATTTCGAGTGAGGAGTTGGGTTTAATTAGCCTAAATTTTAGTTGTGTAAATATATTGAGAGCTGAAATATTCAAGGAACTCCAGGATTAGGAACGATGAGAGAATCTGTTCATGGTCCCCTTGGTCCAAGGAACTGAGTGTAAGAGTAACCCCCATTCACAGGTACTTCATTCCTCTCACTGTGTGGTCCTTATTCTGCTCCAAGTGTTCTGTCACCTACTGTCTTGACACTGCCCTCACTGGAATCCAATCTCATAGCTCTTTCCTCTCTGGTGCCCATCAGTGCATCAAAAACTCCCTTAGTGGTCTAGGGAGATGTCTCAGCAGTAAAGCACTTGCCCAGAAAACAAAAGGAGTGAAGTACAGATCTCCAGCCCCCACAAAATCCTGTGTGGGTGTAGCAATCAGCCTGTAATTCTGTTCTTGGAAAATGGAGATCCTTACAGGAAGCTCCATCTTTTCAACTTAGTTAAGTTACGATTTTGGTTAGCTGTTTAGTAAACTATAATTGCCCTTCCTTTCTGCACAACTTCTTATTTTCCTTGTAATTAATGTCTTGGTTTTCTTTTGTTGCCAATTTAGTCCCAAAAGACATTAAAATACCTTGGATAATCTCTGTCACCGCTTCCCACAGAGGTTTCTCTTGGGTCCTCTGCCTCCCTTCCTGTGAATCTATCGCCTGGAGTTCTTGGAACACACACCTGTCATGGGTAGACCTTTCACCATCATCCAGGGACTTGGCTTTACTTTGCTCCTATATTAGATATTCTCTTTACTGTGTTGACCGTTTCTTGGTTTGCTTCCTAATTGGTCATTTCTAATCTGGAAGTTCCCTGAGAAAAGATTTGTCTAAGGCAAATCCCTGGAACATCGAATGTCAAAATGTTTTAATCCTCATGTCCCACCTAAAGTAAAGTCTCTCTGTGTGTAGGATTGTAGGTTAGAAAATATTTGCCCTCTGAATTTCGAAGTCTTCTGCCTTCCAGTGTTGCTATGGAGAATGGCACCATTCTCACACCGGGTCATTTTCATATAGACTTTCCTTTTTGGAAGTTTATCCCGGTGTTCTGAAATTTCATGTTGATGTTTTGGGGGACTTGTCTTTCATCCCAATAGGGATTTGATGGGTTCTTTAATTTGTTGGTTTGCTTTAGGTTTTTTGTTGGTTTGCTTTAGGTTTTTTCCTGTGTTTTCATTTTTTTAGTTGAAACTAGGGCCTTTGTTCAACTTTCGTACACCCTCCTTTACACTTTTGAGATAGGAGCGCACCAAGTTGCTCAGGTTGCACATATTGAGCTTTGAATCCTGCCTCGGCATCAGTTACAGGCCTGTGAAACCAGACTGTATTTGGTGAGCCTTTTGATCCAGTAAAGTCAGGCTTTGTGGTAATGAAGTTTCTGAAATTGTTTCATTAAGGTTCTTCCTGCTAGGTTTTCCTTCCTACAACTGTTATTCAGATACTAGACCTCTTTTCAACTTTCTTCCCCACCTCCTTTTTCTTTTGTGTGCATGGATGTGTTTCTTTTTGCAGGTTCCTGCAAAGGCCACTGGATAACCTCAGTTTCTATCCTCAGGAACGCCGTCCACCTTTGAAGGCAGAATTTCTCACTGACCTAGACCTCACTAATTAGACTAGATAAGCTGATCAGGAAGCTCTGGCAATCCCCCCGTGTCTTTCCCCCCAGTGCTGAGATCACAAGTGCTAACCTACCCAGCATTTTTATATGGGTTCTAGAGACAGAGCTCAACTCCTTTCCTTCCTGAGTTCTCGATTTCCCCTGATTCTCCTATTAATTTTCTTTTCATTTCTTTTACCATAGTAAAACTGTTTTGGGGCTGGAGAGGTGGCTCAGTGGTTAAGCCTCCGCCTTGCAGGCGGAAGGTCCTGAGTTCGGATCCCAGATCCCATGTATAGATGCCAGGCGGAAGCGGGGGCGGCCTGCGCTTCTGGTCCTGGTAGGGCGGAGCCTGTGAATCCCCGGGCAGAAGGAGGTGGAGACGTCCATGGTGGTTCACGAATTCGTCCGTGGTTCTACACATACACAGACACACACACACACACACACACAGACACACGCGCACGCACATACACACGCATATGCACACAGTTGAATAAATAATAATAATAATAAAAAATTAAAAAAAAACTGTTTGTGGGGGTTTTTTGGTAGGGGGGATTCTAATTAGTAGTGGTGTATGATGTGTCTTTCCTCTATTGCTCTCTGCTTTGTGTTTTGAGATGGGATCTCACTGACCCAGAGCTCTGTCTCAGCTAACAAGCCATCAGGATCTACCTGCCCGAATCTCCTTAGCACTGTTGCCCACACATGTGCTACTGTACCTGGCCTATGTGTGTTTTTAATCCTTAGTCTAGCCTCCAAAATCTATCTTTGATATTTCTTCTTGGTCTCAGCCCACTTCCATACACACTGTTTTCCCCCTCCATTGGCTTGTGCCTTTGTCCTTCCTTTTCTAGGTTTTTCTCAGGTGTGAGGTGACATCTATCTGCTGATAGACAAAAAAAGGGAATGTGACATCCATCATGCCCCAGGCATGGAGGTAGGAGATGTCAGCTCCCTGGGCCCATTAGGAACCTCCTCTGCCTCCTACCCCACCCTCTACCTGTGTCATTCTTTTTGGACCACGTGGGTTCTGCACTTCTAGGAAGTCAATGTAGCTCACTGTCCTTGTTCTCAACAGTGCCTGTGATCTGCAGTCTCAAGCCTTTTGCCATCTCTGGGAACGCGGCCTTCAGTTGGCCATGGATTGGGAGGAACCTGCTCCCTCTCCAGGGGGGAAATCTGGGTGCAGACAATTTGCCTTCACAGACTCAATTACTCTCGTTCCAGCAGGTCCTTTGCATCCCCACTTCTAGAAGCACCTGCTGCCAAGCCTCAGCTACTGGAGTTCTGTAGTTTAGACCTAGATTGTGTGTGTGTGTGTTCACATGCACACACCTGTGAAGGCCTAAGGAGTAACATCGAGAATCATCCCGGATTGCTTCTTACTGCTTTTCTCTGGGTTTCCCAGACTCAACCATTCCGGGCCAGAATTACAAAATGTTGCCTTCTCCTCCCAACTCTCACATGGGATCCAGGACCTGAATTCTGGTTCTGTGGCTTGGAGGCAAAAGCCTTAAGGCCTGAGCCATCTCTGAGTCCAGTCCAGGTGGATCTAATCGTAGGATCGCCAATCTCAGATTCACTTTTCTGAAGGTGCCTGAGCCATGAAGCATTTAATTCACCTGCTTTCCAACTTCTAAAATTCTATCACCTTTCCACTTTCCCATATTTTTAGGCTTGTGCTTGAAAACAAACAAAAGGTACTATTAATGCTAGTTGTCAGTGGGGTTGGGCCACCATGGAATTACATCGGTGTGTCTCAAGCCCTGTCTTTATCAAACACAATTCAGAAGGGAACAGGTGTAAGCAGAAAGATAGGTAAATTCAATTATGAGCTGTTAGGAAGGACAAATTGGCAAGGAGTTAGTCTGTGATTGTTAAAACATAATTTCCTAAGTTCATCTAGTTCAGCTGTGAATCTGAATTCATAGTTGTCTGAGCTGCGGACAGCAGCCCAAGGAAACCTGGCACTGCAGCGGGATGATCAGAGAGAGCCGTGATGGGAACTCTTGAGAGTCTCTGGCCCCCGATTGTGTCTCTTTCCCTTTTGAGAGAATAGAATAAGCACCAACATGGAAACTAGACACCCCAGGATTCAAATACACGTTCTGTCCTTGATAACTGTGACCTCAGAAATGACAGAGGTCTGTCCTTTACCTCTGCAAATCTGTTTTCTTCATCTGTAGAACTGGGTAAAACTGCCTCGTAGCAAATGATGTCAGTGTATTGACATTGTCTAGCACTGTAATGGAAACCCTTTATTATCTGTTTTTCGTTTTCCCATTGGCTAAATGTGGGTGTGACCTAAAGATCTGCACTTACTTTCCTGGGAGCTAGTATTAGAAATTCCTTGTCTATTTACTTGCTACTCAAAAAGATGGCTCAGTGGGCTTTCTTCCTCCCGCCTGCCTGTCTGCCCGACAGTGCTCCCAGTCCTCCATCCCAGGTGAGTTCGCCTAGCCCCCCTAGGTGGCCCAGTGTCCCAGCTGCTATCAACAGCCAGCCCCAGGGACACCCAGGACACCCAGGCTGTCTCCGGTTTTGCCTGACCCAAACCCTGGGCCCCAGCCCCTTTCTTCCTCCCGCCCGCCTGTTCGACCCAACTGCGCTCCCAGTCCTCCATCCAGGTGAGTTTGCCCAGCCCCCCAGGTGGCCCCGTGTCCCAGCTACAGCCAGGCTCCCTCGGGTTTTGCCTGGGCCACGCCCTGGCCTCCAGCCCCTTTCTTCCTCCTGCCTACTTGTCCGCCCGATCGGACAGGACTTGCTCACATTCCTCCATCCCTGGAGTTTGGATGGGCCACTAAGCCAAGTCCCAGGTTCCAGGTGAAGAAATCTGCCATCAACAGTCAGCTTCTCTGCCTCTCCGGCCTAATGGGGACCCACGCACGTGGTCCACAGAAGTCACACTGCTACTAGAATTCAATAGAGTTCAAAGGAAACTCGAGCAAAGTTCTAAGGATCAAAGGCCATACATCTGAAGACCTCTACAATCATCCTATTACATAGGAGAAATTCTTCACATCGAGCCTAAAGATAAGTAAACCTCCTTTTTTTCACCTTAATGTTCCTTTCTAGTATTAATCACTGTAGATTAACTTTTCCATACAGCCATCCCAAAAACATATACAACTCCAGGGAGTACACCACTCACCCTCACATATCACCAAGATAGTAAGTCATAAAAGTGCACTAGCATACTAATATTCCCCCCTGTCCACTTAACCTGACTTAACTGATGTACTAAGAGCCTAATAGCCTCATCTAGGAAATAACAATAACAAAAGACAAACATATCCAACTCCAAGGCAAGCACTAGTAATAACTGCCCAAGTGTAGTAATACCAACTAAATCAGTTCAGTCAAAAACACACAGAAACTGAAAGGTCCTAAAAGACAAAACAACAATGCCCAAGTCAAAGTGCAGATCCATGAGGAACAAAACCCAAGAAGACCAATCTCCCACCAAAAGAATTAACCCCATAATGATAGATTCTAACCAGAACAAATTCACAGAAATTAGCCAAGAAAGCCAGCGCAAATAACAACTTTCAAATTATGATCATTACCATGATTAATACTATGAAAGAGGAAATCCAAGAGGAGTTAAACAACCGCATCAACCACTTTGAACAGGAACACAACAGGCACTTGGAGGAGTTGAGAAAAACAGTTCAAGAAACAAAAAAAGGCATAGAGCAGTTAAAACAGTCTCAGGCAGAGTTTAAAATCGAACTAAAAGACAAGTTATCTTCAACCCAAAACTCAACAGAGAATCTTATCAGCAGAACTAACGAAGCAGAAAATAGAATTTCAGATCTTGAAGACAAAGTGGGAGAATTAACCAGGTCAATGGAAGAGATTGTTAAAGCCAAAAAGATACTGGAGAGGAACATTCAAGAGATATTGGACACCTTAAGAAGCCTAACATGTGCATTCATGGAATACCAGAGCAAGAATCCCAAAATACCACACCTGAGGAAATTTTTCTAATTATCATAAATGAAAACTTCCCTCAACTAAAGAATGAGAGGCTCATCCAAATAGAAGAGGCATTTCGCACTCCAAACAGATATGACCAAAATAGAAACTCGCCATGGCAAATAATAGTCAAAACACTCCACATTCAAGACAAAGAAAAGGTGCTGAGAGCTTCAAGAGAAAAAAATCAAGTCACTTTTAAAGGTAAACCTATTATAAAATAACAAATGACTTCTCAGTCGAAACAGTAAAAGCAAGAAGAGCTTGGAGAGAGGTACTTCAAGTATTGAATGAGCAAAAATGTCAACCCAGGCTGATTTACCCTGCAAAACTATCAGTCATGATCAAGGGAGAAAGAAAAATCTTCCAGCACAAAGACAACTTGAAGGGATACATGTCCACCAAACCAGGCCTTCAAAAAATGCTAGAAATGATACTCAAACTTGAAGAAAAAAACAAGTGTATCCAGGAGGACAGAAGGGAAGTATAATACCACCAAAACATAAATGTCAAACAATACGCTTACAAAATCCGCTAAACATAAAAAATGTCCAGAATTAAAAATAATTTCTCAATTATAACATCAAATGTCAATGGTATGAACTCACCGATTAAGAGACACAGATTACAAACTTGGATTAAAAACCACAACCCATCAATCTGCTGCCTTCAGGAAATTCATGTCACCACAAAAGATAGGCACATCCTAAAAATGAAAGGCTGGTCCAAAATTCTGCAAGCTAATGGAACCAGGAAACAGGCAGGGGTAACCATTATGCTCTCTGACAAAGTGGACTTCAAACTGAAAAACAAAATCATAAGAGACACAGATGGATACTACATTTTAGTCACAGGTACAATTCACCAGGAAGACTTCACAATACTGAACATATATGCACCCAATACAGGCCCCTCCACATTCATTAAGAAAACCCTACAGTGTCTAAGGCGAGAAACCAACCCCCAAACGATAATTCCTGGGGATTTCAACACCGCCCTCTCAACATGGGATAGATCAACAGGTCAAAATCTCAACAGAGAACCAGCTTTTTGACTGGTTGATTTTTTCTATTGTTTTCTTAATTTTGATTTCAGATATTTCTCCCCTTATTTTGCTAATCTCCTCTCTTCTACTACTTTTGGGATCAGATTGCTCTAGTTTTTCTAAAGCTTTAAGCTGCATTGTTAAGTTGTTTATTTCTGATGTTTCCATTTTTCTGATGTAGGCATTAAGAGCTATGAACTTACCTCTTAGAACAGCTTTCATTGTGTCCCAGAGATTTTGGTAAGTTGTATTTTCGTTATCATTCACTTTCAGGAAATCTTGAATTTCCTTTTTAATTTCTTCCTGAATCCAGTTCTCATTCAGCATCATAGTATTAAGTTTCCAGGAGTTAGTGTATTTTCTCTTGTTTGATGTGTTGTGGATGTCCAGCTTTAGGCCGTGGTGGTCTGATAGGGCACAGGTTAGAATTTCAACTTTCTTGTATATGTGTAGATTCATTTTGTGGCCCAATATGTGATCTATTTTGGAGAAAGTTCCGTATGCTACTGAGAAAAATGTGTATTCTTTGGTGCGTGGGTGAAAAGTTCGATAGAGATCTATAAGGTCCATTTCTTTCAGGGTTTGATTAAGTTCCAAAGTGTCTCTGTTAAGCTTTTGACCTGTTGATCTATCCCATGTTGAGAGGGCGGTTTTGAAGTCCCCACGAATTATGGTTTGGGGGTTGATTTCTTGCTTTAGACGCTGTAGGGTTTTCTTAATGAATGTGGAGGGGCCCGTATTGGGTGCATATATGTTCAGTATTGTGAAGTCTTCCTGGTGAATTGTACCTGTGACTAAAATGTAGTATCCATCCATGTCTCTTATAATTTTCTTTGGCTTGAAGTCCACTTTGTCTGATAGCATAATGGCTACCCCTGCCTGTTTTCTGCTTCCATTTGCTTGTAGAATTGTTGACCAGCCTTTTATTTTTAGAGCGTGCCTATCTTTTGTGGTGAGATGGGTTTCCTGCAGGCAGCACATTGATGGATTGTGATTTTTGATCCAAGTTTGTAATCTGTGTCTCTTGATCGGTGAATTAAGTCCATTAACATTTAATGTTATAATGGAGAAACTATTTTTAATTCCAGATATTTATTATGTTTAGTAGTTTTTATAAGTATATTGCTTTGCTTTTAATGGTGTTATACTTGCCTTCTGTTCTCCTGGATATGCCTGTTTTTTTCTTCACACTTGAGTATCATTTCTAGCATTTTTTGAAGGCCTGGTTTGGTGGATATGTATCCCTTCAAGTTGTCTTTGTGCTGGAAGATTTTTCTTTCTCCCTCGATCATGACTGATAGTTTTGTAGGGTAAATCTCATTTTTATAGTTATCCTGATACCCATATGAAGGGAGTAAAGACAATGGCTGTTTCATTTTGAAAGCATATAATGTGTAAATACTCTGTGTGTGTATGTGTGTATTTCATTAGTTAAGAGTTAATTCCTGATTTAATTGCAACCCAGCCTGGGGTTGCAACTAAAGCCCACTGGGGAAATGTCTCTTGGTGTTCTTGGTTTAGGAATATGTTACTCTTTGCTGTCTGATGTGCATGTATTTAACTGAAGCTAGAGAGGAAAGTGTGTTTGGCAATCTCAGTGTACTCTGCATTATGAGTTAAGCTTCTCCTGTCACCCATGGATATATTTGTTTGTGTTCTGTATCAAGGATTGAGGTCAGCAGTTTTATTACTTTTACATATGCATGCTATTCTAACTACAAAGAGAAACAAAAGGCTCCTGGGAGAAATGTTCAGGGCATGTTGTGTGCCTTAAATACTAGTTCTGAGCACCTGTGAAGATGCCCAAGCCCAAGCCAACGAGCTGGTTCAGCAGTAAATGCTCTTGCCGACAAGACTGATGACCTGAGTTTGATCCTTGGGACGTATATGGTATATTCTGTAAATTGTCCACGTGTACACACACACACACACACACACACACACACACACACACACACACATTCAATAAATGAATTAAAAGGTGTTCACATATTCCTTAAAAGTTTGAATTGCAATTCCTTTTGGAAATCTACTTCAACACCAAAATATCTGCTAATATGTTCTTGGTGAATGAGTAGAATTTTATAGAAATTTTATTAGGTTTGTCAACTAGATCATGGTGGAATTTTTAAGCTGTGTTTCTGACTTACTTTGCAGTGTGCATCTCAGCATGCACATTCGTCCTCTCCAAGGTAGACAAGAAGAGTCTTATTGCTGCTGCAGTTTCACAGCCTGCTGGACTCTTGCGTGTGGTCAGAACACAGTGTGCTGGGTTCTTCTTTATGCACTTCATGCGTCAATGCAGAGCATCTGTCTTTCTGAGCCGAGCAAATCGCTGGGCAGCCCGTTTGTTCTTGGATGCTGCCATGCGATCATTGTCTGTGTGTCTTTTGGGCAGGCACCATGTATTTCTTAGCGCATCTTTCTCACATACTCTTCTTTTTAATGATTTTTTTTCTGGTACCTTATTGAATGTTTTCCAGTAGCTTCCAGAAAACTTTTACACATCTGAAAACTATACCTACCTGTGCAAGGAGGAATGTAATGGCAGCTATTTTGATTTCTGCAGAGATGTTTTTTCATCCTTTAATGGCCTTAATTTGGATTTGCTTTTTTCTGTTTTTTTTTGCAGGGGTGATGTGGATGGTTGATTCACGTGTATGTGTGTATGTGTGTGTGTGTATGTGTGTGTGTGTACACATTCATACAGACTAGACATTGGCTTTGAGCATGGTTATCAATCATTGTCAGTTTGTTCACCAAAGCATGGTCTCTCTCTGAACCCAGGACTCACCAGTGTGGTTAGTTTGCTAGCCATCTTGCCCCAGGGATCATCTGTTTCTGCCTCCAGAGCATTGGGCCCCCTGGAAATGGTGTCCTGTGGTGTCCAGTGAAAAAACTAGACATCCCCCTGTTACCCACTGACAGACACAGATATAGGGTGGGGCAGAGGAAGGAGGAGAGAGCCGACGACATTCAACATTTCCCCCTTCTTGTGTGTGCACCTGCCACTAGATATTGCTAAGGGGTTGTCAGGAAAGTGAGGGATGGGGACGGTGGGGACAAAAGACTGTTGAGTAAATGACAGTCATCTCTCAAGGTCACCCTCTCTTAGTGTCAATGGGTGTGCAGGCTGGACTCTAAGAAGAAAAGGTACTTTAGTTTGGGGAATGGCTATTGTAAGCTAATGTGGTTAGTTTGGAAACTGCTGCTTTCCAGCCAAGGGGGAATTTTATAAAATGGTGTGGCGGTGGCGAGTGCCCAGGAGATCAGTGAGAGAAACATGTGTTAAGTTGCCCTGTTATAAGACTGACTCTAAGGCCTCTGTTAGGTAGGATCCGTGGGGCAAGGGTTTGGCCTCAATGCCAGCTCCCCTAGGCCAGGAGAACACCATTGCTCCTCCTATATAGGCTTTAAGTCATTATTACTTCCACCTTTCACTTAGAAATAGAAATTTTATAAGGGTTGTCAACTAGAACGTGGTGTTCATTTAATTGATTCTGGGGAATCACAAAATGTTTATAGAAATTGATAAAAATTCAGTGGATTGCTTGACTTTTTAGGACTTCTATCATTGGGTCAGGAATGTAGCTGACTTGGTAGAGTGCTTACGTACCATGCCTAAAGTCCTGGGTTCAATTCTCAACACCACATATACTAGGCATGGTGGTATATGCTGTGAGCCGAGTACTCAGGAGGATTGGCATTTTAAAGCTCACCTTGGCCACCTAGCACGTTCAAAGCCAGCCAGGACTACATGAGACCCTGTCTCAAGAATAGTCACAATAGAAAGCAAACAAAAACAAAACAAAACCAAGGTGGTTATAAAGCTTTCATTGAAATATATAGCTTGTAATATTAAGGGAAAAACTCTCCAAATACTCTAGATATAGAATTATGTACATGTCACCATTGCAACTTGGTAAAATAAAACAGCTATAAAGAAAAACCCTGAAAACAAAAAGCCGTGTAGGAATAAAACAACACCTGTAGGAGCTGCATGGATAACAGACCCCGTCCACCCGCCCTCCTTTCTCACTCCCATGCCGACCACCATGGGCTGATTGCCTTCATGAAGGGACAATTCTTCCACGTGCTTCAGTTTTAAGGCTTGGTTTCCACCCATCACAACTGCTTCTACGTCATAAAACCATGGCTCTCCCGTGTCTCGTTAGAAATAGCCTCAATAGTGTTTGAAAGTCTGTTGAAATTGGTTACGTTGGAGTGATCTTCACTCACAGGGTAGTTCAATGTATATGCATTTGAGAGTATTGAAAAAATTGTAATTACACTGAGTTTCTGTGTAGGAGCAAGTTACCGGCTTTGAACTTAGAGCTGTCGCCTTTGCTAGTCTGTATTTTATTGTTGCCATCGTCGTCAGAGTGGATCTACTATGTTACCCTCTGTACTGCAGGTAGCAGCTTAAATGCCATTTACAGATACTATAAGGAGGTGGGAAGGAAGCCCACCATGAAGTGGAGCACAATTGACAGATGGCTGACGCATCCTCTCCTCATCCAGGTAAGCCTCCACCCGAACCCCTCCACCTCATCCCCACCCACAGCATGTAGCACGAAAACACTCCTCTTCCTCCCTACTTTGAGATGTCCTTCTGAGCCCTCCTGTGTTCTTGCTTAAATTTTATGCTGTGAACCAAAAACAGACATATTCAATGTTCTGGCTTATTGTAAGAAGAGAAGATAAATTCAAAGATTAGAGAAGCTCCTCTTATCCCCATAGTATTTGTACTAATGAGGAACTGATTGAAATTACCATTCTAAAAGCCCTAGCTTTCAATAGATGTTACTTTATTATCTACCTTTTAGCCATGAGAACACAGTTGGGAAAGAATTGCCACATGTCAGGCAGATGGGAGTTGCAGTTAGTAGAAGTTCGTTGTTTTGAGTGATTTTAGATGTGAGGGAATACGAAGCGATTCAGATTTCATTTGGTTTCATTGGGATTCTTCTCCACTGTTCTCTGACCTCTAGCAAACTACCATTCACTTAAAAAGCCTGGTGGCACTTCAAGCTTATGACCATTAGATGGCGTCTGACATCATTGAAATCACCCTTGTTCTCCCCAGTAGTGTCCCAGAAGCATGCCAAGGGTTAACGCTGGGATTGAACTCTGAAGTAAAAATTGCAAAGAAAGAGGTCTCCAAGCAAGAGTGTCCCTGTGAGCTTTCTGTGCCCACCGTTCTCGACCACGGGCTCCTAGATGTGGCCAGAGATTGCCAGAGCTCCCGCTTCCTTTCTCAACCCCACATTGCAAAGTCGCCCCTCAGGGAGGGTGTTGCAGGTTGCACTGACATATGGCTCAGGCAAGGAGGGATCTGCACAGCATCTGCTTGCCCTGATCGAGGGAGTAATTAGATTTGCATTAAAATTCAGCCCTTTGAAATGGAGGGAAGCAGAAAGATGGAAAGGTGTCTTAACTGAGGAAGTCTCTTCATAAAATGAAAGGGAATTTTAGAGACATTTATCCGCCCTCCTGGATGGTGTGATTGAAGGGTCTGAGAGGCCTGGCCGCTTTCATTCTGTCTGCACACAGAAAACCCCACAGATGGGTTTTAGGCGATTTAAGTAGTACCTCTACTTGCCTATAGCACCAGAGTTTGGAAGATAGCTTAGAGATGCTTCTGAGTTGTAAGGAATTGCATTCCCCCCACAGTGTTTCAGGCCAAGGAAAGGAAAGAAGAGAGAAAGAAAACAAAACACTCAACTGAAAATATGCCTTTTAAAACTTTTATTTCTTTAGTGTGTGTGTGTGTGTGTGTATGAGAGGGCACTGTGTGTCCCTGTAGAGGGTCAAGGGTGACTTCAGGAATCATCTTGAATCCTTCTACCTCCTTTTTGCATCACTCTGGGATTTTCCAGGCTTGGCCCAACAGGGCAGAAAGCACAGGTTTCCAGCATTTCCACTTGCCGGTTTTTACATCAGAGCTGGGATCTGAATTCAGGACCTTCTGCTTGTGAGGTAGAGTCTTGATCCCTGAGTCATCTCTCCAGTTGTGAAAATATTTCCTTTAACCCACATCTCCACTTGTTATAGATAGTAGTTAGTCAAAATAGTCATCTTAGTACTATTTATCTAATGCCTGGAGCAATCATGGTGAATTTATGTCCCAGTTCCCTACATGAACTTTAAGCTGGTCTCCTTATTTTGGCTTGTTGCCCCAAAATAACCCTTTCTACGCATTCTTGATTTCCAAGTGCTGCAAAGACCATCAAAAATAGTTTTTGTATTGAACATGATCAGATTTCTTTTATAAAGCCCCAAAAGAGAATTGAACTCTAGGTACTATTTTGTACATTAGGGTATTTCCTTAAACTTTTGAGAGTTGTGGAAGCAATATCTGTGTTCTTAGGGAATAGTTTGTAGACCCCATAGTATTAGCTCACTGCCCATGTATGAAGGGAACATCCAGTGCAAAGTCATATGGTTCTGTTAAGGGGTTCTTTGAATGATTTTAATTTGGAAATAATTTAAGACATGCAACATGGTTACAAGATTAAGAATAATGCAAGGATACTTACCTGGCAGGGGAGATATACCATGATCACAAAGGCGATCCAGGGTGAGGCTTCTCCATTGCGCTCTGGATGTGCTGACCCCTGTGATTTTCCCAAATGTGGGAAACTCGACTGCATACTTTGTGGTAGTGGGGGACTGCGTTCACGCTCTCCCCTGATTTAAAAAAAGAAAAGAATAGTACAAGGAACTCTTTTTTTTCTTTACTTATATTCACATATTAATATTTGCCTTACTTTATCATTTACATGGTTAGCATGTGTTTCTGTATGTGTGCATATGTATTTTTTCTGAACCATTTGTGAAAATATACATACACATATATGTGAATACACACAAATACACACACATCACCACCCTCTAGACCCGCATACTGGAGAGTGTTTTAACGTCTCTTCTATGACTACAATGCAACATTCCATATCAGTAAAACTAGCATCAATACTCATCTTTTATCTAATTTCCATTCATACACCAGTTTTGTCAGGTGAACCCCAGACTGTCCTTGGTAGCGTTTTCTTTCAAAGCTGAGTGACAGAGTGATTGGAGTGTGAGATGAAAGGAAGCCTCTTCAGATCTGGCGTTTCAGCACCTGTCCACGTGTGCGGGGAAGTGTCGGCTAGACACAGGGAAGGAGCTGGTCTGGTAGACAGAGGTCTGGAGGCGGCAGAACCTGAGTTCTTGTCCACATGCACACATGTGGCTAGATGGCCCCACCTTCCACCACATCTTCTCCCCAGCCCCCACTGTGAGTTGAGTGGGGGTCGCACAGCCTGTCCGCTGTGTCATGAAGGTTGTGAGGAAGTCTGCCTCTGCGTGGATCCCAGACTCACAAGAAAGATGTCATAAAAATAGAAGCATATTTTCTTATTTCTCTCCTGTTTCTGGCTAATGTATTTTAGTGTGATCCACTTGAAGACTGAAAGCAGGAAAGGTGCAGAAAGACCCCATAAGCTTTTTCCTGCTAGCAGAGCAAATGAGAGGTCTTAAAACAACTTCTCCTTCCCATCTGCGGTACCTTTCCATCTGGAAGTGTGCCCTGCCCTTCCTGATCTTCAGCATTCATTTGCAATGAGCCATTAGTGAGCTTTAGAAGTTTCCCATCAAATTCCTTGGGCCCCTGACACTGTTATGATCCATTTTGATGATGAACCAAACCAAAGACAGTATACTGCTTGCATTTAAAAAAAAAAAAAGAGTTTCAGAGTTTTGAGTGTGGCTGCCCAATTTTTAGTATAGGTCTAATTTCTGAAATCTCTTCTTTCCTTCCATCTCTTTCTTCCCACTTCCCTTTCCCCTTCCTTGGGATTCCCGCAGTGCTTCGCACACCACATTGTGAAAGAATTGGACCATTTTCCACTGGAGAAGAGGAGCGAGGTGGTCATTCTGTTTTCTGCTCACTCACTGCCAATGTCTGTAAGTACGACCATACTGTTTGGTGATCTGGTGGTAGAGAAGTGGGTGGGCTTGCTTCCCTTTCTAAATGTGTAAAGTAGCGCCAACCACATCATATCCTCAGCCCAGTGCAAGCCACGTCTTCACCGCTGCTAGTTTAGTCTTATGTCTCAAAACTTTCTAGCAATTAATTCATTTTGCAGTATTATAAGTAGACCAGTTATTAATATTCCTCTTTCAAATGAGAACCTCAGGGTTCCTGCAGCCAGAACAGACAGATCTGCTGAGAGCGATCTGCTCCTGTCTGCCCTGCGGAAGGAGCTCAGCCTGAGCTTCCAGGGCAGTGAGTTGTACAGCTTGCTCCGTTCCCACGGACCAGCTCAGTCCCAGTTTGGTCTTCAAGGCTTGGGAGCAGCCATTTGAATTCCAGGAAGCCATTTCAGTTTCTAAATTGTTGAGATAGGAAAACACACCTTGGCCAGTGAATAAACATGCATCAGCTTCTGACCCAATGGCTCCTTAATTCATTTCAGTATAGATCAGGCTCAGGGCTATAACCCCATCTGGGTTGTGGCTGCTGATGTTAGAGAGATGAGAAAGACCCTGCATGCTGTATGACATATGAAAGGGCTTGGAATAAGGACTCGGTTTCATCAGCTCAGAGCAAGCATTGTGTCCTAGAAGACTGCATTCCAAGACAGAGAGATGGAAGGTGTGACTAAGGTGTGAACTGCACCTGCCTAAGGTGGAGGTGACTATGTTCACCACTTCATTCCACCACCTGTTGGCCACCAGAGGCGAACCTTATGCAGCTCACCCCGACTCATCCATCAGTGGTAACCCTAAGATTTTACAGTTCTTCCTTCTGGAAGCTTTTTATTTTAACGGGTTCATATTCTTCACTCTGGTTTTTGGGGCCAATCCTTTGGTTGGCCCATCCAATGTATGATGAGAACTGAGCTATCAGAAGAAAGCAACTAAGAAGGCAGGCACACATCTGCACTGGAACATTCTAGGAGATGTCTCATTGTATCTCAGCACTGGTGATCTTGCCTGAAATCATTACTGCTCTACCGTCCCAAAGGCAACCTCGTATTGCCTTCATTCTTTCTACACAGATGCTTCTAGTGGCTGTTTAGGCACAAATGATGTCATAAAAATAGTCTGTCAGGGTGTCATTTCAATACTATATCATTTATTCAGCACCTGTTTTATTCCAGGTACTGTTCTGTCATAGGATGTAGGATTAAAGAAAACAGGCAAAAATATTTGCCCTGGAACTGACATAACAGAGCATAGATTGGGAGTCAAATGTACATGCAAATGTCAAAATTTGTACAGAAAAAATGTCACAGGTGTTACTAGGCCATCTTGTGAGGACCTTCCAAACATTTCCCATGCCCACACATTTGTCTACCACGCATTGTTGTGAAGGGCGGAGAGTAAAAGAAGGTGCAGATGATATTCTCCAAGTGCTTGTCGTTCAAGCCAGGAACTGCTTCTGCCCACCTCTTGTTCCCCAAGCATTTCTCACAAGGACTATAATTCTGCATATTGACTAGTCCATCCCTGAAGTCTACTGCTCACCAGACCACACAGCAGAATGTCCATCCCCTGTTTAGTCTGGTCAATTTCATATGTCAGAAAAGGGTTCACAGACAACCATCCCATAGTTAGACCTTGTGCATCTCCCACAAACAGCAGTGAGAAACCTGGAATTTGACATTTCAGAGGCTGGAGCTACTGTGTGCAGTGTTCTCTGCCAATGGAGCAATGGAAGCAAGGAAGTTCCAGGCTCCTCATATCAACTGTCATTAGTACTAAAGGCAGGGAGGGAGGACTCTCCTTGATTCATGCCCCGTCACTGCGCAGCCACAGGCTATTCGTGCCCTTCCCAGTATGTACAACTGACTGTCATTGTGTCTCTGCCATAGGTGGTGAACTGAGGAGACCCCTATCCCCAGGAGGTGGGTGCCACTGTGCACAGAGTCATGGAGAGGCTGGGTTACTCCAACCCCTACCGACTGGTTTGGCAATCCAAGGTAGGTGCCTTCCATACACTGGCCAGCACCTCTTGAGAAATTCTGCTTAGGACTGGCTATAAAATGGTAAGATCGGGTCTTCCACGTAGATAGGCTCTTCAGCACTTCATGACTCACCATGGGCAGAAAGAACTCTGGAGAAAGAGAGAGTTTTAAGTTAAATTGGGACCAGTGGCTGGGGGAGTTCCACTGATTGTATTTGCTTTATTTTTATTTTGAAAGAATTATAGATTCTGAGGAAGTTGCAAAACAATAGATATCCTGAATAACCTCTTACAACCACGGTAATATTTTATGTAATACAGACCACTGCCAAGAGTCAGGAAATTGATATTGATATAAAGCACAAACCTGAATTACTTTCCCCAGGTTTTACTTGTGATTTCCAGGTTCATAATTTAATTCTGTGTGTTGGATCATGCACGGAGCATGCCATCAAAGACACAGAACAGTCCCACCACCATATGGATCTTTTGTGCCACACCCTCTTGTGGCCAAACCCACTTCCTCAGCCATATTGTCTTCTCCCTGGTGGGCATGACTCTCCTCTCAGTCATGGAGTATTCTCTAGTACAGAAAACAGCTTTCACTGTGTGGGTCCTCCTCTTTTGTCAGAGTTACCCTTGAGGGTTAATATTTTGAGTTTTCATGATACTCTTTTGTATATTGGATACACTCCAACCTGTTCAAACATGTGTACCCACAGCTGTGAACTTGATTGACAGGTGTGTGTGCTCTGGGTTGGGGTCACTCATGCATATGGACATATCAGGAGAAAGATTTCATTCATGCATTCATTCTGCTTTCCCGTAGGTTGGACCGATGTCCTGGTTGGGTCCTCAAACAGATGAGATCATCAGAGGGCTTTGTGAGAGGGGCAGGAGGAATATCCTTTTGGTTCCCATAACGTTTACCAGTGACCACATTGAGACACTCTATGAAATGGACATCGAATACTCTCAGGTTTTAACCAAGGAAGTAAGTGTACCCAACTGACTTGTTCACCCTGCCATCATTTGTTATAAAGGAAGAAAAATCTCAATTATGCCATTCAAGAATATTGTGTTTGCACGTTTTCGGGCTCCATTGTTTCGAACAATGACTCAAGAGTTTAATTCCATGGCAGCAGTGAGAGAGGACATCTGTGCTTTTATTAAAGCAGGTGGCCCAGGGTCACTGCAGATAGCATTCTGTTCAGTCTGTGGAAAAGTAGCAACACCTGCATTTCTTTAGCAAAACCACTTGTACATCTCGCCAGTTCTGAAGGCGAAATGGTTATCGTGTGATTCATTGTCTTCACATAAGGGAATGGTATCCTTCTCTTGCACTGTTGCCCTGCTTCTCCTCAGCACGTAGGAATCATGTCGTCACAGGGACACACGTAGAATTAACAGAGGCAGTGTGTTATCATTTCCTTGACCTCTTTTATGAACTACCTTAATGAGCTGTTTGCTAACATGTTGTGATCAGTCTGATTATTGAAATAGCAAATACCACCTTGGGTGTGTTCTCATGGAAGATGGATGCAATTGTCATTGAAGTTATTGAAAAACTGCTGCTTACTTATCTTGCTTTGGAAAAAGTAGAAGCGTGGGCCTCAGGAACCCTTTGCCTCCTCTCCTCTTCTAGAAAACATGGTTTTCTATGTATGATGGATGGAAATTGGGCCCCATAGAACATTGCATCCATGTGTTAGCAAGGTGGTGGGGCATGGGGCAGAACCTCAGCCAGCTTCCAACCGTCTCTTCTGTATCTATTCTAGTCAAATGTTACTCCTTTGCCTTCATTTGCTTGTTGGTAGTAGTTTGCTGTCAAGTTCCAAATGGCAAAGATGAGCTTTGATTATTACCCCTGAGTTTCATTCAGTGACACTTCTGGTTCCCACTATGTCCTTGGTTCATTGTAAGCTTACTAAAAAGACTAGAGTGCCCGGCTCCAACTCCTACCATCCAGCCGGAGCCGCGCGGGGCCGAGGGACGAGGAGGACCTCCCCTTGTGCCCGGGCCCCGCCCCAGCTGCCCTCCGGTTAAATAGCTCCACACCTACGCCCCCATCCTCCCTTTACACCCCACCCCGCTCCTCTGGTGCGCGGTCCAGACGGGCCTCACCCCGCCCCCTAGGTAAGTCTCCGCCCGCGCACCGCCCACCAGGACCCCAGGTCAGCACACAGGGACCCGGCTCCGACTCCCACCATCCAGCCGGAGCCGCGCCCCATGACCTAGTTAAGTCTCTGCCCGCACCCACCCACCAGGACCCCAGGCCAAATAATTCAGTTTAGTGAAATTGAGAGATCTTAAGAGATAAAATGACAATGCCAAAGTCAAAGTGCAAATCCATGATGAAGCAACACTCAAGTAAACAAATTTCCCACTGAAGAAATTAATCCCATAATATTAGACTCCAACCAGAACAAACCGGCGGAAAAAGGCCAAGAAAGCCTCACCCAGGATAAAGACTTTCAAAATATGATCATTACCATGTTCAATACTATGAAAGAGGAAATCCGGGAGGAATTACATAATCGAATCAATCGTTTTGAAGAGGAACACAACATCTGGAGGAATTGAGAAAAACAGTGCAAGAAACAAAAAGTGGCATAGAGCAGTTAAAACAAACTCAAGCAGAGTTTAAAACTGAGCTAAAAGACAAGTTATCTTCAACCCAGAACGCCACAGAGAGTCTTATCAACAGAACTAACAAAGCAGAAAACAGAATTTCAGACCTTGAAGATAAAATGGGAGTACTAACCAGCTCAATGGAAGAGGTTGTTAAAGCCAAAAAGATACTTGAGAGAAATATCTAAGAGATATGGGACACCATGAAGAAGCCTAACATGCGTATTCATGGAATACCAGAGCAAGAATCTCAAAATACCACCCCTGAGGAAATTTTTCAAACGATCATCAAGGAAAACTTTCCTCATCTAAAAAAAGAGAGGCCCATCCATATACAAGAGGCATTCCGCACCCCAAACAGATACGACCAAAATAGAAGCACGCCACGGCAAATAATAGTTAAAACACTCCACATTCAAGATAAAGAACTGGTGCTGAGAGCTTCAAGGGAGAAAAAACAAGTCACTTTTAAAGGTAAACCTATTAAAATAACAAATGACTTCTCAGTCGAAACAGTAAAAGCAAGAAGAGCTTGGAGAGACATACTTTAAGTATTGAATGAGCAAAAATGTCAACCCAGGCTGATTTACCCTGCAAAACTATCAGTCATGATCGAGGGAGAAAGAAAAATTTTCCAGCACAAAGACAACTTTAAGGGATACATGGATAGGGAACTCCCTCGAGCTGATTGGGCTAGGTCAACAGTTCCTAAACAGACATCCAATGGCACAGTCACTGCTACCAACTCTCAACAGTTGGGATCTGGTGAAATTAAAGAGCTTCTGTTCAGATAAAGAGATTATAACGTGAGCTCAAAGGCAACCCACAGAATGGGAGAAAATCTTCACTAACCACACATCTGCTAGAACTCTGCTGTCCAGAGTGCACAAAGAACTTAGAAACTAAACACCAAGGAAACCAATGGCCCAATTAAAAAATGGGCCCTGGAACTTAAAAGAAACTTTACCAGGGATGAAATTAAAATGTCTAACAAATATCTGAAAAAATGCTCCACTTCCTTAGCCATCAGGGAAATGCAAATCAAAACTTCCCTGACATATCATCTCACCCCGGTCAGGATGGCAAAAATCCACAATACAAACAACGACAAATGTTGGAGAGGATGTGGAGAGAGGGGAACTCTCCTACATTGCTGGTGGGAATGCAGGCTCATACAGCCACTCTGGCGAGCCTTCTGGAGATTCTTAAAGAAATTAAAGATTGAAATGCCATATGACCCTGCTATTCCACTTTTGGGAATAACCCCCCATACAGCAGAGGTTCGCCTCGATAGCACAAGCACGACCATGTTCATAGCAGCACTGTTTACAATAGCAAAGTCATGGAATCAGCCCAAATGTCCAACAGTTGACGAGTGGATAAGGAAACTGTGGTACATCTATACAATGGAGTACTACTCAGCCATCAAAAATGATGAATTACTGGAATTTGCTGGGAAATGGATGTCATTAGAAACAATTATATTAAGTGAAATATCCCAGACCCAGAAAATTAAGCGCCATATGTACTCTCTAATAGGTGGCTCCTAGTACCAAACCCACCCAGCCCACCTAGAGACAGTAATTCCAAGGATTATGAAGAGGAGGGATGGGGTAGGAGGGCCACACCAGAAACAAGGAGAGAAGGGACCATGTTACAGCAGGGAAAATAGGCCTCTACCAAGGACCCAAATAAGTAATGAGACATCTGATTAAGTTCACAGACTTTTGTTCCTGATCATTTACTACTGAGGGGGTGTGATCTCACCAGAAGAGGAGGGCATATAGTCTGGCAGATAAAAAGTAACCATTTTGCAAATGGGTGATAGACCCCTCCCTTAGTGTGGTTTCCCACTTTTATTACATCTACCTTTGAATGTGCTTTTATCACAAGACTCTAACAGCTTTTTGTCTCTGGCCAGGGGGTAACATACAATACCCACCAGGATGGAGTGAAGGGCATTGCAGGAGCAGCAAAACTGCAAAAGAAAATCAACAAACCACAATCCAGAACTTCAGAGACTCTATATCAACCACCTAGAACTAGGCCAGCTTAGTCTCTCCCCATCTTGAAGCTCAGGGAAATTTGCGGAAGAGGGGGCGGTAAGAGTGTAAGAGCAAAAGGATGGGAGGAGCAATGATATGTAAGATACTCTATACTAGTTAGGCCTGAAGCAATCATAATTGGACTTTGCATGCCCTGCGCATTGTCCAACACACTGTTGACCTCACAAAGTCTAGCATCTGCTAAAGGCACCAAAATCCTTGGAGGCAAAGGATTGGCAGCCACAGCAGTGTTCCTATACCTAAGGGGAACACGGGAAAGGGTTCAGGGAAAGGCCACTGTACGTCATCGGAGAGGAGGGCCCAGAGGAAAATCAGATATGCACAAGAAAGGACTCTCTGGGAATTGGGGTGGGAGGCACTGGGGGATGGGGAGGGAGAGGGGTGGGGAGGGGGAGCAGGGGGTACAGGAGGAGGAGGAGGGAGGGAGGGAACTGGTGTACCCAATAAGTTTGTATGAGCTGAAATTAAAAAAAAAAAGAATGCAGATTACAAAAAAAAGTAAATAAAAAATGTAATAAAAATTAAAATAAATAAGTAAATAAATATAGAAGAAATACTTGTAGGGAAGCAGTGGAAAAGTGATAAGATAGAAGAGTAATCAGAATATATTATATGCATTATGAAATTGTCAAAGAACAAAATTCATCAATAAAGAAAAGTGAGAAAAGCAAAAATAAATAAATAAATAAAAAATAAAAAGACTAGAGTGACATAAGAGATAATATCAGTGTATTTGTAAACAAATTACTGTTCACATTGAATGACAGCGTATTCGTTCATATTACCATTCGAGGTTCTTGTTAACATCAGGGGATTATTAGAGATGACTTGTCCTTATCGGGAATAAAAAAGCATGATAATGGCATTATTCTGATGAGAAAATATATTTGAAGCAGCTACCTTTAAAAGTTTTAAAGAAATACAAATGACTCTATTGCTTTTGTTACAAAATGTGAAGATCTCAAACAGTATTGAAAGAAGTACAGCATAGCGAGTAGAATGTACTCATAATCTTACCCCTCAGAGAAAACATCTGCTAGTATTTTAATTAAAATACGTCCCTTTTTCTTACAAATGTGTGTATTTTAATAAAAATAGATTTCTACATTTTATAAAATGATTTTTTTATCATACTATTTTGTAGTCTTTTTTTCTTCCTTCAAAATATTTTTGAAGAGCTGGGCGATGGCTCAGGCTCAGGAGTTGAAGTCTTTGCCTCACAAGCAAAGGAACCTGAGTTGCAATCCCCAGATCCCACATAAAAATACTGGGCAGATTTGGTGATTGCCTATAATTCTAGCCCTGAAAAGGGGAGTCTAGAAAACCCCAGAACAATCCAGGATGGTTCCTAATGTCACCCTTGGGCTTCCACAGGCACACACACTCAAGTGCCCTCTGGTGCACAACACACACACACACACATACACACACACACAGTTATCTTTAACAAATCTCAGTTACCACATCCTGCTTTATTATATTTTCATTTTTCTAGTTATTTTTGAGAACAAATTCATGGAGAGTTATTATTCATATGTGATTTCCTGAGTTGCCCTCCAGAAGGTATTGGGAAAAGGCCCTCTGCCCACGCTGGTTTTATTTTGCTGCAACTGATGTTTTCTGTAAATGGTTTTGATAGAGCCTCTTCTTTCATTGAGGTCTAGATGTTTGCTAAATCTCATTGTGTGTTCCCATGTGGATTCCTCATGTGTATATCAACTAAAACAGCAACTGGCCATCTTTCACTAGGAAAGTGAGAAACAAGATGCTAGCTACTGAGTAAACCAGAGATAGTTTCAGTTCGTTGGGGATAATTAACTAGATAGTGTTGGAGAGAAGAAAAGGTTTTTTTTTCCCCTGAGATTTTTTTTTCTCTATAAGAATATATTTAACAAACAACAAACCTATTCTGCACTGGATCCAATCTAGACCCAATATATCTCAGAGTCCATAAATTAATTTCCTTCATTTTGGCACTTGAGGTCAGGAGTAGGAAATTTTATTCAATTACAGCAACATTCAGCATAGGGAAAGTCTACAAGGGCATGCAGTAGAAAAACAAAATCAGAGAGAGGATAGTAAATGGACTTATATTACTTTTGAGAAGTCCATCAAGGAGAACTTCAGACCTACTCTAGAAACAGACCACCTGTGGAAAGGTAGTCGGGTGAAAGGAAGAGAGAAAATAAAGTGCAGTTTCCAGTAAAACAATCATTCCACATGCCCATCTTACTGCCGTCCTTTATGAGAGATCTGTGCTCCTTCAAGGTCAGACTGCTAGTTGTGTGTGTCTATTCTTTTATTTCTGTGCTTATGCTTTTATAATACTTGGCATCTCAAAGACGAAAGGAAATAAAAATCTGCCTGTTTTTCCTCCCCTTTCTCATTTGATTCAGTGTGGAGTTGAAAACATCAGAAGAGCGGAGTCTCTTAATGGAAACCCATTGTTCTCCAAGGTACCTGTGTGCTACAACCATTTCAGTCGAACCTAGCGGGAAGTACTCCTCTGACAAAGTCTTGCAAAATATTCATTCTCACATAGTACATTTGGAGTTCCAATTAATTACAAACATGGGATGGAATTCCTTCTGTCCTCCTTCCTTTTTCCTTTCAGTAGCCCCAGTATTTTTATATGGCCCAGCTGTAAGTAGTCCAATTCAAAACCTGCTTCTCAGAGCAAAGGCAGCGTGGGTGGGTAAGAGGGCTCATTTCCTTACATCTCCGTGCTCACTTTGCCTAAACCCGAGGATGCCACGGAAGGGAGAAGATGCTGTGGAGGTCTGTTCAAGGGCTTCCCGGTTCAGATGAAAGGAAGCCCCAAGCTAGGGCGATTATCCCCGGCAGGCGAGCGAGCTCAGGGCATCCTTAGGGACCAACGACTCCCAGCTTCTGACGCCTCTGGGCTCCGTGTGTCTTGCAGGCCCTGGCCGAGTTGGTGCACTCTCACATCCAGTCAAACAAGCTGTGCTCCAAGCAGTTGACTCTGAGCTGTCCGCTCTGCCCGAATCCTGTCTGCAGGGAGACTAAATCCTTCTTCAGCAGCCAGCAGCTGTGACCCTGCCCGAGGACCCGCGGGATTACCCAGATGCGCGCAATCTCTGATGGGGAGGAGGATGCTACTTCGAGATCAAGGAAGCAAGCCACTTTGGTGTCTGTACGACTTTTGGACATAGAGTCATTTCTTCCTTGTCGCTGTCCTGCAGCCACTGTGAACCGAACTCGAGGCGGGGTTGGGGGGATGTGAGGATAAAAATTCAGACACCAATGTCTTTTTCATAGGAGGGTATAATGTGTGAGCAGAAGACAGGCAGCCCCAAATAATTATTTCATATAGTGTTTATACAGAAAGAGAATATGTTAACAACAAAGTGGAGGAATAAACGCAGTTGAAAATGCAGCTGTGTAAACCAGCTCATTATTTCCTTTCCTTATCTACAGAATTTAGGAATAGCCATTGCACTTCTTTGTAGCCCAAACGATTAATGGGCAAAACACATTCTCGGCAGAATATTCACTTCTTTCAAGGTTAATAAGCAAGATAGTATTTTTGACTGCACTACTCAGGGCTCAAAAGTCTTCAAGATGGAGTTTCTCAGGCTCCCACAATTATGGGAACATTCCTTATGTCCCACAGAAAGTAAAAGATTTGCCAAGCATGTTCAAAATGCATCAGCACTCAGGTGTAATTTATAACGGTCATCAGTAAACACGCTTCCCACACTTCCTTTCTTTTCTGCTTTTTTCTCTTTTCTTTTTCTGAGGTGACCAAACAGATCGAATACAGAATTCTACCAGACTTTTATAGAAGAATTAACACCACTAAAATTATTTCCCAAATAGAAAAGGAAAAAACACTCCCAAATTATTTCTCTGAAGCCGTGTTACTCTGATTCCAAAACCAAAACCAAATAAAGATACATCAATCAACGAGAAACTATAAGGCAATATCTCTGATGAACACACATGCAAGAAATCCACAATACTGGCAAAGCACATCCAAAAATGTATCAAAAAAGATCATTCATCATAATCAACTCAGGTTCATGACTAAAATACAAGGATGGCTTGACATACACAAATCAATAAATATAATTCATCACATAAACAGACTCAAAAACAAAAACTATATGGTCCTTTCAATACACAAAAGGCTTTGACCAAATTCAACATGCCTTCATGATCAAAGTCCTAGATAAGACAGTAATGAAGAGAACATGTATCAACATAATGGAGACAATACAACAACCCTGAAGGAAAAGAAATCTAATGATGGGGAATGGCAGGGGCAAATGGGGGAAAACTTTAACACTAAATCAGGAATAAGACAAGTCTGTCCACTCTCACCCCTCCTGTTCAATATTGTTCTTGAAGTTCTACCTAGAGCAGTAAGGCAAGAGAAGGAGATAAAAGGGATACAAATAGGAAAGAAAGAAGTTAAGGTATCCCTCCTTACAGATGGTATGATTCTATACTTGAGAGAGCCAAATGGCTCCAACAAGAAACTGTTGAACTAATAAGCACTTTCAATAAAATGGCAGGTTGTGAAATCAACATTCAAAACTTAGAAGCCTTCCTAGACACCAGAGGAAAACAAACTGGGAAAGAAATGAGGGAATCAATGCCAATTGCCATAGTCTCACAAACAATAAAATACTTGAAATAAACTGAACCAAGGAAGTGAAAGAACTGTTCAAAAAAAACTACAAAGGCTTGCAGTCTCTGATGGTGGCCAGTCTAGCCAAACAGGTGAGCTCAAGGTTCAGTGAAAGACCTTGCTTCAAAACACAACTTGGAGGGACTGGAGAGATGGCTCAGGGGTTAAGCCTCTGCCTTGCAGGCAGAAGGTCCTCAGTTTGGATCCTAGACCCCAAGTATAGACTCCGGGCAGAAGCGGGGGTGGCCTGCGGTTCTGGTCCTGATAGGGCAGAACCTGTGAATCCAGGGTAGAGTAAACAAGGAGGAGAAGGAGGCGGTGCATCTTTGTTCCCAAATCTACTCGTGATTCTACACACACATACACATATACACATACATACAAACAAGTACACATTCACAATTGAATAAAAAAAAAGAAACATAATCAAAACACAAGTTGGAGAGTGTCTTAGGAAAACTTATCTGTCCCCTGGGAACTGTGCCCATAGGTACACACGCAAACTGCAAAACATACATATTAGAAGCATTTTGTGTCTTTTCAGACTCCAGCAAAAAAATAAAACTGCAAACCAGCATGAGGAATAGAAAAATAAGCAAAATACATAGAAATTGAATAATAGGCTCCCAAATTTACAGTGGCTACCTGGTAAAATTAGGAGGGAAATCTAGACATTTCAAGAAACAGTTGAAACATGATACCATAACAACAATCTGTGGGAAACAGCAAAAAGAGGCTCTGGTTTCAGTCCTTCAGCCTTATGCATGCCAATATAAAAACTATACCAATAGACTAAGGTCATTATATAGAAACTTCACATTGCTTAAGCACCAGAGACCAGAAAATACCAAAGATGCACCTAAGAGACATAGAAAAACAAGAACAAACCAAAGCTAAAATGACTAGAATGAAAGATACACTAAAGATCACAGCAGAAATAAATACACTTAAAAATGAAAAATTGCAAAAGATCAAGAGAACAAAAAGCTAATATTTTTAAAGTTTATTTTATTCTTTTTGCGCGCGCGTGTGTGTGTGTGTGTGTGTGTGTGTGTGTCTGCAGAGGTCCAAGGGTGACTTTGGGAATCACCCTGGATTGCTTCTACCTCCTATTTGCTTTGCTTTGGAGCTTCCCAGACCCCACCTTCCAGGACCAGAAGTGCAGGCCACCATCATTTCCACCTGCTGTTTTTAAGTGAGATCAGGAGTCTGAACTCAGTACCTTGTGTTTTCAAGGCAGAAGCTTAACCCCTGAGTCATCTCTCTGGCTCCAAAAGCTAATCTTTTGAAAGTCATAACAAAGCCTGACACTCCTTTAGCTACAGTAATCAAAGGGAAAGGAAGCCTTAAATCTAGAGATGAAAAAGGGGAAATTATAGATGAAACCAAATTACTACAAAAGAAAGGAAACTAATACATACAAGTATTCACCTCACGTACAACCTAGTGAAACTCAACCAAGATTACATAAGATATTTATTATTCAGATATTAGAAAAGTGAAGTTCTGATAGTTATATGGATGGGTCATAAACACATCACAGTAAATGAAAGAAGCCACACAAAAAAGATGACATTTTTCTGTTATTCCATTTACATGTAATATATAGAACAGCTGAGAATTCACAGACACTGAATCAAGTTAGGGGGAGAGGAAAGGAAGTGGGGAGTTACAGCTTAAAAGGGGACAAAGCTAATTTGGGGGCGATGAAAAGTTTTGGAACTGGAGACCAGTAATGATTATATAACAGTGTGAATGTAACTGATGCCAGTAAATTATACCCTAAAGATATTTAAAATGGCAATTTTTATATTTTCTACATTTCACTACATCTTAAAAAGTATAAGAAAAACAGTAAATCTGAATAAACCAATAATGAGACTAAAGCAGAAATTTAAAATATTTTCTACATCTTAAAAAGTATAAGAAACAAGAGTAAATCTGAATAAAGCAATAATGAGTAATGAGACCAAAGTAGCAATTTAAAATATCTACAAACATACACCCCTTGTTTTTTAAGGTTGAGCATTAGGCTGGAGAAATGGCTCAGGAGTTAAGACACTGCCTTGTGAGCAGAAGGTCCTGAGTTTAAATGCCAGGTCCCACATAAAATGCCAAGCAGGAGCCTGCACTTCTTTCCCTATTGGCCACAACCTAGGAAATCCTTGAGTAGGAGAAGGAGGTAGAAGCAATTCAGGATGATTCCCAAAGTCAACCATGGGCCTCCATAGGGACACACAAAATGCCCTCTGATACACATACACACACACACACACACACACACACACAAATAAATAGAGAATTTTTTTTTAAAGTTGAACATTAGATGGCTTTACTGCTGAATTCTCTAAAACATTTAGAATGTGGGAGTCAGCAAGACTATTCAAACAGTAAGGTACCTACACAAGAAACATTTAGAGAGGTAATTCCAATTTTTATATTATTCCATAAAGACTGAAATGGAAGTAAATATACTAAACTCTTCTTATAAGGCCGACCAATACCAAAACCAAAGAAACAACTGAAGACTTCAGACTGTGGGTCTGTACCCCAGGTGGTAGAGTGCTTGCAAACATGCATAAAGCACTCAGTTTCATCCTCAGTACCATATAAAGCCAGTCACGTGGCTGTAATGGCAGGCACTTGGGAAGCGAAGGCAGGATCAGGATTTCAAAGTCATCCTCCATGATTTATCAAGTTTATATCCAGTTGGTGAGTCTTTTTCAACAACAACCAAAGTAGTAATAGGAAAAAGAAATCCTGCCTTTCCCCACCTGCCCAGGACACCCGCAGTCCAGCCGGGATTCAGGGCCACCTAGGTAAGCCCCCCCCCCACCCCACGCACCTTCAAACCCCAGCTCCCCAGGTTAATAGTGCCCAGCTGACAGCTTCTCCCTTTCCCCATCTGCCCGGGATACGTGCAGTCCAGCCGGGACTCATGGCGACCTAAGTAAGCTCCTCCCCACACCCCACCTCCCACCACCCACCCCCACACACCTCCACCCCCAAACCCCAGGAAGCCCATTGGTCCCAGCTCCTCCCATCAGCCAGCCGGAACTTCGCTGCACTGGGCCAAATAATTCAGTTCAGTCAAAAACGCGCAGAAATTGAAAGAAGGTCTTAAGAGTTAAAACGACAATGCCCAAGTCAAAGTGCAAATCCATGAGGAAAAAAAAAAAAAACCCAAGAAAACAAATCTCCCACTGAAGGAATTAATCCCATAATGATAGACTCCAACCAGAACAAACCCACGGAAAATAGCCAAGAAAGCCTGACCCAGGATAACGACTTTCAAAACATGATCATTACCATGATTAATACTATGAAAGAGGAAACCAGGCGGAATAAAATAACCACATCAATCACTTTGAAGAGGAACACAACAGACACTTGAAGGAGTTGAGAAAAACAGTTCAAGGAACAAAAACAGGCATAGAGCAGTTAAAACACACAGACACAAGCAGAGTTTAAAACTGAACTAAGACAAGTTATCTTCAACCCAGAACTCAACAGAGAGTCTTAGCAGCAGAACTACCAAAGTAGAAAATAGAATTTCAGAACTTGAAGACAAAGTGGGAGTATTAACCTGCTCAATGGAAGAGGTTGTTAAAGCCAAAAAGATACTCAAGAGAACTATTCAAGAGATATGAGATACCCCAAAGAAGCTTAACATCCATATTCATGGAATACCAGAGCAAGAATCCCAAAATACCACACCTGAGGAAATTTTTCAAACTATCATCAAGGAAAACTTTCCTCATCTAAAAAAAGAGAGGCCCATCCATATACAAGAGGCATTCCGCACCCCAAACAGATATGACCAAAATAGAAACTCACAATGGCATATAATTGTTAAAACACTCCACATTTAAGATAAAGAAATGGTGCTGAGAGCTTCGAGGGAAAAAAAACAAGTCACTTTTAAAGGTAAACCTATTAAAATAACAAATGACTTCTCAATGGAAACAGTAAAAGCAAGAAGAGCTTGTTGAGAAGTACTTCAAGTATTGAATGAGCAAAAATGTCAACCCAGGCTGATATACCCTGCAAAACTATCTGTCATGATCGTGGAAGAAAGAAAAATTTTCCAGCACAAGGACAACTTAAAGGGATACATGTCCACCAAACCAGGCCTTCAAAAAATGCTAGAAATGATACTCAAGCGTGAAGAAAAAAACAGGCATATCCAGGAGAACAGAAGGCAAATATAACACCATTAAAAGCGAAGCAATATACTTATAAAAGCTACTAAACATAATAAATGTCTGGAATTAAAAATAGTTTCTCCATTATAACACTAAATGTTAATGGACTTAATTCACCGATCAAGAGACACAGATTACAAACTTGGATTAAAAATCACAATCCATCAATCTGTTGCCTGCAGGAAACCCATCTCACCACAAAAGATAGGCACGCTCTAAAAATAAAAGGCTGGTCAACAATTCTACAAGCAAATGGAAGCAGAAAACAGGCAGGGGCAGCCATTATGCTATCAGACAAAGCGGATGTCAAACCAAAGAAAATTATAAGAGACACGGATGGATACTACATTTTAGTCACAGGTACAATTCACCAGGAAGACTTCACAATACTGAACATATATGCACCCAATACGGGCCCCTCCACATTCATTAAGAAAACCCTACAGCGTCTAAAGCTGAAATCAACCCCCAAACGATAATTCTTGGGGACTTCAACACTGCCCTCTCTACATGGGATAGATCAACAGGTCAAAAGCTTAACAGAGACACTTTGGAACTTAATCAAACCCTGAAAGAAATGGACCTTACAGATCTCTATCGAACTTTTCACCCACGCACCAAAGAATACACATTTTTCTCAGCAGCACACGGAACTTTCTCCAAAATAGATCACATATTGGGCCACAAAATGAATCTACACATATACAAGAAAGTTGAAATTCTAACCTGTGCCCTATCAGACCACCACGGCCTAAAGCTGGACATCCACAACACATCAAACAAGAGAAAATACACTAACTCCTGGAAACTTAACACCATGATGCTGAATGAGAACTGGATTCAGGAAGAAATTAAAAAGGAAATTCAAGATTTCCTGAAAGTGAATGATAACAAAAATACAACTTACCAAAATCTCTGGGACACAATGAAAGCTGTTCTAAGAGGTAAGTTCATAGCTCTTAATGCCCACGTCAAAAAAATGGAAACATCAGAAATAAATGCAGCTTAAAGCTTTAGAGAAACTAGAGCAATCTGATCCCAAAAGCAGTAGAAGAGAAGAGATTAGCAAAATAAGGGGAGAAATATCTGAAATCGAGACTAAGAAAACGATAGAAAAAATCAACCAATCAAAAAGCTGGTTCTTTGAAAAAATCAACAAGATTGATACACCCCTAGCTAAACTAACCAAAAGCAAGAGAGAGAAAACCCAAATTAACAAAATTAGAAATGAACATGGAGTTATCACTACTGATACCCAAGAAATCCAGAGAATTATAACATCATATTTCAAAAACTTATACTCTGTGAAGTTTGACAACACAAAAGAGATGGATGAATTTCTAAGTAAACACAACTTACCTAAATTGAATCAGGAAGTTGTGAATTATTTAAATAGTCCTATAACATATAAGGAAATTGAGGAAGTAATCTCGAATCTTCCCACCAAAAACTGTCCTGGACCAGATGGATTCAGTACAGAGTTCTACCAGACATTTAAGGAGTTAATAACACCAATACTCCTTAAACTGTTCCATCAAATAGCAAAGGAAGGAACACTACCAAATTCCTTCTATGAGGCTAATATGGTTTTAATCCCAAAACCTAATAAAGATTCGCTTAAAAAAGAAAACTATAGGCCGATCTCCCTGATGAACACAGACGCAAAGATTCTCAACAAAGTCTTAGCAAATCGGATTCAAAAACATATTAAAAAGATCATTCATGGGGACTAAGTAGGCTTCATCCCCGGCACACAAGGTTGGTTCAACATACGCAAATCAATAAATGTAATTCATCATGTAAACCAGTCCAAAGTCCAAGACCACATGATACTCTCGATAGATGCAGAAAAAGCTTTTGACAAGATCCAACAGCCTTTTATGATCAAAATGCTAGAGACAGTGGGAATGGAAGGAACCTTTATCAATATAATAAAAGCTATATACAACAAGCCCACAGCAAGGATTATGCTCAATGGGGAACAATTGGAATCATTCCCACTTCGATCAGGAAGTAGACAAGGCTGTCCACTCTCACCACTTCTATTCAATATTGTACTTGAAGTCTTAGCTGAAGCCATAAGACAACAAAGTGACATAAGAGGGATTCAAATCGGCAAGGAAGAAGTCAAGCTATCCCTATTTGCAGATGACATGATCTTATACCTGAGGGATCCCAAAAACTCCACCAGGAAGCTCCTGGAACTAATTGAGAAGTTCAGCAGGGTGGCAGGATACAAAATAAATGTGCAAAAATCAGAGGCCTTCCTATATGCCCAGAATGAAAGAAGTGAAAAAGCCTTGAGAGAAACCGTACCATTTACTATAACCCCTAAAAAATGAAATACCTTGGTATAAACCTAACTAAGGAGGTAAAAGACCTTTACAATGAAAACTTTAAAACCCTAAAGAAAGAAATTGCAGAAGACACCAGAAGGTGGAAAGACCTCCCTTGTTCTTGGATTGGCAGAATCAACATCGTAAAAATGACCATCCTACCAAAGGCAATATACAGATTCAATGCTATACCAATCAAAATCCCAAAGCAATTCTTCAAAGAAGTTGACCAAACAATCTCAAAGTTCATATGGAGGCACAAAAGACCCAGGATAGCAAAGACAATCCTGAGTAACAAAAACACTGCTGGAGGTATAACCATACCAAACCTTAGTCTATACTACAAATCCATAGTTATAAAGACAGCCTGGTACTGGCTCCAAAATAGACACACAGATCAATGGATAAGGATTGAAGACCCAGATATAAGCCCACAAAGTTACAGCCATTTGGTCTTTGACAAAGGGGCCCAAAGAATCCAATGGAAAAAGAACAGCATCTTCAACAAATGGTGCTGGCAAAACTGGATCTCCACATGCAGAAGATTAAAGCTGGACCCGTACTTGTCACCATGTACAAGACTTAATTCCAAATGGATCAAGGACCTTGATATCAGGCCAGAGACTATAAAAACCATAGTTGAAAGGATAGGGAACTCCCTCGAGCTGATTGGGCTAGGCCAACACTTCCTAAACAGACATCCAATGGCACAGTCACTGCTACCAACTCTCAACAGTTGGGATCTGGTGAAATTAAAGAGCTTCTGTTCAGATAAGGAAATTGTCACACGAGCTCAAAGGCAACCCACAGAATGGGAGAAAATCTTCACTAACCACATATCTGACAGAGCTCTACTGTCCAGAGTGCACAAAGAACTTAGAAAACTAAACTCCAAGGAAAACACTGGCCCAATTAAAAAATGGGCCCTGGAACTTCAAAGAAACTTTACCAGGGATGAAATTAAAATGTCTAACAATTATCTTAAAAAATGCTCCACTTCCTTCACCATCAGGGAAATGAAAATCAAAACTTCCCTGAGATATCATCTCACCCCGGTCAGGATGGCAAAAATCCACAATACAAACAGCGATAAATGCTGGAGAGGATGTGGAGAGAGGGCAACTCTCCTACATTGTTGTTGGGAATTCAGGCTCATACAGCCACTCTGGCGAGCCGTCTGGAGATTCTTAAAGAAATTAAAGATTGAAATGCCATATGACCCTGCTATCCCACTTTTGGGAATAACCCCCCATGCAGCAGAGGTTCGCCTCGATAGCACAAGCTCGACCATGTTCATAGCAGCACTGTTTACAATAGCAAAGTCATGGAATCAACCTAAATGTCCAACAGTTGACGAGTGGATAAGGAAACAGTGGTACATCTATACAATGGAGTACTACTCAGCCATCAAAAATGATGAATTACTGGAATTTGCTGGGAAATGGATGTCATTAGAAAGAATTATATTAAGTGAAGTATCCCAAACCCAGAAAATTAAGCGCCGTATGTACTCCCTAATAGGTGGCTCCTAGTACCAAACTCACCCAGCCCACATTGAGACACTCAAAATAAACCTATGTAACACAGTAATTGCAAGGATTATGAACAAGAGAGATGGGTTAGGAGGGCCACACCAGAAACAAGGAGAGAGGGGACCATGTTACAGCAGAGAAAATAGGCCTCCATCAAGGTCTGCAAGTAAGTAATGAGAAACCTGGTTAAGTTCACAGACGTTCTTTCCTGATCTCACCAGAAGGGGAGGGCATATAGTCTAGCAGATAAAAAGTAATCATTTTGCAAATGGGTGATGGACCCCTCCCTCAGTGAGGTTTCCTACTCTTATTACATCTACCTTTGAATGTGCTATTACAACAAGACTCCAGTTTAACAGCTTTTTGTCTCTGGCCAGGGGGTGACATACAGTGCCCAGCAGAATGGAGTGAAGGGAATTGCAGGAGCAGCAAAACTGCAAAAGAAAATCAACAAACCACAATCCAGAACTTCAGAGACTCTATATCAATCACATAGAACTAGGCCAGCCTAATCTCTCCCCATCCTGGAGCTCAGGGACATTTGCGGAAGAGGGGGCAGTAAGATTGTAAGAGCAAAAGGATGGGAAGAGCAACGATTTGCAAGATTCTCAACAATAGTTGGGGCCAAAGCAATCATAAAGGGACTTTGCATGCCCTGCGCAATGTCCAGCGCACTGTTGCCCTCATAAAGTCTAGCATCTGTTAAGGGCACCGAGACCCCTGGAGGCAAGGGATTGACAGCCATAGTAGTGATCTTATGCTTAAGGGGAACAAGAGAAAGGGCTTATGGAAATGCCACTGGGTCCTTATATGTCATCGGAGAGGAGGACCCAGTGGAGAGTTAGGCGTACACAATAAAGGACTCTCTGGGAATTGGGGGGGAGGCACTGGCGGAAGGGGAGGGGGAGGAGGGGGTTCGGGGAGAGGAGGGGGGAGGGAGGGAACTGGTAAAAAATTTTAAAATGTATAATTAAATTTTTAATAAAAAAAAACACAAAGAAAAACTTCTGATAAAAGCTAAAAAAAAAAAAAAAGATTATTCACGGGGACCAAGAAGGCTTTATCCCCGGCACACAAGGTTGGTTCAACATACGCAAATCAATAAATGTAATTCATCATATAAACCAGTCCAAAGTCCAAGACCACATGATACTCTCGATAGATGCAGAAAAAGCTTTTGACAAGATCCAACAGCCTTTTATGATCAAAATGCTAGAGACAGTGGGAATGGAAGGAACCTTTATCAATATAATAAAAGCTGTATACAACAAGCCCACAGCAAGGATTATGCTCAATGGGGAACAATTGGAAGCATTCCCACTTCGATCAGGAACTAGACAAGGCTGTCCACTCTCACCACTTCTGTTCAATATTGTACTTGAAGTCTTAGCCGAAGCCATAAGACAAGAAAAGGGCATAAAAGGAATTCAAATAGGCAAGGAAGAAGTCAAGCTATCCCTATTTGCAGATGACATGATCTTATATCTGTGTGATCCCAAAAACTCCACCAGGAAGCTCCTGGAACTAATTGAGAAGTTCAGCATGGTGGCAGGTTACAAAATAAACGTACAAAAATCAGTGTCTTTCCTATATGCCCAGAATGAAAGAAGTGAAAAAGTCCTGAAAGAAACAATCCCATTTACTATAGCCCCTAAAAAAATGAAATATCTTGGTATAAACCTAACCAAGGAGGTAAAAGACCTTTACAGTGAAAACTTTAAAACCCTAAAGAAAGAAATAGCAGAAGACACCAGAAGGTGGAAAGATCTCCCTTGTTCATGGATTGGCAGAATCAACATCGTAAAAATGACCATCCTACCAAAGGCAATATACAAATGCAATACTATACCAATTAAAATCCCAAAGCAATTCTTTAAAGAAGTTGGCCAAACAATCTCAAAATTCATATGGAGGCACAAAAGACCCAGGATAGCAAAGACAATCCTGAGTAACAAAAACACTGCTGGAGGTATCACCATACCAAACCTTAGTCTATACTACAAATCCATTGTTGTAAAAACAGCCTGGTACTGGCTCCAAAATAGACATACAGATGAATGGATAAGGGTTGAAGACCCAGACATAAGCCCACAAAATTACAGCTATTTGGTATTTGACAAAGGAGCCCAAAAAATCCAATGGAAAAAGAACAGTATCTTCAACAAATGGCGCTGGCAAAACTGGATCTGCAGATGTAGAAGATTAAATCTGGGCCCATACTTGTCACCTTGTACAACACTTAATTCCAAATGGATCAAAAACCTTAATTTAAGGCCAGAGACTATAAAAACCATAGTTGAAAGGGTAGGGAATTCCCTCGAGCTGATTGGGCTAGGCCGACAGTTCCTAAACAGACATCCAATGGCACAGTCACTGCTACCATCTCTCAACAGTTGGGATCTTGTGAAATTAAAGAGCTTCTGCTCAGATAAAGAGATTGTAACATGAGCTTAGAGGCAACCCACAGAATGGGAGAAAATCTTCACTAACCACATATCTGATAGAGCTCTATTATCCAGAGTGCACAAAGAACTTAGAAAACTAAACACCAAAGAAACCAATGGCCCAATTAAAAAATGGGCCCTGGAACTTAAAAGAAACTTTACTACGGATGAAATTAAAATGTCTAATAAATATCTTAAAAAATGCTCCACTTCCTTAGCCATCAGGGAAATGCAAACTTCCCTGACATATCATCTCACCCCGGTCAGGATGGAAAAAATCCACAATACGAACAACACCAAATGCTGGAGAGGATGTGGAGAGAGGGGAACTCTCCTACATTGCTGGTGGGAATGCAGGCTCATACAGCCACTCTGGCAAGTTGTCTGGAGATTCTTAAAGAAATTAAAGATTGAAATGCCATATGACCCTGCTATTCTACTTTTGGGAATAATCCCCCATGCAACAGAGGTTCACCTTGATAGCACAAGTGCAACCATGTTCATAGCAGCACTGTTTACAATAGCAAAGTCATGGCCTCAACCCAAATGTCCAACAGTTGACAAGTGGATAAGGAAACTGTGGTATATCTATACAATGGAGTACTACTCAGCCATGAAAAATGATGAATTACTGGAATTTGCTTGGAAATGAATGTCATTAGAAACAATTATATTGAGTGAAGTATCTCAGACCCAGAAAATTAAGCACCGTATGTACTCCCTAATAGGTGGCTCCTAGTATCAAACCCACCCAGCCCACCTAGAGACACTGGACAATAAATCTCTGTAATACAGTAATTGCGAGGATTATGAACAAGAGGGATGGGGTAGGAGGGCCACACCAGAAACAAGGAGAGAGGGGGCCATGTTACAGCAGAGAAAATAGGCCTCCATCAAGGACTGGGAGTAAGCAATGAGACATCTGGTTAAGTTCACAGACTTTTCGTTCCTGATCATTTACAACTGGGGGGGTGTGATCTCACCAGAAGGGGAGGGCATATAGTCTGGCAGATAATAATAAACATTTTGCAAATGGGTGATTGACCCCTCCCTCACTGTGGTTTCCTACTTTTGAATATACTGTTATAACAAGACTCTAGTTTAACAGCTATTTATCTCTGGCCAGGGGGCGACATCCAATACCCATCAGGATGGAGTGAAGGGCATTGCAGGAGCAGCAAAACCGCAAAAGAAAATCAATAAACCATAATCCAGAACTTCAGAGACTCTATATCAACCACCTAGAACTAGGCCAGTCTAATCTCTCCCCATCCTGAAGCTCAGGGAAATTTGCGGAAGAGGGGGCCGTAAGAGTGTAAGAGCACAAGGATGGGAGAAGCAATGATATGCAAGATACTCCACACAAGTTAGGGCCGAAGCAATCATAATTGGACTTTGCATGCCCTGCACAATGTCCAACACACTATTGACCCCACAAAGTCTAGCATTTGCTAAAAGCACCAAGATCCTTGGAGGCAAGGGATTGACAGCCAAAATAGTGTTCCTATGCTTAAGGGGAACAAAGGAAAGAGTTCAGGGAAATACCATTGGCCTTGTACGTCATCGGAGAGGAGGGCCCAGAGGAGAGTCTGGCATGCACATTAAAGGATTCTCCGGGGATTGGGGGAGAGGAGGCACTGGAGGTTGGGGAGGGAGGGGTGAGGGGAGGGTGAGCAGAGGGATCGGGGGGAGGGAGGAGGGAGGAAGGAAACTGGTGTACCTATTAAGCTTGTATGAGGGGAGATAATAAAAAATGTTAAAAAAAGGTGAATTAACTCAAATACTTCTCAAACAACTTCATAAGTAGAAAAGGAAACATAGACACCAAGTGCCACAGATGCAACTAGAACAGAGCTTTGCACGAGAGGTAGGCATGTCAAGAATAATAATAAAAATCAAACCTGATCAAGTCTGACTTCCATTTTTCAAATGCGCAGCAAATAGACATGTGTTAAATAATACAAGGCTAGAACTAAGTCCAGAATGTGAGAAGCTCCATAGAACAATGTGTCAGGTTTTCCCTGACAAATAAATTGGGGAGCAAAAGGAAAGAGAACTGAAAGGGGCACTGCTGAGGAGACGTGTCTGGGAAAACATCCCAGGATCAACTGTGAACTGTTAGCTACTCAAACCTGGTCACAAAGACTGTCGACCCCGCTATAAATCTTCATGTTTTGTAAAGTTTCCTTGACGAAAGCTCTCTCTCCTGGTATTAATAAGATATAATAAGTTTTTTAAATATTTACAATATGTGACATGTTTGAATATATATCTGTACACACATACATATATACATATATGTGTATATGTACACAAAACAGACACACACACATATCCATAGAAAATGTGGTAAAAATTAAAAATATGTGAATAGATACTAACATTCTCAAAGTAACAATAAATAACTCTACTGGGAGAAAAAACTATTTTCATCCATAAGAAAGAAAATACTTACCAACTCATCTGACAGGACACACTGAAGATATCCTGCACCATCCCGCAGCACCAAAAACATTAAGTTCTTTCCTAGAAATGAGAAGCAGACATTTGGCCAGAGTCATAGTTAGATACAGGTTGCAACTAAAGGCTCTGAGCTCTGGGCACAGTTGTGAGAAATTATTAGTTATGCCCTAAACAAGCCTGCAGGAGATCGTCTAATTGACAGGGAAGATCCAGCCCATGGTGGGCGGGACTAGTCCCTGGGCAGGTGAGAAAGACAGGGAGCTGGCTAAGGAAACAGGCATGCTGTGGCCAGACAGGCTGGTCCGCCGGGCTGTCCTGTGGATTTGGTGTGGCCAGTTTCCTTGGCTCTCGGTGTTGGTGTGGGCTCTCCTGCTAAGCTGGAAAAGGAACTGGACTATTGCAAGAGAAAATAAAACCCTCTGTTTTGTCATGAATTTATCAGCAACAATGAAGAACTGCAAAGGCCAGGCTCAAGGGACCCGAAGTACTTCCCAGACTTTGATCTTATTTAAGGAAACAGCAAAGCTACGTGCTGGAAGCTCACACCTCTCTGTGGCACCGTTCCTCTGATGTGCCTGCGGGTGCCAACAGTCCCATGAGCATGTGCACTGTACTTGCTAGTGCTGTAAGATCCTCATGATCCATGGGGTCATAGGACAGCAAGACATGAGGTCAGATGTTACATCTAATTCACTAGGAATCCCTGGCAGGTTACAGACAGTGCTGTGCTGGGGTGGGGGATTGTATAAACACTGGGGAGCAGAAACACTCCTTTAAAGTAATAACTCAATTTTTTATGAATAATCTGACAATCACTCATGATACAACACTTCTAAATGAATAAAAGGAGAAACCAAACATCAGGACCAAGGAAGTCATATGATAACATAAAAATTAAAAAAAAAAAATCCACCGAACAACAAAAAACAATGACCATGTTTCACAGCACAATCTGTATATGTGGCAAAGGAGGAGTAGTGAATCACAACACTTTTTTATGTATTGAGAGAACTGAGAAAATCAGATTTCCTCTTTTTCATTTTATGGTGAGGAAACTGATATTACAGTCTGCCCAACACCACCCAGTAGTCAGTTCAGTCAGAACACAATCTGCTTAATGTGTGATTATTAAACTCAGTACTTCAATGAGGGCCCAAAGCAGCAGCCTCACCATTCAAAAGCATTACTTCTCTTCACTCCTAAAAGGAATGACAAAAGATAGAAAGGAACCAAAGATGTGCCGTGTCCTTCCAGGTCAGAAACAATTCTTAACAATAATTCAATGTGAAAAATATTTACTGCATACCTTGATCACTATGATTGCTAACAGTCAAAACAACATTTAAATAATTTAAATGATTTCCAAATTTTCTACAGTGCTATTAAGTAGGAATGAGTATAAAAATCATTATCCTTAATCTAAAATCAGGGTTATTCAAAATTCAAAAGAAGCAAGAAGAGCTATCTGCTCACCTTGCCTGCGCAGCCTGTGGACCGTTACTCTCACAACAGTAAGGTGTTGGAGGCAGTTACTACTGTAAGTTAGGGCCAAACCTTTTATTATATTGGAGTGATTAGCGCCTGTTTGCAAATTGGACACTCCAATTCAATCTCCAGAAGTCCACCCACAAGGTGGCAGGAGAGAACTGATTTCCTCTGCCCTCTACCTATGCACTATGGCATGCACGTGCCCTCCCACCAAGTAAATAAATCTTGAAAAAAAAAAGACACCCATATAAATTTCACTGCTACAGACACTCCATCCTAAGAGAAGCTCCTGCTCCCCGCAGCACCAACACCCATGGCACATGGAACCTTTGTCATGACCTCACAGTCTCTCCGCACATAAACATGGTAACAACTCCATCACTGCAGAAGCAGGGGAGTCTTCAGAAATACTCCTGAAACTCAAGCCATGTTCATTCAGAATGCAGCAATTTATCTGGGCATGTGGCAAAGGAGGAGTAGTGAATCACAACACTTTTTATGTATTGAGAGAACCGAGAAAATCAGATTTCCTCTTTTTCATTTTATGGTGAGGAAATTGATATTACCGTCTGCCCAACACCACCCAGTAGTCAGATGAGTCAGAACACAATCTGCTTAATGTGTGATTATTAAACTCAATACTTCAATGAGCCCCCAAAGCAGCAGCCTCACCATTCAAAAGCATTACTTCTCTTCACTCCTAAAAGGAATGACAAAAGATAGAAAGGAACCAAAGATGTGCCGTGTCCTTCCAGGTCAGAAACAATGATCTGACCCAGGTACACCCAAAATATTGGGACTGACATATACACTTGCACATTTTGGCTCTGGCAGGCTTGGATCACTTTTAATGGTAATCTTCTTTGCTTCTTCCAAGTTCTTTTCTCTCCACAAGTTATCTTCTGCCTAATTTTAATAATAATGCAATTGGTAAAAATGGCTTCAGGTGCAGTAATTTCAAAAATGTGCACAGGGTAAATTCATTGGTCACCTCTTTCTTCTCCTTTGACTCGCTCATTTGTTCCTATGCCATATCTTCATAATATTTTTCATCTGTGGCTTAGAAATGACATCCCACCTCTAGAGGAATGAGAGGTAATATTTGAGACCTCTATGTCCTGGTGAGAATTTACTCACAAGGTAAAATCCTATAGGCTTTGGCCACATATCTCACCTCATCTTCTTTTTGTGAATCTACATAAATGGTGAGAAACAGCTCTTTTCCTACCATCATCAAAGCCTTGGGGAGGAGTAAGAGAGAAAAAAGAATTTTACCGTTATATGACACTTAAAACTCAAAATAACATGCCTAAGTCAATTTCGACAATCTGGACCATGACCAAGCACTGAGACCCCAAGAGGCAAAAGATGATGCTGATGGGTGACTGGTAGGACCCGGAAGGAGGCAGTAGCTTGTAAACAGTCGCAGGGACCAGCACCGCAGTATCAACAATAAGAGAGAACCTATCAGCAAATGCCATAGACTGGTGCCGCTTAAGAAACCAAGGAACCCAAGACAGTTTTAAAATTTTTTCAACCAAATAATACTCAACTCAATTCCACTCCTTTGAAAAATTCCTATGTGATACTATTCTTTTTTGCCAGTACTGGGATACATTGAATATTGCTGTATTATATATCATTTCATAACTTACCCTTTGTGTGTTTTAAAACAGCTAGCTGAATATAAAAGATAATTTTTTCGGACAGGAGATCACATAACCCAGGCTAGTCTATAGTTGAGGAAAATCCTGATTATCCTACCATTGCCTTCTTAATGCTGGAATTCATAGGCTCAAGGTAAAGGTAAGAATCTTATTGGTTCAAACACTGTTCAAAATTCCTCCAAAGTTACTAAGTCAACCAAAAATTTAATGAGCTTTAATGCTTTGCTTGCTTGAGCCCCCTAGTATTCGTCCTGTTCTTACGCCTCCTTGGGTCATGACTTCTGAACTGTTTGGTCCCATTGCTAAGTTAAAGAGGATAATAAAATTACAGTGACTCAGGCAAAAACCATCCTTATTTAAGATGAGAGGGAGAAAAACTTTACTCCTTTAAGATACTCAAAAGTTCCTTCTTTGCCGGTCTCCACTTAGCAATGGGTGGAGTGGGATGGGGTGGAGTGGGGAGATGGGATTCTAGCAGTACTGGCTGAATTCACCAACTGTCATAAAATGTAAGTAGTATATAAAATCTGTAACTATAGAAAGCATGAGAATATCATTATGATGAAACTATTCATTTGAAGAGTTGAAAATATAGCTCTCCTCTTTAAGCACAGGTGTGTTTGTTAACTTATCAGTGATTCCCAAACTTGTCTTACATTTGTGAACTGCTTGTTTGGAGGCATCCTGGAGAAATAAAAATGAAATCATTTTAAAGTGCTGCTGGACTTTCACTCCTTGAAAATGAGCTGAAATAACCTGGAATTTGAAGCCAGACAGGTTTAAGAATGGCAAAACTCTCATTCTCTGGATCAGCAACCTTGACAAAAACCTTAATCTCTGAGCTATAGCATGTTTCCATTGAAGACCGATGAGAACTCTTGTCTGGAAAAGTGAGGATTGTAAGAAATCAAGAATACTAGATTGCCCAGTATGCATTTGATATGCAGGATGGCCATCTAATCTGAATTAGGAAATGGCATTAATTATTAATTGCTCTTGTTCTCTCATGATGCATGACTCCAAACCTTCAACCAATAGCTGGAAGCTGCTGTTGGACCTCCCTCCCCCCTCGATCCCTCAATCTTCTCCATTGGCCTCCACCTGTGGGAAAGGGTCCTCTGGCCAGTGTCTTAGAGTGTCTCCAGCTCTCAACCTGCCCTTCTGCTGCCCCAGCTGTCAGCAAATGATTTGTCTCCTGCTTTAAACCATCATGTGGGGTTCTGGCAGCCCTGGGAACTTACACATTTTCCTATTTCAGCATTCATGCTTTCTGATCCATTGCAAGCAGTAGCCACTTTCTTACCCACATCTTCCCCTGTCTCTGGATCTTCCCCTGTCTCCTCAATCTACTACCATTCCAGCCAGGGAACATGGTTAAAAATAATATTTTATTTTCCTCAGACATGCACAAGAAAGGACTCTCTGGGAATTGGGGCGGGAGGCACTGGGGGATGGGGAGGGAGAGGGGTGGGGAGGGGGAGCACGGAGTACGGGGGAAGGAGGAGGAAGGGAGGGAACTGGTGTACCTAATAAATTTGTATGAGCTGAAATAAAAAAAAATAATAATAATATTTTATTTTCCTGGAGCAACTTTTGATGACTTCCTTTGGCTCTCAGCAGCCACCCCAACCGTGTCACAGAGTCACCTCTGCATGTTCTGGCTTGCCATTGTTTGCTAAAGACGCCATTAACTTCAGCTGAAGCTAACTTCTTCATTGAATTGATCTGGTTCTGATGTTGGAATTGGGATAGTTTTTAAGGTGAAAATAGACTCAGGCTGTGGAGGAAACTTGGTAGAGTGGAGAAACTTTAAAGCAGAATTAAATCCTCCAGAAACAAGGAGGAAGCCCTCTAGGTTAGTCTGAAGAATAGTCATGGATCGCTGTTGGTGTCGCTGATGCTCCTGAAAAGGAGGTCTTTGATGGTCTCAGAAGCTCGGCTGATAACTTCCATAGTTTATCTATTTATCTCATTTTACTTTTAAGTTATTATAGTTACATATCTTTATTATTTATTGGAATATTTTACACTAATCTCTCTCTCTTTCGCTTTCTCTGTGTGTATGTGTGTGTGTGTGTGTGTGTGTGTGTGTGTGTGTGTGTGTGTGTGGCCACAACATGGTAGTTTAAGTCAGAAGACAATTTGCAAGAGTCATTCTCCATATCATGTAGGTTCTGCAAATTGACCTCAATAAGCACCTTTATTCATCTTGGGACCAAGTGAAGGTATATGTACTTTTAAGTCATTCTTTTTGCTGTCTGTATTGGGATGTTTTCAAAGCAGGTGTTGTTGGTTTTTTTTTTTTTTTGGCTATATGTAAATATCTTTTTTTTTGCAAGTGTGTTGGGGTTAGGTGGGTTTTACATGTGGGCAATTGTTAATGAGTGTGTAGGCATGCCACAAGAATGAAAAACAGGCTTTTTAATTGAAGCATAAAATTTTAAATTGTGGGGTGCATTATGATAACTCAATTCATATATATAATAAAATGAAATTAAGGTAACATACACTTCTATGTCTTTAGCTGTTTATGTGATAAAAATAGACTGACAGGATTCTATCAGCCTGGACACTTCTGTATCGCTTGGTTTATTCAGTGCTCGGGATCTTTGCTGGGGCTTTGTGCATGTTGTCAGCATTCCACCACCTGAGCTAATAGCTGCTATTATTTCTGACATTGCTAGTGTGGTGACATTTCATCTCCTTGTGGTTTTGATTGGCATTTCTTGAGTGAACAGTGAGAGTAAGCTCTTTTTTTTTCTTTTTAAAAGAGAGAAAGGGAGATTTATTTGACTTATGGCTCCAGAGGGGAGATACAGTCCTTTATGGGGGAAAAGGCATGGCTGACTGGCAGAAGCTGGAGGTGGCTTAGGTCGCATCCATCATGGAGGCTGAGAGCTTTTATTTTTTTAATGTACCTGTTGGCTTTTTGTTCACTTGAGAAACATTTTATTCTTTAGCTTATTTTTTAATGGTATTATTTATTTCTTTGTTCAAGTTTTTGAGCTCCTTCTGTATCCCTTGTTGGATGAATAGGTTGCAAATACTTTCTCCTATTCACTAAGTCATTTCTTAATCCTGTTAAGTCTTTCCTTTGTGGAAGAGTCTCGTTTTGATGTGGTCCCATTTCTCGTATTTTTTTTTAGTTGCCTGTGCTTTGGGGGTCCTGTTTTAAAAAGGATCACCTGTACCAATGTCTTGAAGTGCTTTCCCTTTACCTTCCTTTAAAAATTTCGTAATGTCAAATTTAACATTGATGTTTCTGATTTTGAGTTGAGTTTTATGCACAATGTGAGAAAAGATCTGATTATATTTTTTTGCATATGATTGCCCAGTTTTTCCAGAACTGTCTATTGAAAAAGATTGTCTTTTTCTGTACTGTATGTTCTTTTTGTGGTTGTGAAACATCAGCTGGCTGTGTGGACGTGAATTAACTTTCAGGTTCTCATTAGCATTGATCATGTGTTGTTTGCATGCCAGTACCTTGCTGTTTTAGTTAATGTGATTTTGTAGTACGTTTTAAAGTTAGGTGTTGTGATATCTCCAGCTTTGTTGCTGTCATTTTGATTTGCTATTTTAGGGTTGTTTTCATTCTTCTAAGACCTTTGTGATTCCATATGAATTTTAGGATTTCTTTTTCCTATTACTACTTTGGTTGTTGTTGAAAAAGACTCACCAACTGGCTATAAACTTGATAAATCATGGGGGGTGAGTTTGAACACCTGCTCCTGCCTTCACTTCCCAAGTGCCTGGCATTACAGCCACGTGCCCCCATGCTTGGCTTTATATGGTACTGAGGATGAAACTGAGCGCTTTATGCATGTTTGCAAGCACTCTACCACCTGGGGTACAGACGCACGGCCTGCAGTCTTCTTCAGTTGTTTCTTTGGTTTTGGTATTAGTCAGCCTTGTAAGAAGAGTTTACTATACTTCCTTCTATTTTAGTCTTTATGGAATAATGTAAAAATTGGAATTACCTCTCTAAATGTTTCTTGTGTAGTCTTTATGGAATAATGTAAAAAATGGAATTACCTCTCTAAATGTTTCTTGTGTAGGTACCTTACTGCTTGAACAGTTTTGCTGACTCCCACATTCTGAATGTTTTACAGAATTCAGCAGTAAATCCATCTAATGTTCTACTTTAAAAAATTCTCTATTTCTGTGTGTGTGTGTATATCAGAGGGCATTGTGTGTCTCTGTGGAGGCCCAGGAGTGACTTTGGGAATCATCCTGAATTGCTTCTACCTCCTTCTTCCTTTACTCAAGGATTTCTTAGGCCCTGACTACCAGGGACAGAAATGTAGGCTCCTGCCTGGCATTTTATGTTGGATCTGGGATCTGAACTCAGGACCTTCTGCTTCCAAAGCAGTGTCTTAACCCCTGAGCCATCTCTCCAGCCTAATGCTCAACTTTAAAAAAAAAAAAAAAAAGGTGTGTGTATGTGTAGGTACTTTAAATTTCTGCTTTAGTCTCATTATTGGTTTATTCAGATTTACTGTTTTTTCTTATACTTTTTAAGATGTAGTGAAATGTAGAAAATATAAAAATTGCCATTTTAAATATCTTTAGGGTATAATTTACTGGCATCAGTTACATTCACACTGTTATATAATCATTACTGGTCTCCAGTTCCAAAATTTTTCATCGCCCCCCCAACAAGCTTTGTCCCCTTTTAAGCTGTAACTCCCCACTTCTTTTCCTCTCCCCCTAACTTGATTCTGTGTCTGTGAATTCTCAGCTGTTTTATATATTACATGTAATTGGAATAACAGAAAAATGTCATCTCTTCTGTGTGGCTTCTTTCATTTACTATGATGTGTTTACGACCCATCCTTATAACTATCAGAACTTCACTTTTCTAATATCTTAGTGATAAATAGCTTATGTAATCTTGGTTGAGTTTCAGTAGGTTGTAAGTGAGGTAAGTACTTGTATGTATTAGTTTTCTTCCTTTTGTAGTAATTTGGTTTCATCTATAATTTCTCCTTTTTCATCTCTAGATTAGAGGCTTCTTTTCCCTTTGGTTACTGTAGCTAAAGGAGTGGCAGGCTTTGTTTAGACTTTCAAAAGATTAGCTTTTGAAGCCAGAGAGATGACTCAGGGGTTAAACTTCTGCCTTGAAAGCAAAAGGTTCTGAGTTCAGACTCCTGATCTCTTAAAAACAGCAGGTGGAAATGATGGTGGCCTGCACTTCTGGTCGTGGAAGGCGGGGTCTAGGGAGCTCCAAAGCAAAGCAAATAGGAGGTAGAAGCAATCTAGGGTGATTCAAGAAGTCACCCTTGGGCCTCCACAGGCACACACAGTGTACACACACACACACACACACACACACACACACACACACACACACAAATAAAATAAACTTTAAAAAATATTAGCTTTTTGTTCTCTTGATCTTTTGCAATTTTTCAGTTTTAAGTGTATTTATTTCTGCCATGATCTTTAGGGTATTTTTCATTCTAGTTTTTAGCTTTGGTTTGTTCTTGTTTTTCTATGTCTCTTAGGTGCATCTCTGGTATTTTCTGGTATCCAATGCTTAACCAATGTGAAATTTCTATATAATGACCTTCTTAATCTATTGGTATAGTTTTTATACCAATGCTGAAGGGCTGAAACCAGAGCCTCTTTTGCTGTTTCCCAGATTTTTGTTATGGTATCATGTTTCGACTGTTTCTTGAAATGTCTAGATTTCCCTCCTAATTTTGTCAAATACCACTGTAAATTTGAGAGCCTATTATTCAATTGCTATGGATTTTGCTTATTTTTCTATTCTTCTTGCTGGTTTGCAGTTTTATTTTTTCTGGGGTTTGAGAAGACACAAAATGCTTCTAATATGTGTGTTTTGGGGTATGTGTGTGTGTACCTATGGGCACAGTCCCCCAGGTTCAGATAAGTTTTCCTAAGTCACTTTCCACCTTGTGTTTTCAAACAAGGTCTTTCACTAAACCTTGAGCTCACCTGTTTGGCTAGATTGGCAGGCCAGTAAGCTGGAGGGATCCTCTTGCCTCTGCCCTCTAGTGCTGGGGTTACAGAAGGATGCCCCAACATCTGGAATCTTACATAGGTGCTGGTTTTCAGTCTTAGGTTTTTATGCTTGTATAGGAAACACTTTACAAACTAAGTTATCTCTCTAGCCTCCTGATTGCAATTTTTGTTATTTTCTTTCCTTTCTTTAACACCAGGGATTGAACCAGTGAATCACTACCAGTGAATCACTATGCATTAATTTGTCTTTAAAAACCATGTATTGAGATTTGGGCTGGAGAGATGGCTCAGGAGTTAAGAATCTGTCTTGCAAGTAGAAGGTCCTGAGTTCAGATCTCAGGTACTACATAAAAATGCCAGGTGGCTTATGATATGCAAGATACTCCACACAAGTTAGGGCCAAAGCAATCATAATAGGACTTTGCATGCCCTGTGCAATGTCCAACACATTATTGACTCCACAAAGTCTATCATGGACTAAAGGCACTAGCATCCTTGGAGGCTGGGGATTGACAGCCACAGTAGTGTTCCTATGCTTAAGGGGAACACAGGAAAAGGTTCTGGGAAATGCTGCTGGGTCCTTGCACCTCATCGAAGAGGTAGTCCCAGAGGAGAATTTGGCATGCACATTTTTGGATGCTCTGGGGATGGGAGGGGGAGACACTGGGGAATGGGGAGGGAGGGGGAAGTAGGTGGGTGGGAGGAGGTAGGAGGAGGGAAGGGGACCGGTGTACCTGTTAACTTTGTATGAGTGGAAATAAAAAAAAAATGCCAGATGGAAATAGTGGCCTGGACTTCTGGCCCTGGTGGGTGGAGCCTGGGAAATCCCATAGCGAAGCAAAAAGGAGGTGAAAGCAATCCAGGATGATTCCCAAAGTCACCCTTGGTCCTCCACAGGGACACTCGGTTCCCCCCCCCCTTTCTCTCACATACACACAAAATAAAATAAAATATTTTAAAAAAGGAACATGTATTGAGACACTTGATGTGTTGTCTGTTCTGGAGAATGTTCCATGTCTGATGAGAAGAACATGTGTTCTGCTCTGTAATAAAGTCTTCTGTATTTGTCTGTCATTTCCATTTGCTCCGTGTGAGGTTCAGCTCACGTGTCTTTGTTGATTGTCTGCACAGGTGGTCGGCCATGGAGGAGGATGGTGCAGCTCTGAAGTCCCACTGCTACTTGTATTGGAGCTCGTCACTCCATTTAGATCTGATATTTGCCTTATCTATTGGCTAGCATTGTATTGATGCATATCTGCTTACATCTGCTTGCTGAACTGATATTTTATTAATATAGAATGATCTTTGTCTCTGCAGTTTTTGTACATACATGTGTAGTGCTGACGATTGAAACCAGAGTCTCTTACATGACCCACAGATATTGTAGCCTGAACTACACACATCACTGTCCTTATTACAGTTTCAAGTTAAAGTCTGTTGGATGTGATACTAGTATAGACATTTTTGTTTGGTTTTGCTTACATTTATTTGATGTATCTTTTTTCAGCTTTTCACTTTTAGTCTGTGTGTCTCTTTTCCAGCAAAAAACAACATATAATTTGTTGTTTGATTTTTTAAATTAAAAAAGAAATCTATTCACCTGTCTTTATCTTATTGGATTTTTTTCTTCTACTTTTGCAAACATATTGAATATTCATCCTAACTTCCCTCCTTCTCATTCCCTCTCTTCCCTTCATTCCTTCTCTTCCCTTCATTCCCTCCTACTTCCTCCCACCCTTTCACCTGTATGCTTCTGTGGACCCCAGGGTTCACTCTGGCTTGTCTACTTCTGTGGGGGCTCAGGCCTCTGTGGTATATCAAGGTACCTCTCTTTAGACCACCCCACGGATATGTGCATTTCCCTTCACTCATCCAGCTTTTCACTTTCATGCAGCAAAAGTTTCCACTGTGAGTTCCCATTCTATGGGTATAACAACAGCTGCCTACAGAGCAGTTTGATGTGCAGTCTTCCTACCTATAGGAATCAAACAATTTTTATTACATGCTTTGCCTAGTTATACAAACTCAATAGGTACCTCCTTTCTTTCCCCTCCTCCTTCCCTTCCCCCATGTTGTCCCCCTATTCTATTCTCTCCACTTCCTATCTCCCCCCTCTTTCCTCTCACCACTTTTCCTTCCCTCCTTCTTTTTTAATGCATCCTGCCATCTCCCTTCCATCCTCCAGAGCAACTGTTTATGTGGGTGCTGAATTTCCTTCTGAGTCTTCTATACTAGTGAGGGTTCAGGACTCAGTGGCATACCTTGGGGCTCCCTCTTGGGCTGCCTGCTAGGATGGGAACTCTATTATGTCTGTTTAACCCCTTGCCTTTAAGGATCCTACTGCCTGAAGCCTTCTCCCCTGTGATCCATGCTAGACTTTGGGGGTTGTATCTTACTGGATTTATTCACTTATATTCAAGGTAATTATTGACCAATATGAATTTCATATTTCATATTTCTTTTGCAAATAATTTACATTTCTGTGAACTGTTATTTTGAGATATGGTCTCACTGGATAGTCCGAACTGGCTTGTATTCATGGTCCTCCTCCTTTGACTAAAGGTTTGTGCCATCTCACCTGGCTCCGTTTTGATGGGTATGGGTGTACTAAGGGTTGAGCCTGTTTTCTTTCATGTGTCTGTTGTGCTAGTGAGTTTTTGATGCCTCTGCGTTGTTCAGAGGGTGGCTGTCATCTTTCATTGCTAGTACAGGACTTGTCTGGTTGTGATTCATTCCCTCAGCTCCTGCATATCTGGAGAAGACTAGAAACCACTGCAGGATGGCATGCACCTTTCCCTAGGTCCTGTTGGATGACATCAGGTGGTACTGGGGTCTGAAGCCCTGATGACCATGAACTTGAGGATGCAGAATACAAGTAGGATCATCCTGTGAGGTGATTAAGTTGGTACCCACACTTGTAGTGCCATTAACCACTTTCATGGAGCTACAGGACCCCTAGCATAAACATATCTTCTCCACATCCCAAGGGATGAACATGAGTTGTACCGGGACTTAAGCATCAAATCTGGTCTTAATTTTATGGCCTATGGAGCAAATCCGCCCCAGTTCTTCTAGGTACAGGTAATGTATGGCCTTAAGGCTCTGGTATCCACATGCCCCTTGAGGTATAACATGTAGGGGGCTTGTGGCTTTGGTAGCCGTACCATAGTCCTGGAGCTTCAGAATGTGGGTCATACAGAGAAACCTGTGTGTCCGGGCCTATGAACCAGCATAAACCTAGACTTACATGCAGGAAACAGAAGTGGGAGCTTTAGGAATTGATCAGGCATCATCTGATGTCCTCCATTATCTAAGCCAATTTTATTGTAGCATACATGAGTATTTACAGGAAAACAATCAAAGAAGAGCAGGGCCAAATTCTTATGTGATTATGTAAAATGTGTGCATTCTGGCTAACAAAGAAAAGGCAAGAGTGTCATCTACTTGCTATGTGGGACCAGACATGATGTCTCCAGGTAGAGTTAAAAGTAGGCATGACACTTCCTAAAAGGGAATGGACAATGAATGTGTCTCAAAGAAGTTAGTTACCTGGTCTATGCATTAACATATGGGGGGAAGTTTTAACTTCACCAGTTCTGAGAAGAACAAAAGCTATCTAAGAATGGACAGGAGGTAAAGTCAACTCCCAGAGGAAGGAATTCACCTGCCATTGTCTATGCAGACAAGAGGCAAAACTCAACTTCCAAAGGGAGGAGTCTACCTAACAACTGTCCATTTTAGATGCTAATGTGTCATTCTCCAGAGAGCAGGCTTTAGGCCTGACAACCCCCACATCTGTGCAGGGGACAAACTTGTAATATTGGGCATTACAGGCTAGGGATTGATAAAGCAGTGGATGGGTCCTTCCCTGTTCCCAAGGGACAAGCTCCAGAGGAGCTGAGGCTTTTGATGTGAACAGATACAGCCCAGGGCCATGATCCTGGGCTCCTTCAGTGTAGTTTTGTAGGGGGTTGGACTGTCGCTACCTTCCTTGACGTGGGGCTCAGATTGTGGAGGGGAAGCAGAAAAGGGAAAATCTTAAAATCTTAAAAAGAGATTTCTTAGACCTGAAAAACTGCTGTCAGGCAATAAAAATGCCCACTCCTCTACTGTTCTCTAAAATTCCCCTCTGGAATGCCATTTGGCTGGAGGGCTAGAAGGAAGCCTGCAAGCCAATAAGACTGTAAAACACTGCCGACTACACTGCTTTGGTGGAGTTTGCAACCTCCTGTGTCCTTTATGTATAAAAACTGTGTGGAGATGTAAGTTGTGGTTGCACACACATCACCCTGCTTGTATGTGTGTAAGCTCTGGTACCTGTCTCTCTCTCTCTCTCCTTGATAAAGCTTATCCGTTACTAATTTTAACTTTTTGTCTATGGTGAATCTTTGGATGACCCCCTCAGACCCATAATATTCTGGGGATTCCCCCAGATGAGGCTGGACTATTTTTTGAGGAGCCAAAGGAAAGCCTCCTTCCTATAGCTGGAACTGAAGGAAAGGTTCCCCTACTGTCTGGTCTCTTGAGAAGCTAAAGGAAAGGCTCTCCTATAACTTTGTGAGGTTTGACCATGTTAGGGTCCAGTTTCTCCCCCAAAACCACCCAAGACACATATGCAAAAGCAAGAGTGTTTATTCAATCCAGCATACTGGGGTCCACCATAGGATAAACAAAATGGTGACTGGGAACAAAGGGAGCATACAGCTTATATAACACCATAGGTAAGCTCTTCTCCTGGTATCATCTCCCTAACATGACTGGCTCAAGTATAGTTGCCTGTATGCTGTCTAGAAACCCTATTGGTCCCACTTGCAGATATGTGTGGAATGTGTGTACCTGATTTGTAGCTTGTAGGAGGCACGGACCAGACAGGCCTGAATTAAAGTCTCTGATCAACCATTACTTACAATACCTCCACCTGGGGAGCATGCCACTCAGGGATCACCTGTATGGGCCGCATGCGCGAATGCAACTTCCCCAAGCTACACCTGCTGCAGCACCAGGTGCTGATGTCAAACTGCCTGGCTGAGACCAACTCAGACAGGACAACTCAGCAAAAGCTTACGCTGGGACTTATGGGATGTTGGGTGGGGTATATAAGCAGCCCAATATTTACAACAAACCAGCCTGCGAGCCTGCTATCCCGAGCCTGCCAGTCTGCAAGCCTGCTAGCCTGCTTTTCCACTCGCCTGATTTCCGGGGTTTGTGCCCTTAACATGCACCAGCTTATCCCAGCCCCCAAGGGTCTGTGGGGCCCCGAGACTGTTACACTACCTCAATTGGCCTTTTCCATGATTGGTTGGCCCCAGCCCAGGGACTTCTGTTGTCCCTCCCTGGTGAGCCTGGGCAGAGCCTGGGAGCCTACAAACAAGCTCCTAGTCTATGCCTCATTGGGTGGCTTTTTGGACCCTGCAACAAGCTCAGAGCTTTCCTGGCTCCTGAGAGGCAGAAATGGTGGAAGCCAGGACTCTAAAAGAGTCTTCAAGGTCAGGGAAGAGGGATGAGACCTTCCTAATTCCTGAGGAACAATTGTAGGTGATGCTCAGTCTGGGGCCAGGGCTTGGGTTTTAAGCTTGACTTGGACTTGGGTCTAGCTCGGCTGCTGTTGGATGCTTGGGATGGTTATTACCAGCCTGACACCAGAGACAGCCTCTCACCAACCCAAGAGGTTTCTCTCCATTAAGGCAGGCCTGAGAGGGGATGTGTTGGTTGATATAGGAATATTCAGCCCACTGTGGGCAGGACCATTCCCTGGGTAGATGGTCTAGGGTTGAATAGAGTGAGCTGAGCACTTCTAGCAAGCAAGCAAGCAAGTGTGCCATGTGTGCATTCATTGCTTTTTGGTCTTGCAGTGGATGTGGTGTGAGCAGCTGCTTCAAGCTTCTGCCACTGTAGCTCCCCATAATCGATAGACTGTAATCATGAGCCAACTAAACACTTTCTCCCTTAAGTGGCCTGGGGCAGTATTTTGTTGTGGTGACTTTTAATAAGATAAAACAGTCCTGAAACTGCAAGGGACCGAAGGGGCTTCAGTGGCTCACTTAGGGTGACTTAGGGCAACTTCTGCAAATTGATTATCGTCTCTACTTTGTGGGCTCCAGAGACTGAACTCAAGTTACCGGATTTGTGCATAGGAGCTTTTCCTGGCTGAGCCATTTGTCACTTGCTCTCCTGCCCCCCATTTTTAACTACTATGATTGGTCAATAGGTTTGAATTTGTCTCCACATTCTTTCCTTTTATAGCTTTTTCTTTGTGTGTGCGTGCGTGCATGTGTGCGTGTGCGTGTGTGTGTTGTGTGTTGCATATGCATATATGATATGTGGAAGTCAGAGCAATCTCAGTATCTCAATTGTTCCTCGATTCTGATCATTTTTATTATTTATTTATATGTGTGTGTGAGAGGGAGAGAGGAAGAGTCTTTCACTGGCCTGGAACTTACTGAGTAGGCTAGATTGGCTGGCTGGTCGGTGAGACCTGAGGGCCTGTCTGTTTCTGTCTTCCCAGCACTGGGATTGCAAATGTGTCGTAGCATCATTCCCTCACTCACTGGTTTTCTCTCTCTGTAAACACACATGCCACAGCAGGCATGTAGAGGTCAGACCATTGGGGAGTCAGTTCTCACCGTCCAGCTTGCTGAGGGAAGGTCTGTTGTCTGTTACTCTTCACCATACTCCGGCTGACTGACCTGAACGTCCAGCAGATTCTGCTGTCTTTGCCTCCTCTCTCTCTGTTGGAGTTCTAGGATGGCATCTGTGTGCCACTGCATACAGCCTTTTATGTGGGTTCCACAGCTTGAACTCAGTCATCAAACTGGTGTAGCCAACACTTTTGCCCTCTGAGCCATCTCCTTGACCCAACGCCCAGGATTTTATTTGCATTCTGGAGTCTGGGGTTAAGTTCAGGTCTCATGCTTATGAGTCAGATACTTTAGTGACTGAGCCCATTTCCCTGGCCTATTTTTATATTTATTATGTGTATCTGCATCATAATGTCAGATTTCTGGTAATTCCTGGTAATTTTTAAATCATGAAACCTACTTCCTGGGGGTCCAGTTACTGAAGCCATTGTGCTTGCTTTGCTTTGCTATGACATGCACAGTGTGAGGGAGGAATTACTTTGGCTCACAGTTTTGGAAGTGTCCAACATGGAGGTGGGGCGATGAGGGACAGCTCACACTATGACAGCCTAAAAGCAGAGAAAGGGAGTACAGGGATGTGCCTGTGAAGCTTCAAAGGACATGTCCCTAGTGATGGTCAGGGCCTGGGATCTAGATATCTGTGGAAATACACCACAGACGTGCCCGGACATGTACCTTCCTAATCTAGGATTAATCTCAGCATGAGCACTAACTGCCACAGTATCTTAACTAACAATGAATTGATTGCTGTTTTAGTTTCTTTTCCGTTGTTGTGATAAAATACAAAGGCAAATTAAGGGAGACGGGGATTTATTTTGTGACAAGAGCATGATGAGTTGGTCACATGACGTCCACAGTCAATAGCAGAGAGCAGCGAATCAAGGCAGCTGTGCTGTTTGCTTCTCCTTTTAGTCCAGTCAATCCAGGACCCCGCCTAGGGAGTGGGCTGAACCACAGCTGGCAGATCATCCCACCTCAATTAGCCTGATCAAGACAACCCCTCGCTGGGTGCCCAGAAGCTCTTCCCCCTGGTGACTCTACATGTCATCAAGTTGACAACTGTGACCATCCATCACAGTGCCCATAGAGTCACATAAATACTGTAGGTGCATTTGGAGCATTCTCTCCATGTTTAAGGAACCTTTCCACTTATTTTTACATGGCCAAAGAGACCTAATTTCTTCTGACAGCAAAGAATATGTGTGTTCATAGAAAATGTCCTAATGAAAAATGACTACTGTCTGTTTATAACCATGAATGGAAAGTCACAGAAAGCAGAGAGTTACAGCTTTAGTGAGAAACTTGTAGGTTGTGACAAGTTGTAGTTAGAAAGTAGGAAGAAACTTGTGAGTTGTGACTTAAACAAGAAAGTTTGAACCTCAAATAACCCTTTTATGGCTTACAGGTAATCTTTTGCTACTTAAATTTTGGAATATATATGTCATAGTTAAGCACAAGTGTCAACTTGACTGTTGAGGGTTTGAGGTCTGGGCACAGTTGTAGAGAGTTGATGGTTGAGTTAAGCCCAGAGCAAACCAGAAGGAGATTGTCTAGCTGATGGGGAAGACCCAGCCTATGGTGGGTGGGATTAGACCCTGGATAAATCACAGAGAGCTGGTTGAGAGAGTCGGCATCCTTCTGTTCACTTGGCTAGACATGCTGGTCTGGCAAGAAAGGTTTGTCCATCTCTCAGCTGTTATGTGGTGATGGTGTGGCCAATTCCCTTGACCCTGGTATTGGTGCATGCTCTCCCATCAAGCTGGACTATGAACTGTAACCAGTAATCATAAAAGAATAAATCCCTTGTTCTCTTAAGCCATTTGATAGTCATTTATCAGCAACCATGCAGGCAGACTGCAACAATATAATTTTTTTAATTTTAAAATTTTATATTTATTTATTTTGTGTGTGTGTGTGTGTGTGTGTGTGTGTGTGTCAGAGGGCACATTTGTCCCTATGGACAACCAAAGGTGACTTCAGGAATCATCCTGGACTGCTTCTACCTCTTTGCTTTGCTCTGGGATTTCCCAGGCTCCACCCACCAAGGCTAGAAGTGCAGGCTGCCACCATTTCTACCTGGTGTTTTTACAGGGGACTTGGGATTCAAACTCAGGACCTTCTGCTTATGAGGCAGAATCTTAATCCCAGTGCCATCTCTCCAGCCCCCAGTTTTCAATTGTTAAAAGTACGAAAAGATAGTTCCATTTTTAAAAATTTGTATATGTGCAGTGTGTACACATTCCTGTGTGTGTGCTTCCAGAGGCCAGAGAAGGACATCCATTGGCCACTGCTCTATCACTGTGCCATAGTCCCTTGAGCTAGGGTCTCACACTGAGCCTGAAGCTAGACTTGGGACGAGCAGGCTCCCACCCCCGTGCGGAGCCACACCCAGCTCTTTGCATAAGTGCTGGGAATTTGAACTTAGGTTCTAATGCTTGAGCAGCAGTCTGCTGTGCCATCCCCCTCGCCCTGACCCGTCCATTTTTATAAACCTCTCTCCTCGCAACTACTTTTCTTTCTTAAAGAAAGTGTGTGAGCATATGGTATGCGTACATTCTTTGTGAGTATGTGGGCGTACATGTGTCAGGGTGTATGTGCAGGTGTTTACACATGCGTGGAAGCCTCATGTTGAAACGCAGTGTCTTCATTGTTCTTTCTTTCCTACATGTTGAGGTGGGGTCTCTCATGGAACCCGGAACTCACCTGACTAGGCAGCTGGTTCTAGGGTCTTCCTGTCTCTACCTCCTGAGAGTTGGGATTACAGGATTGCTGCCAAGCCCACTAAATTCTGGGAATCTGAATTCTGGTCCTTACACGTATGTTTTTAACTGAGCCTTCCTACAGCCCCTCTAGAGGTTTGTTGCAGTCCACTTGCATGGTTGCTGATAAATGACCATCAAACGGCTTAAGGGAACAAGGGTCTATTCTCTCTTACAATTCCTGTTTACAGTTTTCAGTCCAGCTTGATGGGAGAGAACATGTCAACACCAGGGCCAAGGAAACTGGCCACACCATCACCACATAAACAGCTGAGAGATGGACAATTCTTACTTGCCAGACCAGCATGTCTGGCCAAGTGAACAGAAGGATGCTGACTTCCTCAACCACCTCTCTGCATTATATTCACCTGTTCAGGACCTAGTCCCACACACCATGGGCTGGGTCTGCTCCATAAACTAGACCATCTCTTGCAGGTTTGTTCTGGGCTTAACTCAACCATTAATTCTTCACAAATGTGCCCAGAGTTCAAACCCTCAACAGTCAAGTTGACCCCTGTGCTTAACTATGACAAGATTTTTTTAGTGTTTATGCACACATGCATGTGTGTACTTACCACAGTATTCATGTAGAGGCTGGAAGACAACTATTACCATTCCTCTGCATTATTACCAATAGATTCATAAACAAATAAGGGAACAAGAGGTTTGATTTTGGCTTACAATAGTCTGGTTACAATTCCAACTTAGCAGTAGCTCTCACACCAACACCAAAAGTTGAGGGAGCTGAGATGTTTCAGAAGGCTCAGCTTTTAATTTTCAAGTGGTGTCTATAACCAACTGCCAGATGTTTACACTTTTAGAGAGGTGTTCCAAAGAACCAAAGGAGATAGGTGTCTTGGCTCAAAGGTGGTTTTCTCAGAAAGAACAGAATATTGTCATAGTTTCCAGCATCCCTAGAGGGGGCTGGAGAGATGGGTCAACGGGAGAAGGCTTTTGCCATGCAAGCCTGCCACCCTAAGTAGTTTCCTGGACCCTACATAAAGGTGGAAGAAGAGAACCAACTGCATGAAGTTGTCAAAGTTAGTATCAACCTGACAGTTGAGGGTTTGAGTTCTGGGCACATGTGTAGATGATTTGTAGCTGAGTTAAGCCCCAAGCGACCCCAAAGGAAATTGTCTAATTGATGGAGAAGACCCAGCTCATGGTGGGCAAGACGAGTGCCTGGGCAGGTGAATAAGATGGAGGGAGTTGGTTGAGAAAATGGGCATCCTTCTGTACACTTGGCCAGACATGCTGGATGGCAGGTGAGGATCGGCCCTCTTTCAGTGAACCTCTGGATGTATGGACATGGTATAACCAGTTCCCTTGGCCCTTGGTGTATTGAGAATAGTACCACTGTGAACCTTAGTTCGTATTTGTTGGAGCACCCATTTCTCAGAGCACCTGTCTCACAGTGGGGTTGCTAGGTCAAAACCAAAGTGTCTTGCATAGTGGTGGGACCATTTTTACCTACATGCTATTATTATGTCTATTTTATCATGAAGTAAGATCTCATTTTGCCTATTTTACCTTTTTTTTGAGATATGGGCTCATGTAGCATAGATTGCATTTGAACTCACTATGTAACCAGAGGTAACCTTGGACTTGTGATCCTCCTGCATCTACTCCCCAAATGTGGGGATCACATGCATGTCCTCCTGTGATTACCAATTAGGTTGCATTTTGGTTTGATTGGCATTTCCCTAATGACTAATGCCTTCACCCTCTCTTATGTGGTTATCAACCATCCACATATATCTTCCTTTGTGAACCATCTATTCTAGAAAATCATTTTACTGTGCTTTTTAAAATATTTTTTACTTTTACAAGCACATTGAGTACTTATCCCTGTCTCCCTCCTTCCCTCCTTCCTATTCCCCGTCCCCTGGCTTCATCAATCCACCCGATTCCTACTTGACTACTTCTATAGGCCCCAGGGTTCCCTCTGACTTGTCTGGTTTTGTGAGGGTAACATACCAAGTGGCCCCTCTTTGGGCCACACCACTGATTGGAGCATTGCCCTTCACTCATCCAGCCCTGTTCCCCAAGGTTTCCACTGCATGTAATTATCTCTCCCAAGATACTCGCTAGTCTTGAGGGTGCTTTGGTATGTCAATCTTTATGCATGTCTGGTAAGGACAAGTCTCATTGCAGTGATTTCCTGGATGCACCATTCCTGCCTTGAATGGAGTGTCTTGTCCAACAGTGGACCTTCCCATTTTTAGGCTCTTACAATCTTACCACTCCCTCTTCACAAGATTCCCTACTGTACTTATTCTTAAAATATTTACTAGAGAGAGTGAGAGAGATAGAAGGTGCATACATATACCACATGTGCTTGAGGGGAGTGATATAAATTTCTCAAGACAGAGAGAGAGAGAGAGAGATTACACACATATACCATGTGGGTTTCAGGGATTGAACTCAGGTCGCCAGGTTGGCATGCAGGCACCTTGCCCTCTGAGCTACTTCATCAGCCCCTGCTATAGTTGATTGTTAATTATTTTCTTGTGTATGTGTGTGTGTGTGTGTGTGTGTGTGTGTGTGTGTGTGTGTGTGTGTATCAGAGGGTACTCTGTTTCCCTGTGGAATACCAAGGTTGAATTGGGGAATCATCCTGTGTTGCTTCTACACTATATTTCCCTTGTTCTGGGATTTCCCAGGCTTTCCCCACCAAGTCCAAAAGTGCAGGCCCCAGTCATTTCTGCCTGGCATTTTTTTACATGTGAGCTGGGATCTGAACTCAGGACCTTCTGCTTGCAAAACAGTCTTAATCCCTGAGCCATTACTCCAGCCCTGCTCTAACTATTTTTAAGTGTCCCCACTTCCACCTCTCCCAAAGTTGACTTTGTCATCTTAATAGGCCTTTGACAGTTTTAATAAATGCACCAGCAATTTCGTTACAGACATAACTTCCTGTAAGATTCTGACAGGAGTTTGAGAAGCCTTTTTGCAGTTTTCCTAAAGCCTCATTCAGATCACAGGAAGGCAGTGGATGGGGAGCCGATTTAGAGGCCAGTACAGTATATGTTATTATCATATAGTCCTCTCAGGAATCAGTTCATTCCTATCAGAGGTCCTTGGCTAGCAGTGTCTGGTGTAGCACCACACAGAGCCGTTAGGTGGTGTTGGTGGGTTAGAAATGTCCCGGAGACGAACACAGCCATCTATCTGTTGCATGGAGAATGGGTCTGCAGTCTCTGGGCCTCTGCATGACCATGAAACTCACAGTCACCTCTCTTCTCCACCCCTCCACCCTGAGTCCCCTGATGCTCTGACATCACTGCTTCTAGTCATGCCCCCAAAGAAGTCTCCGTCTCCGATGCTCAGAGAACATCTTCTCCATCGCACAATCACAGCTGGTGACGTTGCTGCTTCCCACGTATCCAGGTGCCCCCTGTCCTGCACCTAGACCATCACACTAGTCCTGCCCCTACCTGAAACCTTGAGGTTCCTGCTCCTCCCTTCCTGTTGTCCTTGCCTCTGACCTCTGCCATTAACCCAGCTTTTCTGCCAACTGTTCAGCCTGCATTTCAAGACTGTATGTCGTTCGACTTTTCTCTTATTCTTTTCAAAAGAATATTTTATTTATCAGGGGAGAAAAGTGCACATGTGTGGAGGTCAGAGGACAACTTTCAGAAGTCAGTTCCACCATGTGGTATTTGAGCTGTCAATCTTGAGTTGTGAGATTTATGTGTAGGTGGCCTTTACCCATCAATCCTTTTTCACTGATCTTTATTTATGTTTGGTTAATTTATTTTGTGACAACTTTCTACGTGCATATAATACATTCTGGTCACTCTTATACCTTCTCTTCTCTACCTCAAACCTTCCTCCTCCCATATTCCACCTCTAGTTTCTCCTCCCACCTCCAGTGTCCATCCTTCCACCAAATTCCCATCCCACGCCTTTTTGTTTATGTTTCCCTTGGGAGTTTCTGGGTTTAACCAGGGCAGTCACCTGGCATGGGTAACTCAACTGTGACCTTGTCACTGACAACAATGATTCCTTTCTCTTGAAGCCTGCCATTGCCATTAACTCCCCTAGGCCAAGTGTGGCAAGATTCTAGGAGGCCACCTCCATTTATTAATGAGTGTTTCTGGGCTTCATGTTGTGCAGTTAACTATAGTGATCTCAAGTGCATGAGTGCTGCTGCCGTATCTGTCCATTGCAGAGCTTTTCATGGCCTTCATCCCTATCATTTGGCTCCCCCTCTTCCGCAACGTCTTACACATGCTCATAGTTTTATCAACTATCTCTAGACGGGGTCTGTAGAGATGATGGATCAGTGGGGAAAGACACCTTCCTTGAAAGCTTGGCAACCTGAGTTCGATCCCTGGAACCCTCATAAAGGTGGAAGGAACGTTGAGGGGAGTGATATGTGGTTCAAGGCGGAACCCTCAGCTGTCTCTTGTTTTCAACCCCTTAACCAGCCATTTAGTCATTGCATTAACTGCCAAATCACTGCAAAGGGAAGTTAATTTGGTCATAGTTGAGGACTGCACTCGTCTATGGGCATAAACGTGGATATTTTAGGAGGCAGTTTGATAATGAGTCCACATAGCAGAACAAAAGTAGTAGGTTCGACCCTAGTGTTTCTGACCTCCCCAGTCACGGGCCTTTGATCAGGCCCACAATACCATTCATGAACTTCCTTCCACAGAGCAGGCCTCAGATCACAGATCACAGATCAGCGGTTACTCCCATAACAGTTGTGCCACTATTGGGCCAGTAAGTACTTCTTTCTTTTATAGCATGAACGATTCGAATCTAGAAAAGACCATACTGACTTTTCTGTGAGCCCAGCTGCCTTCACAGCACCCTGAAAGCTAGCGGGGGGGGGGGGGGGGAAGCTTCCAGCTGAGTTTCAGTATGGTGTCTGTATTCTGCAACCAATGCGTGTTGCGCCTTCAGCCATAGGGTCCCAGAATCCAATTCTGGTAGGCAACAAGAGCAATGGTCTTAACCTATGTGGTTCTGGAGCCTCTGTGGTCTGCCAACAGCAGGCAGGGGTCTCACGTTTGACCTGGGATTTTCATTTAGTAACCTATGACTTATGAAATCAACATTATCCAGGCACGCATTTTGCCTTCGTTCTAAATCTTTTCAATGATTTTTTTATTACTTTTTAAAATAGTTGGTTTCTTTAGTTCTAGTTAGCTATCCTCCTTCACCCCATCTAAGCCTTCATCCCCTATTCCATCCCCATTTAAGCCTTGCCTACCCCAGTATACTCACTGTGTTTTCATAGCTCATATGTTCTCCCCACTTCTAAGGCCTTTTTGATCTCCCATATGACTCCTTTGTCTCTTCTAGGTCTATACAGACATTTCAAGTTAAAATTTGATTTTCATATGAGATCTGCATACCCGAGACAACATGCAGCATTTAACTTTCTCAGTATAATATTTTACAGTTCTATCCAATTTCATAATTTAATTTGTCTTTACAGTGGAATTTTATAGAAAGACTCTATAATACATTATACATAAAATTTCATAACATTCCACTGTATATGTACCATCTATTCATTATCCATTCATTAGTTGGTAGACCTCTAGACTGATTCCATGTCCCTGCTAGTGTGCACTGAGCAACAGTGAATGTGAATGTGCAGTTATCTCTGCAGTAGAAGACAAAGTCCTTTGCTCATATGCCCAGGAGTGGTACAGCTGAGCCACATTGTAGTTCTGGTTTTCGTTTTTGAGAAATCTCCAGACCAATTTCCAAAGTGACTACACTGGTTTATACCCACAACAGCGACTTATAAGGGTTTCCCTTTCCTCATCCACAATTTATTGTTCTTTGTATTCTTGGTGATCTTCTGACTCGCCCAAGAAGACTCTCAAAGCTCTTCTCTGCATTTCCCTGATGCTTAAAGAGGTTGAACACTTTCAAGTGTTTCCAAATCATTTTCATTTCTTCTTTTGAGAACTCTCTGTTCAGTTCCATACTACATTTCTGTCATGGTTAGGCATAGGTATCAACGTGACTGTTGAGGGTTTGAGCTCTGGCCACATTTGTAGAGAATTAGTAGCTAAGACTAGAGTGAACCCGAAGGAGATTGTCTAGCTGGTGGGGAAGGCCAGCCTATAGTGGGTGTGATTAGGCCCTGGAATAAATCACGGAGAGCTGGTTGAGAGAGTTGGCATTCTTCTGTTCACTTCCAGACATTCTAGTCTGGCAAGTAAGGATTATCCATCTCTCAGCTGTTATGTGGTGATGGTGTGGCCAGCTCCCTCAACCATGGTGTTGCCACATGCTCTCCTGTCAAGCTGGACTGAGAACTGTAACCAGGAATCATAAGAGAAAATAAATGAATCCACATAGCATCATTGAAAAGATTTAGAACGAAGGCAAAATGTATGCTTGAATAATGTTGCTTTCGTAAGTCATAGGTTCCCTTAAGCCATTTGACAGTGATTTTCAGCAACCATGCAGGTGAACTGCAACAATTTCCTAACGGAGTAGTTTGTTTTCTTGATGTTTAGATTTTTGAGTTATTTGTATATCGTAGACATTAACACTCATCAGATAAATAGTAGAAAAAATTTTGTCCCATTTTTCTGTGGGACTTTACTTACTGACTGTCCTTTGCTGTGCAAAAACTTTTCACTTCCATGAAATCCTATTTTTCAGTTGCTGATCTTATTTTCTGGACCAGCAGAGTCATGTTCAGAATTTCTTCAGCCAATTGCAGTTAGCCTTCTTTTGCTGTGAGATAGTACTCAGACTCAGGCAGAAAGGGCTATTTATTTGCCTATAGCTCCAGAGGGGATATCGCCCATTATGGCAGAAATCACATAGCAGAAGGCATGTCTGTGGACAGAGGCAGGAAGCTGGTTCACAGCCTTGAGAGGGCAGAACAAGAGGCACTGCAGGGGTATAAAACCTCAAGGCCTACCCTCTGTGAGCTGCCTCCTCCAGTGAGGTTCTACCTCTTAAAGATGCTACAGCCTTCTTAAACATTATCACCGGCTAAGGCTTCTAGAACATGAATCCATTCAACCATGACTCTTATATGTAGAAACGTGTTCCACACTTTTTCCTCTAGGAGTTTGGGAATATCAAGTTTTACATTGATGTCTGTGATCTAGTTGAATGAAGGTTTGTGTAGGATGCAAGTTAAGGATCTAGTTTTATTCTATATGAAGACATCCATTTTCCCAGCACCATTTGTTGAAAATGCTGTCTTTTCTCCAGTGTACTATATTTTTGACCTATTTGTAAAAAAATCATGACTATATCGAATGAAAGTAGAGAAAATGGACACCCTTATCTTTTTTCCAATTTTTAGTGGAAATGTTTTAAGTTTGTCCCTATTTAATGTATGTTGAATATAGGTTGTCATATATAGTATTTATTTTATTTAGATATACTCCTCCAATTCTAAGTGTCCTCAGGATATGAAGAGATGTTTGGATTTTGTTTTAAAAAACTTTTATCCATTGTGACGACCACTTGATTTCTGGTATTGTGTCTATTTATCTGATTTATAAAATTTATTGATTTATTTAAGTTTTACTATCCTTGCATATTGTATAAAGCAACTTGGTCATGTGTATGATATTTTTATGTGTGCTTGAATTTGGTTTATAAGATTTGTTGAGAACCTTTAAGTCTATGCTTACCAGGAAGATTGGTCTAAAATTATGTATTTTTGTCACATCTATTTCTGGTTTGAGTATGGGGTAATATAACCTTTGTAAAAAGCATTTGGTTATGTTCCTTCCTTTTCTACGTATGAAGCTGTTTGAGAAGTATTTGTGTTAATTCTCTTTCGAAGGTCTGGTAAAATTTCCTAGCAGTCTGTCTGGGCCTGAACTATTCTTAGTTGAGACTTTTTTTAACTGCTGATTCAATTTCACTGCTTGTTATAGACCTACTTTATTTTGTTAGGTCACATGCAACTAGAATTTCATCCCTTTTCATCTCTAATTTTATTGATTTTGGCCTTCCCCAGCCCTTCCTGTACCTTATCGCCTCATCTTACCATGCTTCAGCGTTTTCCCCCATTATTTCCCTTTCCTCCTTGCTGCTTGTGGCCTTTCATAGCTCCTCCTCTAAGGTCTTAATCTATTACTTGATGTATCTTTTTCTGCTGGTACCATGCTGTTTTTGTTATCATGGCTCTGTAGTATATATTGAAATCCATTATAGTGATACCTTGCAGTATTTTTGTTGTTCAAGATGGTTTTTGGCTAATCATAGTGTTTTACTGTTTCCATATGAATTTTGAAGTTGTTTCATAAATTTTGGTGAAGAATTAAATTGGACTTTTGATTGGAATTTTATATTGCCTTTGACAAGATGGTCATTTTTGGTGAAAATTTTGGTGAAGAATTAAATTGGACTTTTGATTGGAATTTTATATTGCCTTTGACAAGATGGTCATTTTTCCCAATATTAGTTCTACCAATTTGTGAGTGTGGGAAGTCTTTTTACCTTCTTGTATCCTCTTTGATTTCTTTCTTCATCGCTTTGTAGTTTTTATTGAACAGTTCCTTCACTTCCTTGGTTCAGTTTATTTCAAGTACTTTATTGTTTTTGAGACTATGGCAATTGGCATTGATTCCCTCATTGCTTTCCCAGTGGTTTTCCTCTGGTGTATAGGAAGGCTTCTAAGTTTTGAATGTTGATTTCACAACCTGCCATTGTATTGAAAGTGTTTATTAGTTCAACAGTTTCTTGTTGGAGCCATTTGGCTCTCTCAAATATAGAATCATACCATCTGTAAGGAGGGATACCTTAACTTCTTTCTTTCCTATTTGTATCCCTTTTTTCTCCTTCTCTTGCCTTACTGCTCTAGGTAGAACTTCAAGCACAATATTGAACAGGAGGGGTGAGAGTGGACAGACTTGTCTTATTCCTGATTTAGTGTTAAAGTTTTCCCCCATTTTCCCCTAACATTCCCCATCATTAGATTTTTTTCCTTCAGGGTTGTTGTATAGTCTTCATTATGTTGATACATGTTCTCTCCATTCCTGTTTTCTCTAGGACTTTGATCATGAAGGTATGTTGAATTTGGTCAAAGCCTTTTGTGTATTGAAAGGACCATATAGTTTTTGTTTTTGAGTCTGTTTATGTGATGAATTATATTTATTGATTTATGTATGTCAAATCATCCTCTATTTTAGTCATGAACCTGAGTTGATTATGATGAATGATCTTTTCTGATACGTTTTTGGATGTGCTTTGCCAGTATTGTGGATTTCTTGCATGTGTGTTCATCAGAGATATTGCCTTATAGTTCTTATTGATTGATGTATCTTTATTTGGTTTTGGTTTTGGAATCAGAGTAACACTAGCTTCACAGAAAGAATTTGGGAATGTTTCTTCCTTTTTTATTTGGGAAATAATTTTAGTGGTGTTAGTTCTTCTATAAAAGTCTGGTAGAATTCTATACTGGATCTGTTTGGTCCTGAACTTTTTTTTTTTTAGCCCAGAGATTGGTAATTACTATTTTAATTTCATTGGCTGTTAGAGGACTGTTTCAATGATTTATTTCATCTTCACTCAACTTTGGAAGATTGTATATATTCAGAAATTCATCCATATTTTACTAGAGTAAAAATTTTGGAAGTATGTCCTTATGATATTCTGAATTTCTTCAGGGTCAGTTTTAATTTTTCCCTTTTTTTCAATTTTTTTAATTTAGGTATTCTCTTTCAGATAATTTGGTGAATGGCTTGTTGATGATGATCTTGTTTATCTTTTCCAAGAATCAACTGTTTGTTTCACTGATTCTTTTTGTTTTCTTTTTCATTCCAATTCATGGAGTTCTCCTGATGTCAAAGTCCATGCCTCAAGAATGGCACAGGGTGGCACGCTTGTAATCTCAGCACTTGGGAGATGAAGAGGGGAAGATCTGGAGTTGGAGGCCTGCATTGAGATGCCCGCCCTCCATCACCTCGAAAAAAGAAAAAAGCAGAAAAGAAAGGAAGTGTGGGGAGCATATTTACTGATGACCGTTATAAATTACACCTGAGTGCTGATGCGTTTTGAACATGCTTGGCGAATCTTTTACTTTCTGTGGGACATAAGGAAATGTTCCCATAATTGTGGGAGCCTGAGAAACTCCATCTTGAAGACTTTTGAGCCCTGAGTAGTGCAGTCAAAAATACAATCTTGTTTATTAACCTTGAAAGAAGTGAATATTCTGCCAAGACTGTGTTTTGCTCATTAATCTTTTGGGCCTCAAAGAAGTGCTGTGGCTATTCCTAAATTCTGTAGCTAAGGAAAGGAAATAATGAGCTGGTTTACACAGTTGCATTTTCAAGTGTGTTTATTTCCCCACTTTGTATTTAACATATTCTCTTTCTGTATAAACACTATATGAAATAAAGATTCAGGGCTCCCTGTCGTCTGCTCACAAATCATACCCTCCTGTGAAAAAGACATTGGTGTCTGAATTTTAATCCTCACATTCCCCCCCCCCCCCCCCCCCCCGCGTTCGGTTCACAGTGGCTGCAGGACAGCGACAAGGAAGAAATGAGTCTATGTCCAAGGGTCGTACAGAGACCAACGTGGCTTCCTTGATCTCGAAGTAGCATCCTCCTCCCCATCGGAGATTGCGCATCTGGTAATCCCGTGGGTCCTCGGCAGGGTCACAGCTGCTGGCTGCTGAAGAAGGATTTAGTCTCCCTGCAGACAGGATTCGCGCAGAGTGGACAGCTCAGAGTCAACTGCGTGGAGCACAGCTTGTTTGACTGGATGTGAGAGTGCACCAAATTGGCCAGGGCCTGCAAGACACACGGAGCCCAGAGGCATCAGAAGCCGGGAGTCACTGATCCCCAAGGATGCCCTGCACTCGCTCCCCTTCCGGAGATAATCGCCCTAGCTTGGGGCTTCCTTTCATCTGAGCCGGGAAGCCCTTGAACAGACCTCCGCAGCATCTTCTTCCCTTCCGCGGCATCCTCGGGTTTAGGCAAAGTGAGCAAGGAGATATGAGGAAATGAGCCCTCTTACCTGCCCACGCTGCCTTTGCTCTGAGAAGCAGCTTTTTAATTGGACTACTTACAGCTGGGCCATATAAAAAGACTGGGGCTACCGAAGGAAAAAGGAAGGAGCGCATAAGGAATTCGATCCCATTTTTGTAATTAATTGGAACTCCAATGTACTAATATGTGAGAAAACCAATATTATTCAAGATTTTCTCAGAGGAGTACTTCCTGCTAGGTTCGACTGAAATGGTTGTAGCACACAGGTACCTTGGAGAACAATGGGTTTCCATTAAGAGACTCCGCTCTTCTGATGTTTTCAACTCCACACTGAATCAAATGAGAAAGGGGAGGAAAAACAGGCAGATTTTTATTTCCTTTCTTGCTTTCGTCTTTGAGATGCCAAGTATTATAAAAGCATAAGCATAGAAATAAAAGAATAGACACACACAACTAGCAGTCTGACCTTGAAGGTGAGCAGATCTCTCTCTCATAAAGGACGGCTGTAAAAGGGGCACGTGGAATGATTGTTTTTACTGGAAACTGCACTTTATTTTCTGTCTTCCTTTCACCCGACTACCTTTCCACAGCTGGTCTGTTTCTAGAGTAGGTCTGAAGTTCTCCTTGATGGACTTCTCAAAAGTAATATAAGTCCATTTACTATCCTCTCTCTGATTTTGTTTTTCTACTGCATGCCCGTGCAGACTTTCCCTATGCTGAATGTTGCTGTAATTGAATCAAATTTCCTACTCCTGATCTCAAGTGCCAAAATAAAGGAAATTAATTTATGGACTCTGAGATATATTGGATCTAGATTGGATCCAGTGCAGGTTTGTGTTTTGTTAAATATATTCTTACAGAGAAAAAAATCTCAGGGAAAAAAAAACTTTTCTTCTCTCCAACACTAGTTAATTATCCCCAATGAACTGAAACTATCTCTGGTTTACTCAGTAGCTAGCATCTTCTTTCTCACTTTCCTAGTGAAAGATGGTCAGTTGCTGTTTTAGTTGACATACACATGAGGAATCCACATCGGAACACACAAAGAGATTTAGCAAACATCTAGACCTCAATGAAAGAACAGGCTCTATCAAAAACATTTACAGAAAACATCAGTTGCAGCAAAATAAAACCAGCATTGGCAGAGGGCCTTCTCCCAATGCTTTCTGGAGGGCAACCTGGGAAAACATATACAAATAATGGAATAACTCTCCATGAATTTGTTCGCGAAAATAACTAGAAAAAATGAAAATATAATAAAGCAGTATGTGGTAATTGAGATTTGTTAAAGATAACTGTGTGTGTGTGTGTGTGTGTGTGTGTTGTGCACCAGAGGGCACTTGAGTGTGTGTGCCTGTGGAAGCCCAAGGGTGACATTAGGAATCATCCTGGATTGTTCCGGGGTTTTCTAGGCTCCTCTTTTCAGGGCTAGAATTATAGGCAATCACCAAATCTGCCCAGTATTTTTATGTGGGATCTGGGGATTGCAACTCAGGTTCTTTGCTTGTGAGGCAAAGACTTCAACCCCTGAGCCATTTTCCCAGCTCTTCAAAAATATTTTGAAGGAAGAAAAAAAGGAGACTACAAAATAGTATGATAAAAAATCATTTTTAAAAATCTAGACATCTATTTTTATTAAAATACACACATTTATAAGAAAAAGGGACTTATTTTAATTAAAATATTAGCCGCTGTTTTCTGAGAGGTAAGATTATGAGTACATTCTACTCTCTATGCTGTACTTCTTTCAATACACATTTTGTGACAAAAGCAATAGAGTCATTTGTATTTCTTTAAAACTTTTAAAAGTAGCTGCTTCAAATATATTTTCTCATCAGAATAATGCTGTTATCATGCTTTTTTATTCCTGACGGGGACAAGTCATCTCTAATAGTCCCCTGGTGTTAAAAAGAACCTCACATGGTAATATGAATGAATACGCTCTCATTCTAATGCAGACAGAAACTTGTTTACCAATACACTGATATTACCTCTTATTTCCACTCTAGTCTTTTGAGTAAGCTTACAATGAGCCAAGGACATAGTGGGAACCAGAAGTGTCACTGAATGAAACTTAGGGGCAATAATCAAAACTCATCTTTGGGCCTCCAGTTTTGCCTGGTCCCCACCCCGGACCCCAGCCCCTCGCCTCCAGTCCTGCCCTAGCGCGGTGCCCCCCCCCGCCACGCCCACCAGGTCCCAGGTCCCAGGTCCCAGACCCTCTGCCTATCAGGCCCACCGGGGACCTATGCATGTGGTCCACAGAAGACACACTGGTACTCAGAATTCAATAGAGTCCAAAGGAAACTCAAGCAAAACACTAAGGGACAAAGGCCATACATCTGGAGTCCTCCACAATCATCCTATCACATGGGAGAGATTCTTCACATGCAGCCCAAAGATAAGTAAACCTCCTTTTTTTTCATGTTACTCATCCTTTCCAGTATCAATTGCTGTAGATCAACTTCTCCATACAGCCACCCCAAAAACACATACAACTCCAGGGAATACACCACTGACCCTCACATACCACCAAGATACTAAATCGCAAAAGTGCACTACCATACTTATATTCACCCCTTGTCTACTTAACCTGACTTAACTGATGTACTAACAGCCTAATAGCCTCATCTAGGAAATTACAGTAACAATAGACAAACACACCCAATCCAAGGCAAGCACTAGTAATAACTGGCAAGGGTAATAATACCAACTAAATCAGTTCAATGAAAAACACACAGAAACTGAAAGGTCCTAAGAAACAAAACAACAATGCCCAAGTCAAAGTGCAGATCTATGAGAAACAAAACCTAAGAAGACCAATCTCCCACCGAAATTATTAACCCCATAATGATGGATTTCGACCAGAACAAATTCACAGAAAATAGCCAGGAAAGCCAGACCCAACATAACGACTTTCAGAGTATGATCATTACCATGATTAATATTATGAAAGAGGTAATCCGGGCTGGAGAGGTGGCTCAGGGGTTAAGCCTCCACCTTGCAGGCGGAAGGTCCTGAGCTCGGATCCCAGATCCCACGTATAGACGCCAGGCGGAAGCATGGGCGGCCTGCGCTTCTGGTCCTGGTAGGGTGGAGCCTATGAATCCTGGGGCAGAAGGAGGTGGAGGCGTCCATGGTGGTTCGCGAATTCGTCCGTGGTTCTACACATACACAGACACACACACACACACACACACACCCACAGACACACACACACAGACACACACACGTGCAGGCACATACACACGCACATGCGCACAGTTGAATAAATAATAATAATAATAAAAAAATAGAAAGAGGAAATCCGAGAAGAGTTAAACAACCGAATCGACCACTTTGAACAGGAACACAACAGGCACTTGGAGGAGTTCAGAAAAACAGTTCAAGAAACAAAAATAGGCATAGAGCAGTTAAAACAGTCTCAGGCAAAGTTTAAAATTGAACTAAAAGACAAATTATCTTCAACCCAAAACTCAACAGAGAGTCTTATCAGCAGAACAAATGAAGCAGAAAATAGAATTTCAGATCTTGAAGACAAAGTGGGAGAATTAACCAGCTCAATGGAAGAGATTGTTAAAGCCAAAAAGATACTTGAGGGGAACATTCAAGAGATATGGGACACCCTGAAAAAGCCTAACATGCACATTCATGGAATACCAGAGCAAGAATCCCAAAATATCACACCTGATGAAATATTTCAAATCATCATAAAGGAAAACTTCCCACAACTAAAGAATGAGAGGCCCATCCAAATACAAGAGGCATTTCGCACTCCAAACAGATATGACCAAAATAGAAACTTGCCATGGCAAATAATAGTCAAAACACTCCACATTCAAGACAAAGAAAGGGTTCTGAGAGCTTCAAGAGAAAAAAAGCAAGTCACTTTTAAAGGTAAACCTATTAGAATAACAAATGACTACTCAATGGAAACAATAAAAGCAAGAAGAGCTTGGAGAGACGTACTTCAAGTACTAAATGAGCAAAAATGCCAACCCAGACTGATATACCCGGCAAAACTATCTGTCATGATTGAGGGAGAAAGAAAAGTTTTCCAGCACAAAGACAACTTGAAGGGATACATGTCCACCAAACCAGGCCTTCAAAAAATGCTAGAAATGATACTCAAGCTTGAAGAAAAGAACAAGTGTATCCAGGAGGACAGAAGGAAAGTATAATGCCCCAAAACATAAATATCAAACAATACGCTTACAAAACATAAAAAATGTCCAGAATTAAAAAAAAAAATTTCTCCATTATAAGATTAAATGTCAATGCTATTAACTCACTGATTAAGAGACACAGATTACAAACTAGGATTAAAAACCACAATCCAACAACCTGCTGCCTTCAGGAAACTCATCTCACCACAAAAGATAGGCACATCCTAAAAATGAAAGGCTGGTCCAAAATTCTGCAAGCTAATGGAACCAGGAAACAGGCAGAGATAGCCATTATGATATCAGAAAAAGTGGACTTCAAACCAAAGAAAATCATAAGAGACACAGATGGATACTACATTTTCGTTACAGGTACAATTCACCAGGAAGACTTCACAATACTGAACATATATGCACCCAATACAGGCCCCTCCACATTCATTAAGAAAACCCTACAGCATCTAAAGCAAGAAATCAACCCCCAAATGATAATTCTTGGGGACTTCAACACCGCCCTCTCAACATGGGATAGATCAACAGGTCAAAAGCTTAACAGAGACACTTTGGAACTTAAACCCTAAAAGAAATGTACCTTACAGATCTCTATCGAACTTTTCACCCACGCACCAAAGAATACACATTTTTTCTCAGCAGCACACGGAACGTTCTCCAAAATAGATCACATATTGGGCCACAAAATTAATCTACACATATACAGAAAAGTTGAAATTCTAACCTGTGCCCTATCAGACCACCACAGCCTAAAGCTGGACATCCACAACACAACAAACAACAGAAAATACACTAACTCCTAGAAACTTAACAATATGATGCTGAACAAGAACTGGATTCAGGAAGAAATTAAAAAAGAAATTCAAGATTTCCTGAAAGCGAACAATAATGAAAATACAACTTACCAAAATCTCTGGGACAGAATGAAAGCTGTCCAAAATAGGCACACAGATCAATGGATAAAGGTTGAAGACCCAGATATAAGCCCACAAAATTACAGCCATTTGATCTTTGACAAAGGGGCCCAAAATATTCAATGGAAAAAGAACAGTATCTTCAACAAATGGTGCTGGCAAAACTGGATCTCCACATGCAGAAGATTAAACCTGGACCAGTACTTGTCACCATGTACAAGAATTAATTCCAAATGGATCAAGGACCTTGATTTAAGGCCAGAGACTATAAAAATCATAGTTGAAAGGATAGGGAACTCCCTTGAGCTGATTGGGCTAGGCCAACAGTTCCTAAACAGACATCCAATGGCAGTCACTGCTACCAACTCTCAACAGTTGGGATCTTGTGAAATTAAAGAGCTTCTGTTCAGATAAAGAGATTGTAACAGGAGCTCAAAGGCAACCCACAGAATGGGAGAAAATCTTCACTAACCACATATCTGATAGAGCTCTATTATCCACAGTGCACAAAGAACTTAGAAAACTAAACACCAAGGAAACTAATGGCCCAATTAAAAATTGGGCCCTGGAACTTAAAAGAAACTTTACCAGGGATGAAATTAAAATATCCAACAAATATCTTCAAAAATGCTCCACTTCTTTAGCCATCAGGGAAATGCAAATCAAAACTTTCCTGAGATATCATCTCACCCAGGTCAGGACGGAAAAAATCCACAATACAAACAACAACAAATGCTGGAGAGGATGTGGAGAGAGGGGAACTCTCCTACATTGCTGGTGGCAATGCAGGCTCATACAACCACTCTGATGAACTGTCTGGAGATTCTTAAAGAAATTAAAGATTGAAATGCCATATGACCCTGCTATTCCACTTTTGGAAATAACCCCACATACAGCAAAAATTCACCTCGATAGCACAAGTGCAACCATGTTCATAGCAGCCCTGTTTACAATAGCAAAGTCATGGAATCAGCCCAAATGTCCAACAGTTGACGAGTGGATAAGGAAAATGTGGTACACTATACAATGGAGTACTACTCAGCCATCAAAAATGATGAATTACTGGAATTTGCCGAGAAATGGATGTCATTAGAAACAATTATATTAAGTGAAGTATCCCAGACCAGAAAATTAAGCTCCATATGTACTCCCTAATAGGTGGCTCCTAGTACCAAACCCACCCAACCCACCTAGAGACACTCAAAGATAAGTCTCTGTAATACCCACAGTAATTGCAAGGATTATGAACAGGAAGGATGGGGTAAGAGGGCCACACCAGAAACAAGGAGAGAGGAGACCATGTTACAGCAGAGAAAATAGGCCTCCATCAAGGCCTGCACGTAAGTAATGAGACATCTGGTTAAGTTCACAGACTTTCGTTCCTGATCATTTACAACTGAGGGGGTATGACCTCACCAGAAGGGGAGGGCATATAGTCTGGCAGATAAAAAGTAATCATTTTGCAAATGGGTGATTGATCCCTCCCTCACTGCGATTTCATACTTTTATTACATCTACCTTTGAATATACTTTTATAACAAGACTGTAGTTTAACAGCTTTTTATCTCTGGCCAGGGGGTAACATACAATACCCATCAGGATGGAGTGAAAGACATTGCAGGAGCAGCAAAACTGCAAAAGAAAATAAACAAACCATAATCCAGAACTTCAGAGACTCTATATCAACCACCTAGAACTAGGCCAGCCTAATCTCTCCCGATCCTCAGGGAAATTCGTGGAAGAGGGGGCGGTAAGATTGTAGAGCACAAGGATGGGAGGAGCAATGATATGCGAGATACTCCACACAAGTTAGGGCTGAAGCAATCATAATTGGACTTTGCATGCCCTGCGCAATGTCCAACACACTATTGACCCCACAAAGTCTAGCATTTGCTAAAGGCACCAAGATCCTTGGAGGCAAGGGATTGACAGACAAAATAGTGTTCCTATGCTTAAGGGGAACACAGGAAAGGGTTCAGGGAAATGCCACTGGGTCCTTGTACGTCACCGGAGAGGAGGGTCCAGAGGAGAGTCTGGCATGCACATTAAAGGATTCTCCGGGGATTGGGGGGGGGACTGGGGAATAGGGAGGGAGAGGTGAGGGGAGAGGAAGCAGGGGGGTTGGGGAAAGGAGGATGGAGGGAGGGAACCGGTGTACCTATTAAGTTTGCATGAGCGGAAATAATTTAAAATGTTAAAAAAAAAAAATAAAATAATAAGGAAAAAAAACCCTCATCTTTGCCAATTGGAACTTGCCAGCAAACTACTACCAATGAGCAAATGAAGGCAAAGGAGTAACATTTGACCAATAACTAGAATAGACACACAAGGGAGGGTTGGAAGCTGGCTCAAGTTCTGCCCCCATACCCCATCACTTTGCTAACACACGGATGCAGGGTTCTATGGGGCCCGATTTCCATCCATCACACATAGAAAACCATGTTTTCTAGAAGAGGAGAAGAAGCAAAGGGGTCCCCGAGGCCCACGCTTCTACTCTTTACGTAGAAGGAAGATAAGTAAGCAACAGTCTTTCACTAGCTTCAATGACAATTGCATCCATCTTCCATGAGAACACACCCAAGGTGGTATTTGCTATTTCAATAATGAGATTGATTGGAACATGTTAGCAAGCAGCTCATTAAGTGAGTTCATAAAAGAGGTCAAAGAAATTATAACACACTGCCTCTGTTTATTCTACGAGTGTCTCTGTGACAACCGTGATTCTTACGAGCCCAAGGAGAAGCAGGGCAACAGTGCAAGAGAAGGATACCATTCCCTTATGTGAAGACAATGAATCACACACAATAACCATTTCACCTTCAGAACTGGCGAGATGTACACCTGGTTTTGCTAAAGAAACGCAGGTGTTGCTTTTCCACAGCACAGTAGCTCAGACCTAACAGAATCCTAATTGCAGTGCCCCTGGGCCACCTGCTTTAATAAAAGCACAGATGTCCTCTCTCACTGCTGCCATGGAATTCATGCTTGAGGCATTGTTCCAAACAATGGAGGTGCAAAACGTGCAAACACAATATTCTTGAATGGCATAATTGAGAGCCACAAAACATTTTTTTCTTCCTTTAAAACAAATGATGGCAGGGTTAATAAGTCAGTTGGGTACACTTACTTCCTTGGCTAAAACCTGAGAGTATTCAATGTCCAGTTCATAGAGCGTTTCGATGTGGTCACTGGTAAACGCTATGGGAACCAAAAGGATATTCCTCCTGCCCCTCTCACAAAGCCCTCTGATGGTCTCATCTGTTTGAGGACCCAACCAGGGCATCGGTCCAACCTACGGGAAAGCAGAATGAATGCATGAATGAGATCTTTCTCCTGATATGTCCATATGCATGAGCGACCCCAACCCAGAGCACATACACCTGTCCATCAAGTTCACAGCTGCAGGTACACCTGTTTGCACAGGTTGGAGTGTATCCAATATACAGAATCGTATCATTAAAACTCAAAATATTAACCCTTGAGCGTAACTCTGACAAAAGAGGAGGACCCACACAGTGAACCCACACAGTGAAAGCTGTTTTCTGTGCTAGAGAAGACTGCATGGATGAGAGGAGAGTCATGTCCACCAGTGAGAAGACAATATGGCTGAGGAAGTGGGTGTGGTCACAAGAGGGTGTGGCACAAGAGATCCATAGGGTGGTGGGACTGTTCTGTGTCCTTGTTGGCATGCTCCGTACATGATCCAACACACAGAATTAAATTATGAGCCTGGAAAGCACAAGTACAACCTGGGGAAAGTAATTCAGGTTTGTGCTTTGTATCAATATCAATTTCCTGACTCGGCAGTGGACTGTATTACGTAAAATATTACTGTGGTTGTAAGGGTTTATGCAGGATATCTATTGTTTTGCAACTTCCTCAGAATCGATAATTCTTTCAAAATAAAAATAAAGCAAAGACAATCAGTGGAACTCCCCGAGCCACTGGTCCTGTTCTAGCTTAAAACTCTCTCTCTCCAGAGTTCTTTCTGCCCATGGCGAGGCATGAAGTGCAGAAGAGCCTGTCTACATGGAAGAGCCGATCTTACCATTTTATAACCAGTCCTAAGCAGACTTTCTCAAGAGCTGCTTGCCAGTGTATGGAAGGCACCTACCTTGGATTGCCAAACCAGTCGGTAGGGGTTGGAGTAACCCAGCCTCTCCATGACTCTGTGCACAGTGGCACCCACCTCCTGGGGATAGGGGTCTCCTCGGTTCACCACCTATGGCAGAGACACAATGACAGTCAGTTGTACATACTGGGAAGGGCACGGAGAGCCTGTGGCTGCGTGGTGACGGGGCATGAATCAAGGAGAGTCCTCCCTCCCCGCTTTCATCACTAATGACAGTTGATGTGAGGAGCCTGGAACTTCCTTGCTTCCACTGCTCCATTGGGCAGAGAACACTGCACACAGTAGCTCCAGCCTGCGAAGTGTCAAATTCCAGGTGTCTCAGTGTTGTTTGTGGGAGGTGCACAAGGTCTAACTATGGGATGGTTGTCTGTGAACACTTTCTTACATATGAAAATGACCAGAGTAAATGGGATGGGACATTCTACTGTGTGGTCCTGTGAGCACTAGACTTCAGGGGTGGACTAGATAACATGCAGAATTATGGCCTTGTGAGAAATGCTTGGGGAACAAGAGGTGGGCAGAAGCAGTTCCTGGCTTGGACGACAAGCACTTGGAGAATATCATCTGCACCTTCTTTTTCTCTCCACCCTCCACAACAATGCGTGGTAGACAAATGTGTGCGCATGGGAAATGTTTGGAGGGTCCTGACATGATGGCCTAGTAACACCTGTGACATTTTTTCTGTACAAATTTTGACATTTCGGTGTACATTTGACTCCCAATCTATGCTCTGTTATGTCAGTTCAAGGGAAAATATTTTCCCTGTTTTCTTTATTCCTACATCCTATGACAGAACAGTGCCTGGAATATAGTAGGTACTCAATAAATGATATATTGTTGAAATGAAATCCTGACAGACTATTTTTATGACATCACTTGTGCCTTAACAGCCACTAGAAGCATCTGTGTAGAAAGAATGAAGGCAATACAAGTTGCCTTTGGGACGGTAGAGCAGTAATGACTTTGGGCAAGATGACCAATGCTAAGAGACAACGAGGTATCTCCTAGAATGTTCCAGTGCAAATGTCTGCCTGCCTTCTCAGGAGCTTTCTTCTGGTATCTCAGGTCTCATCACACATTGGATGAGTCAATCAAAGGATTTGCTTCATCACCAGAAAGAGGAATATGAACCCGTTAAAATAAAAGGCTTCCTCAATCATACTTGGACTTTACATGCCCTGCCCAATGTCCAAAACACTATTGACCTCACAAAGTCTAGCATTTGCTAAAGGCACTAGGATCCTGGGAGGCAAGGGATTGACAGCCACAGTAGTGTTCCTATGCTTAACGGGAACACAGGAGCGGGTTCTGGGAAATGCCACTGGGTCCTTGTACGTCATCGGAGAGGAAGGCCCAGAGGAGAGTCAGGCACGCACATTAAAGGATGCACCGGGGATGGGAGGGGGAGGCACTGGGGGATGGGGAGGGAAGGGGTTGGGGAGGGGACACAGGGGGATAGGGGGTTGGAGGGAGGGGGGACCGGTGTACCTGTTAAGTTTGTATGAGTGGAAATAAAATAAATAAATAAATAAAAGGCTTCCAGAAGGAAGAACTGTAAAATATTAGGTCACCACTGATGGATGAGTCGGGGTGAGCTGCATAAGGTTCGACTCTGGTGACCAAGAGATGGTGGAATAAAGTGGAGAACACAGTCACATCCACCTTAGGCAGGTGCAATTCACACCTTAGTCACACCTTCCATCTCTCTGTCTTGGAATGGAGTTTTCTAGGACACAATGCTTGCTCTGAGCTGATGAAACCGAGTCCTTATTCCAAGCCCTTTCATATGTCATACAGCATGCAAGGTCTTTCTCATCTCTCTAACATCAGCAGCCACAGCCCAGATGGGGTATACCCCTGAGCCTGATATATACTGAAATGAATTAAGGAGCCATTGGGTCACAAGCTGATGCAGGCGTATTCACTGGCCAAGGTGTGTTTTCCTTTCTCAATAATTTAGAAACTGAAATGGCTTCCTGGAATTCAAATGGCTGCTCCTAAGCCTTGAGGACCAAACTGGGACCGAGCTGGCCAGTGGGAACGGAGCAGGCTGTACAACTCACTGCCCTGGAACTGCAGGCTGAGCTCCTTTCGCAGGGCAGACAGGAGCAGATAAATCTCAGCAGATCCATCTGTTCTGGCTGCAGGAACCCTGCGGTTCTCATTTGAACGAGGAGTATTAATAAGTGGTCTACTTGTAATACTGCAAGATGAATTAATTGCTAGGAGGTTTTGAGACGTAAGTCTGATTAACCTAGCAGCAGTGAAGATGGGGCTTACACTGGGCTGAGGATACCATGTGGCTGGCACCACTTTAAACATTTAGAAAGGGAAGCAAGCCCACCCACTTCTCTACTACCAGATCACCAAACAGTATGGTCATACTTACGGACATTGGCAGTGAGTGAGCAGAAAACAGAATGACCACCTCGCTCCTCTTCTCTGGTGGAAAATGGTCCAATTCTTTCAGAATGTGGTCTGCAAAGCACTGCAGGAATTCCAAGGAAGGGGAAAAGGAAGTGGGAAGAAAGAGATGGAAGGAAAGAGATTTCAGAAATTAGACCTATATTAAGAATTGGGCAGCCACGCTCAAAACTCTGAAACTCTTTTTCTTTTAAATGCAAGCAGTATACTGTCTTTGGTTTGGTTCATCATCAAAATGGATCATAACGGTTTCAGGGACCCAGGGAATTTGATGGGAAACTTCTAAAGCTCACTAATGGCTCATTGCAAATGAATGCCGAAGATCTGCTTCCCCTCGGGAAGAGCAGGGCACACTTCCAGATGGAAAGGAACCGCAGATGGGAAGGAGAAGTTGTTTTAAGGCCTCTCATTTGCTCTGCTAGCAGGAAAGAAGCTTACTGGGTCTTTCTGCACCTTTCCTGCTTTCAGTCTTCAAGTGGATCACACTAAAATACATTAGCCAGAAACAGGAGAGAAATAGGAAAATACGCTATTTTTATGACATCTTTCTTGTGAGTCTGGGATCCGCGCTGAGGCAGACTTCCTCACAACCTTCATGACACAGGGGACAGGCTGTGCAACCCCCACTCAACTCACAGTGGGGGCTGGGGAGAAGATGTGGTGGACAGCGGGGCCATCTAGCCACACGTGTGCATGTGGACAAGAACTCAGGTTCTGCCGCCTCCAGACCTCTGTCTACCAGACCAGCTCCTTCCCTGTGTCTAGCCGACACTTCCCCACACACGTGGACAGGTGCTGAAACGCCAGATCTGAAGAGGCTTCCTTTCACCTCACACTCCAATCACTCTGTCACTCAGCTTTGAAAGAAAATGCTACCAAGGACAGTCCGGGGTCACCTGACAAAACTGGTATGAATGGAAATTAGATAAAAGATGAGTATTGATGCTAGTGTTACTGATGTGGAATGTTGTGTTATAGTCATAGAAGAGACCTTAAAACACTCTCCAGTATGCAGTTCTAGAGGGTGGTGATGTATGTGTGTATATTTGTGTGTGTACACATATATATATATGTATATTTTTACAAATGGTTCAGAAAAAATACATATGCACCCATACAGAAACCATACTAACCATGTAAATGATAAGGTAAGACAAATATTAATATGTGAATATAAGTAAAGAAAAAAAGAGTTCCTTGTACTATTCTTTTCTTTTTTTAAATCAAGGTAGAGCGTGAACGCAGTCCCTCACTACCACAAAGTATGCAGTCGAGTTTCCCACATTGGGGAAAATCACAGGGGTCAGCACATCCAGAGCGCAATGGAGAAGCCTCGCCCTGGATCACCTTTGTGATCATGGTATCTCCCCCGCCAGGTAAGTATCCTTGCATTATTCTTAATCTTGTAACCATGTTGCATGTCTTAAATTATTTCCAAATTAAAAACATCCAAAGAACCACTTAACAGAACCATATGACTTTGCACCGGATGTTCCCTTGATACATAGGTGATGAGCTAATGCTATGGGGTCTACAAACTATTCCCTAAGAACACTGAGATATTGCTAATCCTTCCACGACTCTCAAAAGTTTAAGGAAATACCCTAATGTACAAAATGGTACCTAGAGTTCTATTCTCTTTTGGGCAATACAAAAACTTTATTTTTTGATGGTCCTTGCAGCACTTGGAAACCAAGAATGCTCAGAAAGGGTTATTTTTGGCCAACAAGCCAAGATAAGGAGACCAGCTTAAAGTTTATGTAGGGGACTGGGGTATAAATTCACCATGATTACTCCAAGAATTAGATAAATAGTAATAAAATGGCTATTTTGAGTAACTACTATCTATCACAAGTGGAGATGTGGGTTAAAGGAATATTTTCAAGACAGGAGAGATGACTCAGGGATCAAATCTCTGCCTCACAAGCAGAAGGTCCTGAATTCAGATCCCAGCTCTGATGTAAAAACCGGCAAGTGGAAATGGTGGAAAAACTATACTTTCTGCCTTGTTGGGCCAAGCCTGGAAAATCCCTCAGTGAAGCAAAAAGTAGGTAGAAGGATCCAGGATGATTCCTGAAGTCACCCTTGGCCCTCTACAGGGATACACAGTGACCTCTGATACACACACACACACACACACACACACACACACACACATTAAAGAAATAAAAGTTTTAAAAGGCATATTTTCAGTTGAGTGTATTGTTTTCTTTCTCTCTTCTTTCCTTTCCTTGGCCTGAAACACTGTGGGAGGAATGCAATTCCTTACAACTCGGAAGCATCTCTAAGCCATCTCCCAAACTCCAGCGCCATGGGCAAGTAGAGGTGCTACTTAAATTGCCTAAAACCCATCTGTGGGGTTTTCTCTGTGCAGACAGAATGAAAACGGCCAGGATTGTCAGACCCTTCAATCACACCATCCAGGAGGGCGGATAAATGTCTCTAAAATTCCCTTTCATTTTATGAACAGAGACTTCCTCAGTTAAGAGACCTTTCCATCGTTCTGCTTCCCTCCTTTTCAAAGGGCTGAATTTTAATGCAAATCTAATTACTCCCTCGATCAGGGCAGGCAGATGCTGTGCAGATCCCTCCTTGCCTGAGCCACATGTCAGTGCAACCTGCAACACCCTCCCTGAGGGGCGACTTTGGGATGGGGGGTTGAGAGAGGAAGCAGGAGCTCAGGCAATCTCTGGCTACATCTAGGAGCCTCTGATCAGCCAATGGTGGGCACAGAGAGCCCACAGGGACACACTTGCCTGGAGACCTCTTTCTTTTCAATGTTTACTTCATAGAGTTCAATCTCAACTTTAACCCTTGGCATGCTTCTGGGACACTACTGGGGAGAACCAAGGTGATTTCAATGATGCCTGGCGCCATCTAGTGGTCATAACCTTTAAGTGCCACCAGTCTTTTTAAGTGAATGGAATTTTGATAGAGGTCAGAGAACAGTGAAGAATCCAAATGAAACCAAATGAAATCTGAATCGCTTCGTATTCCCTCACACCTAAAATCACTCAAAACAACGAACTTCTATGACATGTGGCAATTCTTTCCCAAATGTGTTCTCATGGCTAAAAGGTGGAAAATAAAGTAACATCCATTGAAAGCTAGGGCTTTTAGAATTGTAATTTAAAACAATTCCTCATTAGTACAAATACTATAGGGATAAATTGCAATGGTAACATGTACATAATTCTATATCTAGAGTATAGGGATAAGTGGAGCTTCTCTAATCTTTGAATTTATCTTCTCTTCTACAATAACCCAGAACATTGAATACGTCTGTTTTTAGTTCACAGCATAAAATTTAAGCAAGAACACAGGAAGGCTCAGAAGGACATCTCAAACTAGGGAGAAACAGGAGTGTTTTCGTGCTACATGCTGGGGGTGCGGATGAAGCGGAGGGGTTAGGGTGGAGGCTTACCTGGATGAGGAGAGGATGCGTCGGCCATCTGTCAATTGTGCTCCACTTCATGGTGGGCTTCCTTCCCACCTCCTTATAGTATCTGTAAATGGCATTTAAGCTGCTACCTACAATACAGAGGGTAACATAGTAGATCCACCCTGACGACGATGGCGACAATAAAATACAGACTAGTAAAGGCGACAGCTCTAAGTTCAAACCCGGTAACTTGCTCCTACACAGAAACTCAGTGTAATTATAATTTTTTCAATACTCTCAAATGCATATACATTGAACTGCCCTGCAAGTGAAGATCACTCCAAGACAATCCATTTCAACAGACCTTCAAAGATTATTAAGGCTATTTCTACCGAGACACGGGAGGGCCATGGGTTTACGAAGTAGAAGCAGTTGGGATGGGTGGAAACCAAGCCTTAAAACTGAAGCACATGAGAATTGTCCCCTCATGAAGGCAATCAACCCATGGTAGTTGGCGTGGGAGTGAGAAAGGAGGGCGGGTGGACGGGGTCTGTTATCCATGCAGCTCCTACAGGCGTTGTTTTATTCCCACACGGCTTTTTATTTTCAGGTCTTTTTCTTTATAGCTGTTTTATTTCACCAAGTTACAATGGTAACATGTACATAATTCTATATCTAGAGTATTTGGAGAGTTTTTCCCTTAATATTACAAGCTACATATTTCAATGAAAGCTTTATAACCACCTTGGTTTTGTTTTGTTTTTGTTTGCTTGCTATTGTGACTGTTCTTGAGACAGGGTCTCATGTAGTCCTGGCCGGCTTTGAATGTGCTAGGTGGCCAAGGTGAGCTTTAAACTGCCGATCCTCCTGAGTACTTGGCTCACAGCATATACCACCATGCCTAGTTTATGTGGTGTTGAGAATTAAATCCAGGACTTTAGGCATGCTACGCAAGCACTCTACCAAGTCAGCTACATTCCTGGTCTAATAATAGGAGTCCTAAAAAGGCAAGCAACCCACTGAGGTTTCTATAATTTCTATAAAGATTTTGTGATTCCCTAGAATAAATTAAATGAACACCACGTTCTAGCTGACAAACCTAATAAAATTCTACTCATTCACCAAGAACATATTACCAGATATTTTGGTGTTGAAGTAGATTTCCAAAAGGAATCACAATTCAAATTTTTAAGTAATATGAGAGGGCTTTTTTATTCATTTATCGTGTGTGTGTGTGTGTGTGTGTGTGTGTGTGTGTGTACATGTGGACAATTTATAGAATGTACCACATACGGCCCAAGGATCATCAGTCTTGGTGGCAGGAGCATTTACTTGCTGAACCAGCTCATTGGCTTGGGCTTGGGCATCTTCACAGGTGCTCAGAACTAGTATTTAAGGCACAAACATGCCCTGAACATTTCTCCCAGGAGCCTTTTGTTGCTCTTTGTAGTTAGAATAGCATGCATATGTAAAAGTAATAAAACTGTGCTGACCTCAATCCTTGATACAGAACACAAACAAATATATCCATGGGTGACAGGAGAAGCTTAACTCATAATGCAGAGTACACTGAGATTGCCAAACGCACTTTCCTCTCTAGCTTCAGTCAAATACATGCGGATCAGACAGCAAAGAGTAACATATTCCTAAACCAAGAACACCAAGACACATTTCCCCAGTGGGCTTTAGTTTCAACCCCAAGCTGGGTTGCAATTAAATCAGCAATTAACTCTTAGGTTATGAAATACACACACAACACACACACACACACAAAGTATTTACACATTATATGCTTTCAAAATGAAAGAGCCATCCGGAATCAACATCGTGAAAATGACCATCCTACCAAAGGCAATATACAGATTCAATGCTATACCAATCAAAATCCCAAAGCAATTCTTCAAAGAAGTTGACCAAACAATCTCAAAGTTCATATGGAGGCACAAAAGACCCAGGATAGCAAAAACAATCCTGAGTAACAAAAACACAGCTAGAGGTATAACCATACCAAACCTTAGTCTATACTACAAATCCATAGTTGTAAAGACAGCCTGGTACTGGCTCCAAAATAGACACACAGATCAATGGATAAGGATTGAAGACCCAGATATAAGCCCACAAAGTTACAGCCATTTGGTCTTTGACAAAGGGGCCCAAAGAATCCAATGGAAAAAGAACAGCATCTTCAACAAATGGTGCTGGCAAAACTGGATCTCCACATGCAGAAGATTAAAGCTGGACCCGTACTTGTCACCATGTATAAGACTTAATTCCAAATGGATCAAGGACCTTGATATCAGGCCAGAGACTATAAAAACCATAGTTGAAAGGATAGGGAACTCCCTCGAGCTGATTGGGCTAGGCCAACAGTTCCTAAACAGACATCCAATGGCACAGTCACTGCTACCAACTCTCAACAGTTGAGATCTTGTGAAATTAAAGAGCTTCTGTTCAGATAAAGAGATTGCAACGCGAGCTCAAAGGCAACCCACAGAATGGGAGAAAATCTTCACTAACCACATTTCTGATAGAGCTCTATTGTCCAGAGTGCACAAAGAACTCAGAAAACTAAACACCAAGGAAACCAATGGCCCAATTAAAAAATGGGCCCTGGAACTTAAAAGAAACTTTACCAGGGATGAAATTAAAATGTCTAACAAATATCTTAAAAAATGCTCCACTTCTTTAGCCATCAGGGAAATGCAAATCAAAACTTCCCTGAGATATCATCTCACCCCGGTCAGGATGGCAAAAATCCACAATACTAACAACGACAAATGCTGGAGAGGATGTGGAGAGAGGGGAACTCTCCTACATTGCTGGTGGGAATGCAGGCTCATACAGCCACTCTGGCGAGCCGTCTGGAGATTCTTAAAGAAATTAAAGATTGAAATGCCATATGACCCTGCTAATCCACTTTTGGGAATAACCCCCCATACAGCAGAGGTTCACCTCGATAGCACAAGCACGACCATATTCATAGCAGCACTGTTTACAATAGCAAAGTCATGGAATCAGCCCAAATGTCCAACAGTTGACGAGTGGATAAGGAAACTGTGGTACATCTATACAATGGAGTACTACTCAGCCATCAAAAATGATGAATTACTGGAATTTGCCGGGAAATGGATGTCATTAGAAACAATTATATTAAGTGAAGTATCCCAGACCCAGAAAACTAAGCGCCGTATGTACTCCCTAATAGGTGGCTCCTAGTACCAAACCCACCCAGCCCACCTAGAGATAGTAATTCCAAGGATTATGAACAGGAGGGATGGGGTAGGAGGGCCACACCAGAAACAAGGACAGAAGGAACCATGTTACAGCAGGGAAAATAGGCCTCCACCAAGGACCCAAATAAGTAATGAGACATCTGATTAAGTTCACAGACTTTTGTTCCTGATCATTTACTACTGAGAGGGAGTGATCTCACCAGAAGAGGAGGGCATATAGTCTGGCAGATAAAAAGTAACCATTTTGCAAATGGGTGATAGACCCCTCCCTCACTGTGGTTTCCCACTTTTATTACATCTACCTTTGAATGTGCTTTTATCACAAGACTCTAACAGCTTTTTGTCTCTGGCCAGGGGGTAACATACAATGCCCACCAGGATAGAGTGAAGGGCATTGCAGGAGCAGCAAAACTGCAAAAGAAAATCAACAAACCACAATCCAGAACTTCAGAGACTCTATATCAACCACCTAGAACTAGGCCAGCTTAGTCTCTCCCCATCTTGAAGCTCAGGGAAATTTGCAGAAGAGGGGGCGGTAAGAGTGTAAGAGCATAAGGATGGGAGGAGCAATGATATGTAGGATACTCTATACTAGTTAGGGCTGAAGCAATCATAATTGGACTTTGCATGCCCTGCGCATTGTCCAACACACTGTTGACCTCACAAAGTCTAGCATCTGCTAAAGGCACCAAGATCCTTGGAGGCAAAGGATTGGCAGCCACAGCAGTGTTCCTATACCTAAGGGGAACACGGGAAAGGGTTCGGGAAAGGCCACTGGGTCCTTGTATGTCATCGGAGAGGAGGGCTCAGAGGAAAATCAGACATGCACAAGAAAGGACTCTCTGGGAATTGGGGTGGGAGGCACTGGGGGATGGGGAGGGAGAGGGGTGGGGAGGGGAAGCAGGGAGTACGGGGGGAGGAGGAGGGAGGGAGGGAACTGGTGTACCTAATAAGTTTGTATGAGCTGAAATAAAAAAAAAAAAAGCTGTATAATCTCCCTTCCCTGCAAATCCACAGTAGTTCAGATTTATAATGCACTGCTTAATTCTCCTAATGGAATATTATTATCAGATTAGTTACTCGTGTGGCAGCTATTATTTTAGCATAATAAACAAATGTAGCTCATAAAAAAAAATGAAAGAGCCATCATCTTTATTCTCTTCATATGGGTATCAGGGTTACTATAAAAATGAGAACATGGGGGCTGGAGAGGTGGCTCAGGAATTAAGCCTCTGCCTTGCAGGCTGAAGGTCCTGAGTTCGGATCCTAGACCCCATGTGTAGATGCCTGGTGGAGGTGGGGGCGGCCTGCGTTTCTGGTCTGGTAGGGCAGAGCCTGTGAATCCTGGGGCAGAGTAAACAAGGAGGAGATGGAGGCGTCCATGGTGGTTCCCGAATTCGCCCGTGGTTCTACACACATACACACATTGATGCACACACACACAATTGAATAAAAAAAAATGAGAACATGACACAAACCTAGAAAGTGGCATAGGCTTATCACCCATCCATTGTCTGGCTGCACTAATGCACAGCCACTGCTCAGTCACCGCCTCCCAACCACTATTCCTGACCAGTAATTCAGGAAACCTGAAGCCTCAAGTTGCAAGGAGACAGGCCAGCCTGGCCATTCAACTTGCAAATGATCAATCCTTCTGAGTCTTTGCACTCACTCCCAGAGGAGCTTCAACAGGCTAGAGCCACCTGGCCACTGTCAAGCAGACGCGCTCACCTGTGGTGGAGCAACTGTACTGTGGGTACTGCGTGAAGGCAATGGCTCTTTCCAGTCCATCTCTCTCCATCTCCTCAATCGCTTCTTCGGTCAAAGGATGGACGTACCGGAATCCAATATAGTATTTGTGAGGTGCTATTAGGGAGCACAAATGGAAAGGAGGAGGTATTAATCATTACATAGATTCCTCGGAGCCATCCAATACACCGTAGGGTCCACAGCAAAGAGAGGCTAACTGCATTTTCTATGATGTCCTTGGCTCTTATTCATCCTTTCGCAGGCATGGGGATGTTCAGCTGTTATTTTCTGGGGATCACCATTCCCACCCACACACCTTCATTTACCACAATGACTTTTAAAACTCAAGCTTCAGTGCTGGAGAGATGACTCGGGGATTAAGACTCTGCCTCCCAAGCAGAAGGACCTGAGTTCAGATCCCACGTTGAAAAAAAGCAAAAACGCCAGGAAGAAATGGCGGCAGCCTGTTCTTCTCGCCATGGTGGGCAGAGCCTGGGAAATCCCTGAGCAAAAGAAAAAAGAGGCAAAAGCAATCCAGGATGATTCCTGAAGTCACCCTTGGTTCTCCACAGGGACACACAGTGCTCTCTGAGACACAAATGTGCACACACACACACACACACACACACAAACACACACACACACACACACACAAAATAAAGAAATAAGAAAAAAAACCAAAAACAGGGCAATGGATATAGTGCAGTGATAGTGTTGCCCTAGCAAGACCCTGGCTTCAATCCCCAGTGCAGGGAGGAAATAAAGTGTAACTCTCTTCCCACACTGGAAGCCCCATGGTTCCTCCCTGAAGCCCCATGGTTCAAAATAAGGAGATCAAGATACCACACTGACAGTTAACTGACCTGCCCAAAGATGTCCCTGGAAAGAGATCAAAAGGGAATTGTAACCTAGGTCCAAGGCCAAAGTCCAAGGTCTTTCCTCCCCCTGTTTATTCCCAGAGCCCTCAGACTGCAGGCCACTAAATTTTAAAACAAACATAGACGCTCTGGACTTAAGACACAGCTTAAAATCAGTTGGTTTTAAGGTAATTTCCTGGTCCCCACATGACTCAAGTCTGCCATATCTTTGTTTCCTCGCTGTGGTTTCTCCTTTCTTCTGCATTTAAACTGAATTTCAAAAGCATTGTGTCATTTGTCTGGATTTTAAAAAAATATCTTAAAGCTGAAACTTCCCTAAAGTGACTTCTCACAATGTATCCATGAGGGCAGTGTCCAGAGACTTCAGGTGGGTGCAATGAAGTATATGGCATGAAGTTGCCACCGGAAACATTCAGGAAAAGAGAAGAAAAACACTGATTGCTCACACACACACACAAACACACACACACACACACAAAATAAAGAAATAAGAAAAAAAAAACAAAAACAGGGCGATGGATGTAGTACAGTGTTTCCTTAACAAGACCTTGGCTTCAATCCCCAGGGAAAGGAGGAAATAAAGTGTAACTCTCTTCCTACACTGGACACTTGACTGTTTCTTCCTCCCTGAAGCCCCGTGGATGGATATAACCATGGAGAATAGGCTCCCAACTTGACCCAGGGAACTGCAGACTAGCAGAACATGTTACAAAGGCAGAGGAGGCAGGATGTGACTAGATAGGAGAAACATGTGTGGTATGTGTGGGGGGGGGGAGGGTTGACCCAGAAGCCTCCTGTGAAAGAAAAAGGTGGGAAGGAGGTCAAGGCAATCATCCACGGTTATCTGTCTCTTCAGGACCATACATCCTATGCTCGCTTGCATAAAATAGGTGAATGACAGCTAAAACGAACAGCTCGATGAGTACGTGCTTCACATTAAGACTGAGGACTCTCATGAAACCACACAAACAGTGTTAAGCATCCCTTGCTGGAGGAAGCTGAGGTTCTGCAAGCCAGCGAAACAGCTCGCCCATCTACTGGGAGACAGTGCGACTTTTAGTGCTAGAGTCCCATGTTCTGGGTCAGATGTTTTCTTCTCATGTCCTCTGGGAAGCTACTGTCTACATGGGAGTCCCTCAGATAACACAGACCAGGAGGGCAGAAGGGTGCTCTTGCAGATAAGGGCAGGGCGGGGACCTCATTTAGAAGTGAGAGAAACCAAATACTATGAGAAGAGCAGACAAGGCTTTCTAATGCTGTCCAAAGGCCAGACACATGTTTCAGAAGAAAAAAGAATGTGAATATCTCCTCTCACTTGTCCAGTTTCTAGGGAGCCCCACAGGTATTTGGGCAATTCTTGCCTGTTGGGGTGAGTTTCCTGCCGTAGCTCACTGTCCCTGGCAGCACAGAGCTCGGAGGGGAGCAAGTGTCTCTGATATTAACACCACATCTGGCCAGAAAGATGGCGACCACCAGACTCACTGGTCTCAAGAGTGGCTGCCTAGGGGGACACTGGAGAAAAACAGGCAGAATACAGGACCTTCAATGGCAAACCTGAATTTAGCATTACACTAATTCCAGTATGTGACACATTTCTTCCAGAGAGAGGTTTGGAATATATAACATGTTTTTAAATTTGTTTTCAGATTGTGAAGTCTGTGCCAACTCTCAGCAGTAAAAGTTCACCTCCAGCTGAGGATGTGGTTCAGTTGGCAGCGTGCCTGCGTAGTAAGCACAAACGCTGGGTTAAACCCCAACACCACTTGAGCTAGGCATGGAGGTCCATGCCGGTGATTCCGGCACTTGGGATCAGAAGTTCCAGGCCAGCCTGGGCTACGTGAGAACCTGTCTCAAATCAACAACAGCAACAGCAGTGTTTGCCTTGACCTTTCAGAATTATCTTCTTTGATTTTCACAGAGACGTAGGGGTAGATCTGTTAGCCTCTTTTGGAGATGAGCTAAGGAAGCTGCTGAAGTTGTGCAACCAAGACGGCAGTAACGAGTAAGGCCCAAGACTAGTCATCCCATCTGTTCCACAGCAGCCCCACTGCAGGCTCAGTCAGCAAGGTGCCGGGCTGTTATTCAGAGATAAGGAAACTACCTAAGTAAGGCAACTACATAGAAACATGTTTGCTTGAAGCCACTAGGCAGGAAAAAAAATAGTTAGATGTTGTCATCTGTCACCAAAATTTTACCTGTCTGCCTCACAGGTCCTTAGCATGCACTTCTGAGGATGGTGACTTGGCAAAGGGTCCTGGGTGCCAATACCCATCCAGTTCTAGGAACTCCAAGAGAGTTTCCAGGATCCAGAGAACAGAAAAGTTACCCCCAAGAGAAGTGTCAGCATGCCACAACAAGAGTAGGCAGGCAAGTCAGAAGACTGGAATACTCACATTCTGTTTCTCTGCACACAGATCTGGTGGCTGGGTGGATGGACGAAGTAAGGAATCAAAAAGGAGGAGTGGGCGAATAAGCAAGCAAATGAATGGACCAAGAAAAATAACAAAGGACAATTTTCCTCCACATTACAAGTCCATTAGTGACTAGGCAGGCAACCACTGAGCTTATCCTCAAAGTTGTAATAACGAGTGATGAATATTTTCAAATAAATCTCTAGAGGACAGACCGCCAAATCACTCAATTATTTTAAAACTTCTTTTGCTGGCCATTTCAACTATGCGTAGGAGATGAGTATGGATGCCTACGAAAGCACAGGGTACTTCGTGCCTGAATCTGCCCCTTTACAACATCCTGTCTTTGACTATTACATGCCCACACATTAAAATGGCCCGACTTTTGATTGCAAGGAGGACAGAGGGTTAAAAGTCCTTCCTGGAACCCTGTCCACCCAACCCAGGAGACAAAGGCCACAGAAGACCTAGGAAGTCAACAGCTTCACCTTAGAGACCAGAAAGGAAGGACAAAGTTGGAAGGTTGGTCTCTTGCCTGCTTTCGGGGCTCTGGCATCTCCGTCAGGACTCTTTATGGTGATAGATACTATCGTAGCACACAGACCAGCAAAGATTGGCACCTCTCTCTCTCTTGATCTCATTAAATAAACTGTAAACCAGATTAGGTAGGTTCTTTATTGTGATCAACTGTTAATATCCAGACAGCTTGTTCTCTACCAGGTAGGGCTGGGGAGAGACAGCAAAACTTCCCTCTGCCCACATTAACAAAGACGCACTGTGGCATGTGACAAAATTGTACTAGGAAAGCCCTCGAGCTATAGCCAAGGAAGGATGCAAAACTAATATTCAGAAGCATGACGAATCCATTTTCCAAGTGAGATGATCTGCTAAAGGACTAGAATACCTTGTCCTTTTATGGAATGTGAGAGCAATTCGAGCTGCTGCTTGCACATGGCTTCTCAGACAGGACCCTTTTGGTCCTGCCTAACGGGCCCATTCTCTCTGAGAGTCCCAGAGTCATGGTGCAATCCTAAATCTAGAATTCAAAAGATATATTTCCTATGCTCCACCCTGTATAGTTTCCTAATTTGAACATTTTTCATACTGGGACATGGCTCAAAACTATGCCAAAATAATAACACTGGGTCCTACAGTCAGGTATACTTTTGATGGGAATCTAATTTTTGATGTATTTCTTGTGGTTCACACCTGCCTTAAGTGTTCCATTCTGTGACTATTCTGTGCAGAGGTCATCACAGGGCAGTGATCTGAGTATGGACCATCCCACAGTGGGGGTGTCACTGAGAGGGGAAGCCTCACTGAAACCTGCTGCGTGTTTGGAGCTTCTGCGCTAGCTGCTTCTTCTGTTCTCCATGCTCATCTAACTACCTCCAGCTCCAACAGAAGACAAGGCCAGAGCAAGAACCATTGCCATTTCCCGAAGATTTCTTTTCAGTGCAATGATATATGCATCTCCTGTTCATGCGTCTGCCTTACCATCTAGCTCAACTTAGCCTTGACCCTCCTCTTGAAACAAATGTTTGAACAAAGAGTAATAGAAAAGGCTCCACAGTGAAAGGACGACACTTTGCAAATTTTCAAGTGACCATGGATTGCATAAGAACCCACAAAGCAAGAGCTGCAAGGCTGGAGAGGTGGCTCAGGGATTAAGACTCTGCCTCAAAAGCAGAAGGACATGAGTTCAAATCCCAGGTTCAAAGAAAATGTCAGGCAGAAATGGCAGTGGCCTCTACTTCCAGCCCTGGTATTAGAGTCTGGAAAATCCAAGAACAAAACAAAAAGGAGGAAGAAGTAGCCCAGGATTCCTGAAGGCACTCTTGGGCCTTCACAAGAACACATAGCACTCTCTCTCTGTCTCTCTGTGTCTCTCTTTCTCTCTCTGTCTCTCTGTCTCTCTCTCTCTCTCTTTCAAACACACACACACACACACACACACACACACACACACACACACACACACACATACACACCACACACACACACACACACAAAACAAAGCAAGAGTTGCTGGGACATACACAAGCTTTGTCATCTGATACCATTTTGATTTTGCTTTGTCTGTTGAGACAAATAACCTAGACTGGCCTGGAATTCACTTTGTGACCCAGATCAGCCTCAAACTCATATGTGATGTGTTTGTCTCTGTCTCATGAATTCTGGGATTCTAGACATGTCCCACCATGCCTGGCTCTGCATTTCTAGCTACTTTAACAAGCCTAGCACTGGGTTAATGAAAACAACACACTCCTTACCTGAGTCGGGGGACAGCTCATCCAGTAGCTTCACCATGCCTTCGCCTTGCTTGGAAGTCCACATCTTGATGGGGGAGCCCCCTCCAATCCTTCGATATTGCTCCTGGATTTTGGGGGTTCGACGTTTGGCGATGAATGGTGCCAGCTTACTAAATCATTGAACAAGAGGGTAAGTGAGCTTTATTCCACCCGAGAAACATTTCCTACTCAGTAAGGAAAAAGAGATGCAAAATTTTAAGAAGAGTCTACCAAGTTCAAGGCTTGAAGAATAGGAAGCTGAGGTCCATGATGACAGAACCTGGCTAGACGCCAGCTAAGGGGGATCACTCACCTCTGCGCCCCACACATTGCTCTAGCAGCATCCTGGGACTTCAGCACGAGCTGACAACCCTGACCTGGACACAAGTTAGTGACGTGTTAACATTCTGAACCCAATGAGAATTTGGATAGAAAACTCACATCGCTGGGTTATTTGAGTGGTGTGATGAAGATTGAACCCAGCACTTTGTGCATGCTGGGCAAGCGCTCCACCACCTCTACCACTGAGCTACAGCTACAGCCCTCAGCTCATTTATTTTTCTTTTACATTTTGAGATAGGGTCTCACCAAGTTACTTAGACTGATCTTAAACGCACTTAACAGTGGCTGCCTAAGCCCACTACATGCAATTCCTACATTGCTCTGTGTGTGTGTGTGTGTGTGTGTGTGTGTGTGTGTGTGTGTGTGTATGGTTCATGTGTGTGCAGACGCATGTGCATATGTGAGTATGGCATCCAGAGGGTAACCTTGAATACTGTTTCTCAGATGCCAACCATCTTTTATTGTTATCACTAATATTATTATTATACAGAATCTCTCCTTACTTGAAACTCAATCAACAGGGTAGATAGACTGAGTCCCAGTGATCCACCTGTGCAAGAAGCACAACCAGCTGTTTACAATGTGGGTTCCAGGAATCAAACTCAGATTCTTTAAGCCATCTCCCCACATTTCTCTTAATTTAACAAAAGAATGCTAGTCTCACACATATGGTTGCATATGTGTGCAGTGAAGTATGCAAAGTGAAATACTATAAACAGCTTAATGGTCTCCCAATGAAATGTATAAATATTCATATGATTCTAAACAGTGTGAGAAACTGAGCCAGATCTTTATAATCCAACATGAAACAAAATGCTTCAAGTTAAAAAAAGCAAAGTACCAAATATTGAATATAAGCACATTCACATCTGGTTAATGAAGTGGGAGCAGGTCATACATGTGTGCACGCTCTATTTCAGATGGAACAGTGCCTCTAGCTGTTAACTGGGGACTAGAATCCAAGACGAAACAGATATTTCCTTTTCATTGCAAATGCTTTCATGCTGTTTGCATTTTTAGTCATATGCATATATTAATTTTCATTGCGTCACTTCTTTTGAAAGAAAAAAGGGCAAAAGAAGTTGGAAGAAAAGGCTGAAAGGAGGAGGGGAAGAGAATGACAACTGTCCACGCTGGAGTCCGAGTGAGTGATAATCATTGCTTCCCTAAGTGTTCACCTCCCGTTGAGTGCCAAGTACAAATATATCTTTACAAATCTTTAAAGGTACTTTGGCGGTGTCAGGACGACTGTAATTTCCAGGGCTCTAGGGAAGACAGAGCTCAAGGACAATGTTTGCTGACCGACTCTCTCCTGCCGTTCTTCGCCAATCGCTTCCCTCTGATTTCAACAGAAATGAAGGGATGCCATGACCACTACCAAAGATGAAAGAAGACTCTTTTATTCCTCAGATCCCTAAAGCTGAGAGCTACACGCAAGACCAAATGCACTGCATGCAACATATATGTCAGGTCCAAGTGCTTATATGCGTCTTACTTTTGAATAGGAAGCGTCATGAGGTCTCGGTCCAAGAAGAGCCTCAAAAGGAAGTCATGAACTTCTCCGAGGGTTTCGGGGCCTCCCATGTTCAGCATCAATATTCCTGTTTTGGGTTTCCTGTGTAAAATAGAATGTGTTAACTGATTTGTCACTCTTGGTTTTGTTCTAGAGCAGATGTCTGATTCGGATGATGAACTCTCATCTAACCCAGACACACAGGTCAAAGCCTACGTGTCTCTTATTGATGCTTTCACAGGGCCTCTTAGTTGGGAGCACAGGGGCCTCTGCTTCTAAGCTTCGTGTCTTGGCTTCATCCTTGACTACAGACTCTGCTGGGCTCCAAGTTTTCCTATTAACCTGTCATTTGTGAGCAGCCATCTAACTCTTAAGAAACACAGACTCAGGGCTGGGAAGATAGCTCAAGTTTTAAATCCTTTGCTTTGCAAGCAAAGAGACTTGAATTCAGATCCCTAGATCTCATGTAAAAATGACAAATATGGTGAATGAGCCCACATGCTCCTAAGTGCAAAAAGAAAGAGAGACTCAAAGTAGAAACCTAAAATAGTCCTAAAACAATGAGGTGCATGTTAGTACCTCATGAATATGCAAGTTGTCAACCTTCCCAAACTTCAGGTTTCTTGAGAGCTAAATAGAAATCCCACTGGATACTTCAAAAAGTGGTTTAGAGAGCTCAGTGGTCATTCAGCACACAGTAAAGTCCATCCCAGACTGAAGCAGTCTCCTGTGATCTTACCTTCTGGAGCACAGTAGAACAAGAACTTGTCTTTCACTCTCATCTGTTTCCTTCTCTTTAGTCAATTCTGAAGTTGTTACTGACCTAACAGTTCTTACTATTCTGCATCTTACTTTGGCCCTTCAGTGCCTCTTGGTGCCATAAACTACATTTCTCACTCCACATACACATCTCTCCATACCTCCATGGAACCCACCCACGGTTTACCTAATCCCTGCAATAAATCTCAGGTGAGTTCCAGGCTATAGAGTAAAGGACCCCAGGCAGGAAGAAACAAAAGGAAAGTAAAACTTCAAGGAGCATATTAAGTCAAGGAACACCTGGGAAATGGAAAAAAGAAAAAAAGAAGAACTATACAAAAACCATGAATTTCTAAATTCCACACTGCTCTGGAGTCTACACAGCTCTTAGCAAGGCAGGCTGGGTGGTCTCTACCCCTAAACCCTGCCAGGGCTGAAGGAAGCTAGAGCAGAGTCAGCTTCCTCCGAAAGCTCTTGGAGACGTGATCTGAAGCCAAAAGTCGGAGCTGGCCACAGAGAAGTAGGGGCTTTGCATGTCCCCTGCAAGGAGGGCCAGGTGGCCGGGTGACACAACGAGTACTATTTCTTCTGTCCCTTTTTCTATTCGAGGTCTCTGACAGTTTCACACATGCGTGCAATGAGTTGAAGTTATATCCACCCCAATCTGCCATCCCCCATTTCTGCCACTGAAAACCTGTTTTTCTTCTCAATGAACTTACCTCTTTTCTTCTCACATTGAGATACAGTTCACATTTCATACCATTCCCTATTTTAAACTGAACAACTGAGTGGTTTCAACTATATTCAGAACGTTAAGAGCTTTATAGCTCTAAGGCATGTTCATCATTCCCCACCCCATCCTGACCCCCAAGAAAAAGAATCTTCTATCTCTTAAAGTCACCTCATCCCTCTGTCCTCACTCCTGACAACCACAAATCTATGCTGGGTCTATGGGTTTACCCAGCCAGGGTATTTCATAGAAATGCAACCACACACAACTGTGTCTGGTTTTTTTCATTTAGTATAAAATATGCAGTTTCTCCAAGTCACAACAAAAATGTGCCCTTAATTGCTTTGGAGACTAAGTAATACTTAAATAATACTGTTCATTTAATTAAATTTCTGATGTTTTAAAATTGCAATTATTAATAAACTCATACTCCTACAGACACGAACTCTTCCATTCACTTTTAGCCATACTACTATGAAACAACCAGTCACTACAAACAGCACTCCTGTGAATACTGGGAGCCTACTCTATAAACCCCCATCAGACCATTTCTAACCAGTGACTAAACCATTCCCGCAAACTCCTTTAAGACGCCTTGTAGAACATCGTGGTTAGTGTGTTCTGAAACTGATATTACAACCACATCTTCACTGGCAATTTCTAAACAGCTGCTAACATTTACCAATAAGAAATTGCCAAAGAATAAACTTCATCAATTAAAAAAATTTATTATGGATGTTGGGCAGCAGATGTTGGATGTCAGATTTGTAAGAGTGAAGCTGTTTTCTTGCTCCAGCACAATGCAGCTGAATGAGGAAGAATTCTCAACTCAAATCTTGAGAATGAGAACTGTTCATGGGGAAGGAAATGTAGCATTTCACAGTGAAGTTCTAACTGGATCTGTTATAGAATGAACTAAGATCACTTTCACCTCATTGTCTCAGGCCAGGGTTTCTCAGTCCCAGCATCACTGACATTTTGGGAGTTTGCTGATTCCATGCAGAAGTTCAGTAACCCCTGGCCTCTACCTTCTGGGTCACCAAAATCCTCCCTCCACCTCAGTCATGACAAACAGAAATGCCTATCCGTGTTAGATTTGTCCTGTGAGTGGGAAATATCTCCCAAATGCCTACTGAGAACACTGCCCTGGAGGGAAAGACTGCAATCCCTTTTAAGCCAAGCTACTCTGTTGAGATGTCATTGTTACACAACCTTTGTGTGTGGTGGGGGAGGGGCATATGTGTCTGTGCAGATGTGGCAGGGTATGCTCACCAAGGCATATGTGCGCAGAAGCCAGTGACTGACATGCGTGTCTTCTTTTATTGCTCTCCATCTTACTTTCTTTTGAGACAGGTCCCTTACTGAACCTGGAGTTCATCAATTTGGTTAGACTGACTCAGACAATGAGTGCCAGGGATTTGCCTGTTTCCACTCCTCACCATACAGGGCTGGAGTTATAGGCACATACCACCATGCCTAGCTTTTATGTGAGTAGTGAGGATTAAATCTAGGCCCCCATGCTTGCTCTGCAAAGCATTTTACCCATTGAGCCATCTCTTAGCCTCTTAAAGAACTTTTTCATAAATAATTTCCATATCACTAAATGAAAAGGATTGTTGGGTTTTTTTGCTACCTAAAAATTCCAGATGCATCACTTGGTGAAACCATAATATCCTTGAATCTTCCTACTGAGACCACCAATCTTCCCCCTGAGTTCCTGTCTTTTACTCTCCAAAGCCGTGCACACAATAAATTAAGTGCATTCTCCCGTGGACTGCTGCCAGTTAACAGATTACTGAATAAGAAACCCCAGGCTAAAAGACTTACCTAGGCCACAGAGGGTATCAATGTGCAAACAGGATTTAGAACTGTGTTTTCCATCTGCAACACCTGAGCTCAGGGTAAGAGTGGCTTTAAAGCGGATGTAACTAACTCAGCCCTGCTTGCAAAGCCATGTTGAGCTCGTACATGAAAGAGATGTGAATGACTTCAAAATGCCCAAAATACACATGCAATTAATTCAAACCAGTGTGGTGCATGAAGAATGGTGCATTAGTAGGCCCTAGCGTGACTCCGCTCTATTCCAGAGTGTGAAGCGTGAGGCTTTCGTCAAGGATCCCTGTCTGTGCATCCTTCACCCAGACCACATCTGAGACCCAGATCTGACTGATCGAGGTTCCCTTTGTTTGAACATAAAAATGTGCACGACAACTCATATTTAAAAACTTACTTGGAAGAGTTTAAGTGTTATGCTTTTCATTATATTCCATGATTCTCAAAATGTAAGTGTGGGCTGGGGAGTTGACTCAAAGTGCTTGGCATGCAAAAAGAAGGATCCCCCAACCCCTGGTAAAATGCTGGATGGGTGGGGTGACATATCTGCTATTCCAGCCCCCCAAAGAGGAGCCCTGGCATATAAAGAGCCAGCTGACTAGCCAGATAAGCCTATGGGTGAGCTCTGGGTTTGAATAGAGATGCCGTCTCAATACAATCAGGTTGGAGAGCAACTGAGGAAGATTCCTGATATCAACCTTGGACTTCCACATGCATGCACACACAGCTGCATGCACACCCACATGCACACCTGCCTACATGCATGATTTCATGCATATGTAAACACACACATGTGCATATGCTCCCCCACACATATACAAGGAAAAAGAAAAAATTGTGCCTAACACAAGCTTACGCTTATCCATTAACCAAGAGTAACATACACTTCTGTTTGTGTTTATTGGAACATAGCTCTGTTCTTGAGCTTCTGTCTTGTCTATGGTGGCCCGGATAGCACAACAGCAAAGGTAAAGAACAAAGGTGAAGCACAGGCCAGTAGGATACCTCAGTAGTTAAGGCACCTACTTGCAAAGCTAGTGATCTAAGTTCAATTCCCAGAAGCCCACAAGGCGAGAACTGATTCTAAAAGTTGTCCTTTAACCTTCATCCATGTGCCATGCATATATCTCCTCTCTCTCTTTCTCTCTTTCTCTCTCAAGTAAATCAAATACATTTTTTAAAAAGAACAATGAAGGAGGTGGCATAACAAGTAAAAACCTAAGACAGCTATTACCCAATCCTATAGAAATCAAGTCTGTAGACCTCTAAGTATAGCAGCTGGTTAGCAGTCTAGCTCGAACTAAGCATTAAGTTATACCATGCCTTCAAAAGGCCTGGTATGAGAATGGTTTCATTCTTTCAACAACTCTAATATCAAAACCTAAGCAATACCCATAATGTGAGACTGGAAATAAATTATGATTTCATAAACTACTCCTACTACTAAAATAACATAGAAGAACACATATGTAGCAAAAGTTAATGGAGAAGAAGTGTGTATAGCCTATAATCCCAGCACTTGGGAGGCTAATGTAAGAGGATAATCAACCCAAGACCATCCTAGGCTATACAGATAATGATTCTTCTTACTTTTTTGCACTAAGATTGTAATTATTAAATTCTCATGTCACCTAAAAAACTAGTAAGTGGAGCACTGAGATGGCTCAGAGGCCCAAATAACTTCCCTGTATCTGTTAGAGGAAGACCCGAGCCAGCCGAGGCTTTGTTGGTGAAGAGATCAAGTGGTGATGTGCCTGCTGCTTCTACGAGCCAATGGGAAGAGGAAGGTAGGACACATGCACTGTTTCCTTAAGAAAATAAGCTACAGTCTTAGGAGAGGGAGTGTCAGGCCTGGATGTCCCCGAAAGTAGACCCTGTCTCCTCTTTCTCTGGCAACACTAGAATGGAATCCGAGTCCCTACCTCTGACCCTGGGTGGAGATGGGACATTCTGATCTGCCCCAAAGGTTAGACCACAAGTACTATGGGTTCCTCCTTCGAGTTAGTCCAGCTGGGCCTGCGGGTCACCTGGCTAGGAGGCCACTGTTGCTCTACCTTCCCAAGAAAGCTGATTTACCTGAAGACACTGTAAGGAGGTGGGAAGCATCATCATGCCTTTAAGGAGACTGTGTGCTGATCCTCCCAGAAGCCCCTCCCTCTGAGCAGACATTGGTGGCCGCTTCCACTGCGTATCATTGCTATGCTTGCCGCTTTTTAAGTTCTAACCCCCAAATCACAACTTTTCCTTTCCTTTCTTTCTGTGCCTTTTCCCAAAGCCTGAATATGCTTTTCTTGATATTCTGCCTCTTTCACCAAATGGCTGCCTGCCAAGCTCCAAGCCAAACTTAAAAGCCCAACTTAAAGGGCCTGACTTTCTTTCTCTTAGCTCTGGTCTTCCTACAGCTACTGGGATTAACAGTTTCTCTTCTTCTAAACTCTAACAAAATGGTCCTTGAGTTTCTTTCGGAGTCTATTTTTCAATTACTTTTATTAATGAGACTAAGAACTCAGACAGGAAACCCCAAGTTCCCAGGTAACAACATACCATTGGTAATTATGCCCATTGTGTTAAAAGTTAAAAACAGGGGGTGAGGGGGAAAGAAAAGGTAGGTTATCCTATAAAAATTCATAGTAGGTTAGCTATTTTTATACAAGGCATATAAACATCTTAGGTTCATGAATAAGTTTTCAGTATATACCCAACTGGTATCATGTGACAAACACCAGGCTCTTGCATGTCTTTAGGCTCTCTCCTCATTTACGTGTTTCAGCAGAAGCCCTGTTGGACAGCAAGGCCTGTTAAAACGCATAGCTTAACAGCTGTTAAAAGAAGACCAAGAACACACACCATTGCTAATGCACTGGGTGTTCTCACTGCCTCCCATCCCAGGTTGCTCCAGTACGCTGGTGTCTGCAATAATAAAGAGAATCCTTTTCATGCCTACAGTTAGATTCGTACCTCTTTTCTGGTTGAGTTTGAAGTTTTGCACTTTTGACACGACGAGCTGTGTCTGTGGTGGTTGCTGCCGCTGCCCCCGACTGGCACCTCCATGGCTGGCAGGCCCTCCAGCTGCCAGGCACCACTGTGACAAAATTAAAGTGCTAGCATTAAGTCTAGTTGGAAAATGGCTTCTTTTGAAGAAGTCCTGGGCCATAAATCCTGGCTTTAAAATTGAAAGAGGTGTGATGGTGAGGGTGACTTTCCTAGCATTGCTCTGCAGGGGATTGAAAGCACTTAAGTCTTCTCCAAGGGGCTGGAGGAAAGGTTGGCTCCGCCAGGATGGCTGCATGGGAACCTGCGGGAAGGGGTTTTAGAAGCCACATACACCTTTTCATCCTGTACCGGTTGCGGATTTGGCAATGAGCCTTCCCAAGAATGACTGTACATCCCCAGTGTTGCTGGAGGAGGGACAGTGCTCAGAGAAGGGGCGAGGGCATCACACACAGACAGGAAGCTACTGATAGAGAAGTGGGAACTGGGCCGATTCCCAAATAGCTGACGGTTTCACTTCTATCTTCAAGCCTTCTCTAGTAAAGCATCCAAGACAGGAACCCAAGTGCTGCCTTGGGCTTCTGGGGGGAGGGTATGGGAGAGGGTGAGGATGGGGAGGGTGCCTGGGATACAAGATCTGTTCTGATTCTCTTCTCAATATGCCCTTCCCTGTGAGGTGTAGAGACTTCCAAAACCTACACTACACATGACCAGGCTCCCAGGACTCAGGACTCAAGAATTCTCTGTCCCTCTACCCCCGCCCCAAACCCAACATTCAATTCCAGGGTCTGCACGGAATTCTTTCCTGACTCAATCCTCCTGCAGGTCAATAGCTCAAGGTCTCTTCTCTGCAGGAGCTTGGAAGATGTCATGAGCTCTTTGTTCCATGTGGTCATGAAGGTTATTGGTTAATGCTGGAGGGAAAAACACACACTAGTGTGTTGGCTTGTTCTCCTACATGTGATACGTGTGCTACCATGTACACTCTTGAATTTGTGTGTGTGTGTGCGTGTGTGTGTGCATAAATGTTTCACAAATCAGGGTGCGGCAGGCGCCGGCATCGGAGGGTTTGACTTAACCCAGCATGGCTACTCTAATCTTTGTGAATAAGGATAATGGAGAACCCGGCTCCCGGGGGGCTCCTAAGGATGTGCTAAAGCTGGGCTCTGGCATCAAAACCTAGGCCAGAGACTTTAAAAACCATAGTTGAAAGGATAGGGAACTCCCTCGAGCTGGTTGGGCTAGGCCAACAGTTCCTAAACAGACATCCAATGGCACAGTCACTGCTACCAACTCTCAACAGTTGGGATCTTGTGAAATTAAAGAGCTTCTGTTCAGATAAAGAGATTGTAACACGAGCTCAAAGGCAACCCACAGAATGGGAGAAAATCTTCACTAACCACATATCTGACAGAGCTCTACTGTCCAGAGTGCACAAAGAACTTAGAAAATTAAACTCCAAGGAAAACACTGGCCCAATTAAAAAATGGGCCCTGGAACTTCAAAGAAACTTTACCAGGGATGAAATTAAAATGTCTAACAATTATCTTAAAAAATGCTCCACTTCCTTCGCCATCAGGGAAATGCAAATCAAAACTTCCCTGAGATATCATCTCACCCCGGTCAGGATGGCAAAAATCCATAATACAAACAACGACAAATGCTGGAGAGGATGTGGAGAGAGGGGAACTCTCCTACATTGTTGGTGGGAATGCAGGCTCATACAGCCACTCTGGCGAGCCGTCTGGAGATTCTCAAAGAAATTAAAGATTGAAATGCCGTATGACCCTGCTATTCCACTTTTGGGAATAACCCCCCAAGCAGCAAAGGTTCGCCTCGATAGCACAAGCTCGACCATGTTCATAGCAGCACTGTTTACAATAGCAAAGTCATGGAATCAACCTAAATGTCCAACAGTTGACGAGTGGATAAGGAAACTGTGGTACATCTATACAATGGAGTACTACTCAGCCATCAAAAATGATGAATTACTGGAATTTGCTGGGAAATGGATGTCATTAGAAAGAATTATATTAAGTGAAGTATCCCAAACCCAGAAAATTAAGCGCCGTATGTACTCCCTAATAGGTGGCTCCTAGTACCAAACTCACCCAGCCCACATTGGGACACTCAAAAGTAAACCTATGTAACACAGTAATTGCAAGGATTATGAACAAGAGAGATGGGTTAGGAGGGCCACACCAGAAACAAAGAGAGAGGAGACCATGTTACAGCAGAGAAAATAGGCCTCCATGAAGGTCTGCAAGTAAGTAATGAGAAACCTGGTTAAGTTCACAGACGTTCTTTCCTGATCTCACCAGAAGGGGAGGGCATATAGTCTAGCAGATAAAAAGTAATCATTTTGCAAATGGGTGATGGACCCCTCTCTCAGTGAGGTTTCCTACTCTTATTACATCTACCCTTGAATGTGCTATTACAACAAGTCTCCAGTTTAACAGCTTTTTGTCTCTGGCCAGGGGGTGACATACAGTGCCCAGCAGAATGGAGTGAAGGGAATTGCAGGAGCAGCAAAACTGCAAAAGAAAATCAACAAACCACAATCCAGAACTTCAGAGACTCTATATCAATCACATAAAACTAGGACAGCCTAATCTCTCCCCATCCTGGAGCTCAGGGACATTTGCGGAAGAGGGGGCGGTAAGATTGTAAGAGCAAAAGGATGGGAGGAGCAACGATTTGCAAGATTCTCAACAATAGTTGGGGCCAAAGCAATCATAATGGAACTTTGCATGCCCTGCGCAATGTCCAGCGCACTGTTGCCCTCATAAAGTCTAGCATCTGATAAGGGCACCGAGACCCCTGGAGGCAAGGGATTGACAGCCATAGTAGTGATCTTATGCTTAAGGGGAACAAGAGAAAGGGCTTATGGAAATGCCACTGGGTCCTTATATGTCATCGGAGAGGAGGACCCAGTGGAGAGTTAGGCACACACAATAAAGGACTCTCTGGGAATTGGGGGGGAGGCACTGGGGGAAGGGGAGGGGGAAGAGGGGGGAGGGAGGGAACTGGTAAAAATTTTTAAAATGTATAATTAAATTTTTAATAAAAAAAAAAAAAAAAAAAAAAAAGAAATTGCAGCTTTCGACCCCACGAGTTGGCAAAACGTTCAACGCTCCAACAGCCTTACCTAAAACTGGCAGAAAGGCTTTGGGAACTGTCAACAGAGCTACAGAAAAGTCCGCAAAGACTCATGGACCCCTAAAGCAAAAACACGCAGCCTTCACTGCGAAAAAGATCACCGAGAAGACCGTGAAAGCAAAGAACTCTGTTCCTGCCTCTGATGATGCCTATCCAGAAATGGAGAAGTTCTTTCCCTACGATCCTCTAGCTTTTGAGAGTTTTGACCTTCCGGAAGAGCACCAGATCGCACCTTGAGTGGGGTGCCACTCATGATGCTGGACGAGGAGAGAAGACTCGAGAAGCTTTGCACCTGGCCCCCCCTTCGCCTATGAAGGCGCCCTTTCCGCTCTGGGAATCTAATCATCTGCAGTCTCCTTCCAGCATCCTGTCCAGCCTGGATGTTGACTTGCCGCCTGTGTGTTACGATCTAGATATGTAAATTTCTTATTCCTTCGTAGTTTGTGTGTATATGGTGCATTAATAAAGTACCTTGTTGTTAGCCAGAAATAAATAAATAAATAAATGTTCCACAAATCACACATAGAAGTAAATGACAACTTTCAGGAACCCGAGTATTGCCTTAATGTGTTGTTCCTTGACTTCTACCTTGTTTGAAAGGCAGTGGGTTGAAACCCACTACTGCTACATAAACAGGCTGGCTGGCTCAAAAGCTGCTGGAGATCCTGGGTCTCTACCTCCCATTTCCAGCAGACATGCAAGGATTACAGATGCTTATGCCATTGTGTCTGGCATTCATGGGGTTCTAGGGACCTGTACTCAGGTCCTCACGCTTGCAGGGCAAGTGCTTAGCCATGTCCTCAGCCTGCTCTTCATCCTGCTACTCTCCCCGCTTCCCGGGCATAGTTGTAACACGCAGAGTTAAATTAAACCAAAGCCATCCAGTAAGTATGAAAGAAGACAACAAATCACAGAGGTTGCTATTCTACCCGTGTACACATGTGACCTCCTTCCTCACTTTTAAATCATCAGGTTTCAGACCAACTTGAGATGAATCTCCTACCTTGCTTCTTCTCAAGGCAAAAGTGCCCCGCAAGAACCAAGTAGGTCTGACTCTGAATTCAGCTCAAGCTGGGGCCAGACTACAATCTTATAGAGCCTTAGTTTGTAACTCTTAATTTGTAACTTTGCACCTGCTCTGACCTCTTCAACAACTCAGTGAGGGTACAAATTATAAGAACATGGTGTCTCTGGGCTACTGTAAGATCTCCTTCTCCCTGAACGGTGCATATTCACCAGGCATGGCGGCGCGTGCCAATAATTCCAGCACTCAAAACGCTGATGTAAGCAGATCTCTAGTTTGAATCCAGCATGAACTACACAGCCAGACCCTGCCTCAAAACAAATCAAACAAACAAGATGGTGCACATTCTCAGCAGAGTCAATTATATGAGCTTATGTCGAGTAACCCTTACTAACACAAGGTAGACTTGGAAAGACTGAAGTCAGAATAGAAGTTCAGTTCCACTCCAATGAAGCCTCAAATGCACATCTCCCTATTTCAGACAGATTTAGTCCTGAACTACATGATGGGATTTAACCAAATATTTTCAATCATGCTGAAAGGCATGGAGGCATCCAATTCCCTGGATGAAGAAGATTCGAGCAGATTCCATAGGTTAGGAGAAGAGAATTTTGACAGATGGTCACAAATGAGACCTCTTTCTGCAAGAAAATGAGGATGACCAAGCTGGGCTGGGGCTACGTTCTCCAATCAGCAGCTTTTCAAACTGCATGTCTACTGCCAAGCCCTACTTACAGAGTCCTCTCCTCCATTGCTGATCAAATTCTGAGATAGGACAGTGATTGTGCTAATAAGAGACCCTCTGCACCGGGACTTGGGGTTAACAGGCCCAGCCCTCAAGGGCATTTCTAAAAGACATTCCTGCTACTGCTGGAGTATTAGAGATACGGAAGGGCATGGAGGGGGATGGGTACGAATGGTAAGAGAAGATAACAGAGGAGGAGAATGTGATCAAAGTGTGTGACTCATTTATTTATGAGGCTGTGGCAATGAAACTGCTAACTTTGCATAATTAGTAAAAACTAATACAAACAGGGCCCATACTGTCTTAGAAGTGGGCTCCCACCAGGCAGGACACTTGTTCTACACTTAGATTCTGCACTTATTCTGCCTCTTTGGCTGCTTCGTCTTGTTCTATTTCCTTTTCTGCTTTTGAGACAGTCTCATAAGCCCTTAAACTGTGATCCTCCTGCCTCCACCTCCCAGTGGCCGGGATTACAGGCATGTGCCACCCTGCCTGGGTGTATGAGGTGCTAGGGACAAAGCCAAGGGCTTTGTGCGTGACATCCAAGCACCATACCTGGGTCTAGTTTTAGTGCAGAGCGTTGACTAACTTCTTCCTCTGCAGCTGGGCCTGGAGGAACAGTATCTACCCTATAAACAACAGCAGCAGCACCCGGTTCTGAAGAACTGCCTGGGCTTTAGGAGAGCGATAAATTTAACACTTGCCCACTCAGATGTGCTTCAATGATACTCTGACATCCACCATCCTATTCAAACTGGGGATATGAAATCCAGCCTTTCAATGCCTTTGGAGCTCCCTTTCATAATCAGACCAAGGAATACTAAAATCCAGTCGGCCTTGACTCATAAAAAACTGAAAATTGGGTAGGCCATGGCACAAGAAGCCCCCAACCACAGTGGAGAAACTGCCTAATGAACCTAACCTCTAGGTTGATGTCAGCCTGTTGAGACCTTTGCTTTTCCATATTCTAGATCTGAAAGGAAGATAGACAAGGACCACATGGCAAACTGTACCCTAGTGCCTGTGGGACCAGCATTCCCAAGACAGAAGACCAAGGTGGTATTTTTCTTTAAAATGCTCAGAGACTTTGCATAAGTTGTAAACTCTTCCTAATCAATTTCTCCATCTGTGAGATGGAAACAATAACACATCTCCAAAAACAGTGATGACTAAAGATATTTGATCCATCCAGAATTGAAGATCATACCATCTCCTTAATAACCTCGAGTTCTATGTCAGAACTGGTTCCACATTCATTGCGTGACCTGTGCCTGTAATGGCTTGTGAGCCAGCACTCAGCAAGCAGAGGCAGGAGAATTAGAGTTAGAGAGCAGCCTGGAATGGATACATAGTGAGTTTCGGACCAGCCTGGGATACATAGTGAAATCCTGCCTCAAAACAAAACAAACTTTCCACATCCTCCAAGAGATGAGAATGAATGAAAAGAGACTGCCTGCAACTGGCACTACTCCCCCGCCCAGCCAACATAGGTCCTGCGAGTTCCCAGTGAAACAACAAAACGATGAAATATATGAATAATTAACAAGTAAAGAGTGAGGGGCTAGGGATGTAGCTTAGCGGCAAGACACTGGTCTTGCATGCTGGAAGTGTTGTGCTCAATGCTAGTACCATGAAAGAAGGAAGGAAAGAAAGAAGGGAGGGAGAGAGGGAAGAAGAGAGAGGGGACAGGAAGGAGAAAAGGAGGGAGGGAGGGAGGGAAGGGAAGGGAAGAAATAAGTTATACTACTTTAGAAAAGGGTTGATAATGGTAATCCCTGCTAATAAAAACATTTAAAATCAGAAGTTCATCAGCCGGTGAGGTAAAGGCATCTGTACACAAGTTTAGCAACCTGAGTTTAATCCCGAGAGCCTACACAGTGGAAGGAGAGAATCAACTTTGCAAAGTTGTTCTCTGACCTCCATGCCAAGTCCTGACATGTGCACCTGTATTCTCTTTCTTTCTCTAACAAAAAAATAAAATATATAAAACACACTTTAAAAAACACAGATGTGGGCTGAAGAGATGGTTTAGGGGTTAAGAGTGCATCACAAGCAGAAGGTCCTGAGTTCAGATCCCAGGTCCTACATGAAAACGCCAGACAGAAACAGGCGGCTGCACTCTGGCCCTGGTGGGCAGAGCCTGGGAAATCCCAGAGGGAAGCAAAAAAACAAAAAAACAAAACAAAGAGCGAGAGTGAGAGAGAGAGAGAGAGAGAGAGAGAGAGAGAGAGAGAGAGAGAAGCAATCCAGGATGATTCTCGAAATCACCCTTGGTCCTCCACAGGAACACACAGTGCCCTCTGATACATACACATACAAAATAGGAAAAAAAATACAGATTTTTGTATACATATGTAATGATATATATCACAATATATGGCTAACCTCGGGAAACATCTTATTAACTCTATAACATGTGAAACACATAGAGTATAGAACTTTACTTATTCACTTTCAGAATTCATCTGCGGAAAAACTCAATAGTAACCCTTTCCATCAAACCAAAGCATTCAAGGACTATAATTACATCTTATGTCAGAGTCTGTAACACAGATGGAATCTAAATTTACTACTACAGCATCTTAGTCCTTCTCCTTAGTTACTTATGACTTACACAGTAAATAGTTTAGTTTCTCATATTGTTCCACAGATTCCAATAGGGCTGTCTGATTTTATTTATGACAGGAAAAGTTGGTGAAAGATGCACTACTATCTCTTAAAAAGAATGTCTTCTGTCTCCTCTTACAGCTTGGATTTCTTACTATGCTCCTAACGGAGGCTCCCGTATCAACATTGGGAGGTCTACACTGGATTCTCTCTAAGTAAGTGCCATGCTGACAAATGAGGACATGCTTTCGAAGTTTAAGTCAAGTCCGTGTATGTCTGGTCTTTGTCCAAGTGCAACAAACAAGAATTTTGGAGCAGCCAATAACTGAGTATTTCCAGGGTCTCTATGTGCCTGCTTTATGCTAGACACGGCCTTTCCTGCTTCACCTCTGTCTTCCTTACCTTCATAGCAAGTCTATAAAGTATTACTTTTCTCCGAAGTGAGACTGGAACACTAGCCCAAAGTGTCTTTGCTCAATTCCCTGTGTCTGATCCAGAGTCATATCATCAGCTGGGAACAATATATGCTCACCATGTTTCCTAGCAACAACCAAAATCCCATTTGTTCTTCATGTATGTCCCCAAATACTCTAGTCTGGGATGGGTTCTGACGCCCAGAAGTGATGCCTGCTGGCTGGGACCCAGTAGCAGCGGGGACCCCGTGGCTCCCATCAGCAAAGAGGGACTTGACAGGTGGCTACGGAAGGATGTCTGCCTGACAGTCCTCTTGGCTCTTAGAGTGCTTTATCTCCCCCTAATCCCCCAAATAATCTCATTACGGGCACAATGATTGGATCTGAGTTTTCTCATTCTCTAATAAATAAATAAAATGAATAAGCAGACTTATCTTTCAAAATACAGATGTGTGTATACATGTATGTATCACAATGGAGGGCTCTGAGCTTGAACTCGCCACCTGCCGGGGTCCTTGGGTGCTCTGTGTGCACAGCCTGCCGCCGCTCCCGCAGCCCCAAGCGGGGCGCCCCGCCACTCCCGCGATCCCAGGCCTCGGCGACAGTGACGAGACAACCCCACTTACGTGCATCCTGGAGCAGGGATCCCGCCGCTCGCAGAGTCGCAGCCATGTTGCTTCCAGTTGAAAACATCTCCGGGGAGTCTGTGCTGGGAATCTGGGCTCGTCCCGCAGCGCCGGCACGGTCCAAGGCAGCCGAACCCCCGGAGCGCTGCTCTCCCAGGTCCTGGGCCCTCAACAGCTGCGGAAGCGCTGAGCGACCTCTCCGCAGGCCAACTCTTTTGCTGCCGGAATAAAGTCGGGGCCCGACGAAGACACGCCCCCCTCAGGGAGCTCCTCATTCGCTGCTGAGGAAGGGCGGGGCCTGAGGGCGGGCCAACGAAGGAAGGCGGCTGGAACCTCAGTCCGCGCTCCGGGCCAGGTCTGCAGGGGGCGTGGTCGGCAGGGGCGTGGTGAAGAGCCGCGAGTGACAAGCAGCAGGCCCTGAGTAGGACCCGCCCCCGCCCCCGCCCCGCCCGTACACCCGCCCCGCCCCGTACCAGAGACAGGAGGCTGGACTGGGTGACCCGTTCCCTGGAAAGGTCACGGCTCAGAGCGCCAAAGTCCCCCTAGACCAGTTGCCCCAGTGGACTTTCCGGGTGCATCCGACCCCCTGGGCCAAAGCCAGAACGACGGCCGCGACTCAGCAAAGACTTCCAGTCAATCCCACTACTGTTAATGCAGCTGGGAGCAGCTTTTTCCTCCCTCCCGTTGCCTGTCTGCTGACAGCCCACCTTACACACTGCTGCTTTGTTTTGCTCGGCCAGAAGGCAGAGGAGATTCTTTCACACAAAGCATTCGTGCATGACTTGGTTTCTCCCTCGCGCCTCTCTGCCGTAGAGTTTGAATGAGATCGGAGAGCGAATATTCTACTGCTCATAGGATATTGGGGAAATGAAGGTTAGGCATTTTTCGGAGGTACTGGTATGGCGAGGTTTGGGGCATCATTTGAGGCGCTGTCCCTGTTTAGCCACTCTGCCCCTAACCTGGCAACCTGGCACACCACCGCAGCGGGCTGTTCAAGCCGTTCCAGCGTCTGCCAGCCCATTTTGCCATGTATGCTCAATGCTTGAGGGAGTAAAGACTAGCTTTGATACAACATGACCTCAGATACCATGCCTTCTTTGAACTCTTGGAAGTACCTCCTGTGCAGACAGGAAAGAAAGCAGCGGTGGAGAGACTCAATGCAACCTAAGAAGGTATTGTGAAAAACAGAGCGTTTGGAAGAAGAATGAAGGGAGGTGGAATAATAGAATATTGTAACTTGATGGAAAAAATCCTTGTTGAGGGGTTAGGGGAAAGGAGGGAGAGAGGGGGGGGAGGGAAGGAGAGAAGGAGTTAGAGAGAGGGAGGGAGGGAAGGAAGGAAGGAAGGAAGGAAAGAGAGAGGGAAGAAAGGGAGGGAAGATCAGACTAAACAATAGTTTTGTGTAGCTAAAATTTGTGCTCTTAGATTAATTAACTGACTTAAATTATCTTCCTTGTGTTTTTAAGTAAAGTGTCCAGTGGATTCCAATTCATATTACCTATGTGATCTTCAAATCCAACCATGGTCCCTGCTAACAGGAAAGTAAAACTGGCTCCAAGGAGCAAATTATCAAAGAATCCATCCAAGTACAGGGTAGGCAAGGACTATGCCAGGGAGTCACTGAGTTATTTCCCCAGTCTTCCTTTTACATTTTCTATAGAGCCAGTTTCTTAATAAGTTGGTCAACTCACTGTGTCTAAGCGGGCCTTGAACACCCTCCTGTCTCAGCCTCCACCATTGTTGGGACCACAAGCTCAGTCATTTTGCTAACTCTTGACTCTCAGATTATTGTCATTTCGATTATAAGATTGTTGGCTTTCAAATAGGTGACTTTTGTGAGTGACATACTTGTCCCCCTAAAGCTGAGACTCCCTTTTTTTTTTTAAGGAATAAGGTACACAAAGAGGCTCCACTCTGCCTTCAGACACATCAGATGAAGTATAGACAAGGACAGGGAATTGAGAAAAGCTAGAGGCTTAGGACGTCTGATATGTAAGATCTTCTCTGTCATCAGTGAGAGGACCTAGACAAGTCACCCCCCACCCCCTATACAGAGTGGTGAGCGGCCCTGTTAGGTGGAGATAACGGAGGCCTCTGGTTCCTCCCAGGGAAATACTGCTGATTAGGGAGGAGACATGCAGTGTAGATGATCACAAAACCAACAGCTGGGACAGGATCAATTTGTGTCTAACCAAATTTTGTCCATTTTTTATGTTTTGAAAACTTATGCATCATTCTTTGTGTATAAAACTTTTAATGTGTATACTACAGACTCACAGACTGTGACTAAAAGCTTTATCAGTTTGCTCTATAAGAATTGTCTTCCTGGGGCTGGAGAGATGGTTCAGAGGTTAAGCCGAGCGAGCAGAAGGTCCTGAGTTTGGATCCTGGGTCCCACATAAAAACACCAGGCAGAAATGGCAGCGGCCTGTATGTCAGGCCCTGGAAGGCAGAACCTGGGAAACTCCAGAACAAAGGCAAGAGGAAGTAGTTTAATCCAAGGTGATTCCCAAAGTCACCCTTGAGCCTCCACAGGCACACACATAATGCTCTCTGAGACACATGGACTCACAGACACACACATAAATAAAAAAATAAGATAACTTACATTTAAAAAAAGAATTACCTTACTAATCTGCCACAGACCAACTGAGTCGGGACCAGGACAGGGGATCCAGGGATCCTGAACCAGGTGCGTGAATGAGTCGGCAATGGGAAACAGAGACATACAACTCTAGTGGCAGGTGAATCTGAGTCCGTTTATTGTGGCACAAAGCTACACTTTAAGTACAAATTTTTTGGCAAGCAAAAAGCAAGCTGTGGTTTCATAAGGAACAAAGCAATCAACCCTAACAGTGAAGGACAATAATTGGGACATAACCAGTGTTTTTCTGTTGTGGAAAAAATCAAGCTTCCTTAAACAATAACTAAAATATTATGTCCTAGAAGAGGTTAACTATTAACCGCTGACTAGAAGTTTAGTAGACAATAGTTGGCATATTTCTAAAAATTCTTAAGCATACATAGCTAAAATTGTAGATGTGAGAAACATTTTCTTTATCAAAAGGGTCAGATTCCTCATACAGGTGGCTTTTAAGGGCTTCATGAGACTTGGCATAGATTTTGTTTTTTAAAGCTTCATAATAATCACACTTACAGCAAAATTTATTTTGTAGCCAACTTAAGAAATCCAGGCCATTCAGGAGTTTCTATATTAAATTTTTCATCTGTTTAATTTAATCAAAGCTGAGGGATATCCCAAAGTTGTTAATGATTTCACTAAATATTAAGTAACAGATACACGCAACAACCAAACATCATTTTATAGAAAGAGAAAACATGCCACGACTTGCCCAGGAAAATGGACTTCCTTGAATCCATTTTCTTCTGATGGTGACTTTGTCGGGCCAGCGGGATGGGCTATGTCATGGCACTAGTCTATGGCTTATTGTTTGCATCAAACACAACAGCTTTTCCAACGAGTAAGTTCTAAAGAAATATGAACAGATAAGTTATTCTTTACACGAGTCCTTTCAAAACTAATAGAAAACACTGTGTGTGTGTGTGTGTGTGTGTGTGTGTGTGTGTGTGAGTGAGGATTGGTCCCATAATTCATTATTTATCATGATTGGCACCTCTGAACAACACAAACTAAATTTAGATTACTTAACTCTAGTCTCCTTAATCAGAAAAAGAATGAGGAAGGGATTCTGTGAGAGTGAAACAGTGGCTACATGTGACAAATTGCAAGCTGTAATTGCTGCCCAGAGAAACTGGATCAATTGTTTCCACATATTTTACAAACAGAGGGAAAAAAACAAGATACAAATGCAGTTCGCATCGGGACTTTCTTATGCATTACTCCTTTCTTACTTCTTCTTTCCTTCCTCATTCCTTCCTCCGTTCTTCCTTCCTTCCTTCCTTCCTTCTTCTTCCTTTCCTTCTTCCTTTCTTTTTTTTCTGTCTTTCTTTTTCTTTTCTTCTTTTTTCTTTCTTTCTCTCTCTCTTCCTCCTTCCTTCCTCCTTCTTTCTTTTTTCTTCTTTCTTCTTCTTTCTTTCTTCTTTCTTTCTTTCTTTCTTCTTTCTTTCTTTCTTTCTTTCTTTCTTTCTTTCTTCTTCCTCTTCTTTTTCCTTTCTTTATCTTTCCTTCCTTCCTCCTCTCCCTCTTCCCTTCCTCCCTACCTTCCTTTCTCCCTTCCTTCCTTTTTCTTTCTTATGACATTTATTGTGTGTGTTTGAAAGAGAGAAACAAACACAGAGAGAAAGATCAGAGGGAACTTGAAAAAACTGGTTCTCTCCTTCCACCATGTGGGCTCTGAGAACTGAACTCAGGATATCATGCTTGCCAGTAAGTGTTAAACTATCTTGCTAGGCCCTGACTAATCCTTCTTTTCTTTATTTTTACAAAATTATTTATTCATTTGAGAGAAGAGATGTTGGGGGTGCCCACACACAGAATGGTGTACAGTAGAGGTCAGAGGACAGCTTTCAGAAGTCGGTTCTCTCCTTCTACCACGTGGGCTTCTGAGGATGGAATCCTGTCGTCAGATTTGTGAGCCGGAGTGTTACCTACCTAGCTATCTTTCACGCTCCCACTCACCCTTCTTCAATACTCAGAGAGCCCTTGAGTCCTCGGAGCACTGACTTGCTGAGCACCCACGCGGTCAAAAGCACTGTGTGGGGTAGCGAGGAGGGTGAGGGCGTGAAAAAGTTCAAGGAAATCATGTTCTCATTCATTTCTGAAACAAGCATGTGGAGAGAGCCCAAGGCCCGGCACCTGGTGTAAAGTACTGAGCTGGACAGTCTCTGCCCATATGGAACTAACAGCCTAGAAGGCTGGACAGATTGTCTGTGCCCAGGATGAAAGTTATGGAACATAACGCTAGTAGGACCAAAGGCAGGAAGAGAAATGAAGGGATGCAGGGAGGCTGGAACCGTTAGTTCTGAAATGTAACCAGACATGTAACTGCAAAGACGGCATCGCAGCAGCAAGTGAGAGAGTTTGCCAGAGAAGGGCTTTACATTAGAGGGACCAGCAACAAGGACTCATACTCGTTTTCTGTAACAAAGTATTAAGCACTGCATAAAGAAATTTGCTGTTTTTTTTTTTTTTCAGTTCTGAAGGTTAAAAACTTCATACCAACCTGTGAACAGAGCCACACACTGCCTGAATCCTGTAGGGGAGAATTTACCTCCTCTTTTCCTAATGATGGTTGTGGGCAATCCTTGGGTTGAGTGCTTACATCATGTCAATCTCTGCCCCTGTTGTCACATGGGCACCTCTAAATGCCATGCTGCTCTCTACTAAGAACGCCAGTCACCCATGACATCAAACTGCCATCCAAGAACATTATTATTCCAAATATTGCAGTAACTCTCAGTCCTCAACTGAGATGCTTCCTTTAGCAAGGGAAAGTGTGTCAGACAGAGAATCATAACTGGCCAAAGTACAGATAATAACCAACTGTTGACAGATCCTAAACAGGACATCTAAATTATCCCTCTGTCCATTCCAAAAGTCAGGGAGCATCATGGAAGAGGGGTGGCAAATGTTAGGGTCAAGGGGTGAGAAGGGGTGTTGCTAACCAGGGTCTTCTGAACATGACAGAACTGCTGTAGCTGTTTTCTTCCATAAGATCTGCATAAGCATTGCCCTATCTTGCTGGGCAAAAATAGTTGTGTCTGATAATTCTGGCCCTGGAAAGCAGAGCCTAGGAAACCCCAGAGCAAAGCAATAAAGAGGTGGAGCAACAGGATGATTCCTGATGTCATTCTTGGGTCTACACAAGCACACACACTCAAGCACACACACTCAAGTGCCCTATTTTACACACACACACAAACACACACACACACACACACACACACACACACAAAGGCCTATCAACATTTACTGTGAAAGGGGCAAGATCTCACCAGGTACATCTCTCTGAGAATAGGACCCTGAGGGTTAATGCTGGATGGGGAAAGGGGTGCTACTTTCTTCAGTGGTATATCCACTGATACCATCTGTGATAGTTAAGTCTGGGTGTCAGTTTGACACATCCGGTATTAACTAAGATGGGCCGAGACCACCATTGGAAAGGATCAACTGAGACCATTTGATAGGATTATACCCGCCCTAGATCCTATCAGGACCTCCAAAGCTCTTATAGAATCCTCCCAGTACTGCATCTTATAAAAAGGAGCCACCAAAGAGAACAGAGACCTTCTTGCAGCTGTGTTAGGAATTGTTCTTCCTTCCATCCACCCAGTTTCTTTGACCTTCTAGCCTTCGACTAGACTAAGACTCTAGAAGTTTTCCAGCCTTCAGCCGTCACCCACTTGACTACAGAACTGAGCAGCTAGCCATTGACAGCCATTGTTGGAACTACCTCTGCTACTGGGAGCCATTATTGGACTACCTTGGCCATATCTGTAAACCAATATATACAATAAATATATATTATATATAATATAATATTTTATATATATATATTCATTCTGTGAATTCCGTGACTCTAGAGAACCCTAACTAATACACCATCTGATATCATCCATGCAACAGTAAATGCTTGGGCACATGCCAGTACAGGCAAGTCAGTGGGCTAGTTATATGCATAAAAACATGAAAGTCAGAGGGAGACTGGTTGGGAAAAGAAAGAGGAGGAATAGAATTGGGCAGTGAGGGGGAAAATGGCAAGAATACATTGTATTAGTATATTAAACTGTCAAAGAATATTCCTTTTAGATTATTTATTGATCTATCTGTTCGTTTCATGTGAGTCTGTGTGTGTGTGTGTGTGTGTGTGTGTGTGTGTGTGTGTGTGTGTGTGTATCACAGGGCACCACGTGTGCCTGTGGAGGCCCAGGGCAACTTCAAGAATCACCCTGGATCGCTCTGCCTCCTCCTTGCTTTGCTCTGGAGTGTCCCAGACTCTGCTTTCCAGGATCAGAAGTCCAGGCCACTACCATTTTCTCCTGATGTCATTCTTGGGTCTACACAAGAATGGGGGATCTAGGATCTGAACTCAAGACCTTCTGCTTGCCAGGCAGAGGCTTAACCTCTGAGCCATCTCTCTGGCCCCATGTCAAAGAATTTAAAAAAAATGGCTGACACATTGGATCTAAGGCCTCACCCTGAGCACGTTCATGGAGACCTGTTTCCACCTGATGGAGTAGGACCTTGTGGGTGACGAAGGGTCTTCAATGCTATCTTCTGAGTTGTTTTCATTGAAGCAAGATGATACACAATTGTGTTTTGAAGGTTCCTGTGTCTGTAGTGTAGACAAAACAGGAGCCTTGGAATCAGCATCAAGACAAATACTGTGTAGCTGAGCACATCCCATCCTCCCATGGCTTCTAATTTTTTTTCTGAGTTCATATTTGGTGTAAGTGGTTTTGTCCACACCTCGCTACACCTGGTAGAAGGGTCCCTACACAGCCTGTCTGGCTTCCTCTTCCCGAGATTTAGAGCTCTCACTGGTCTTGAACAAACTGGTGTTAATTCCTTGGCCACATGGTCCTGCTCCCTCCAGGTGAGTAATTTACAACCCAGGTAATTGCTCCTTCCCAGGAGCCTTTTCTTCCCCCACAGCTGTGAGCTCTGTCAAACTTCTTTATCTCACTATGGATGACAGGACCTGTGTTCTGGAATTCTTTGTGCAGAAGATGAGGCCTTTGAGACCTCATGGAGATCTGGTCCTAGCTCATTGTCCTGTTCTCAGGTAGCCATTCTAGGACATATGGACGTGTTCACGTGTGGATGCTCAGAGTTGCAGCTGGGGATGTGTGCTCTGCCTCTTCCAATGCCATGCTTGCATGAAACACAAAAAGCCCCTCAGTGCTTCTCCTGGGCTTGCTTCTTCACCCAGCCTCAATCATAACCCATCAGCTCTGGCTTTGATGTCTCCCTCCCCTCCTAAACCATCTCTCTGGCCCCATGTCCAAGAATCTTTATTTTTTAAATGAATAGCTGACACATTGCATCCAAGGCCTATCCGCAATGGTTTTAATGTCTCCTCCCCTGCAACTCTGATGCCTTGAACTGTTCTTTACATACTCAGCTAAGGTCAAGGGAGGTACTAAATTAGGTGACTTATGCTTACAATCCTAGTGCTTAGAAGATCGAACCAGAAACATGACATCAAATTTGTGAGACTCTATCACAAAAACCTCCCAAAAGAAAAAAATTTTATAAGAAGAAAATTGCAATATGCTAAATAGGAGGAGACACTGCAGAATGGCAGGGGATCTAGGTTTAAAAAAAAAAAAAGAGAGAGAGAGCCTTGTATTATGATCCTTTCCCAGTAAATTGGTAGTCGTTGGCGTGTTTGTTCAAAGCTATTTGAGTTCATTTACCTCAAACTTGCCTAACCTTTAAAACTTTAACAGCAGAACAAGATCTTTAAGACCTTTTCATGCAGCATGATCTTGTAACTACATGGGAAACCAACAGACTGACAAACGGTAGGTTTTGAACATCCTGTTGGAGACTTCTAGACACAGGAGTCTGCAGTCACCAAAGGTTTTGCAACTGAAACCCATTACCTTCCTCCTTGTCTAGTGGTAAAAAGAGCAAGGACTATGCTGAGTTAAGGTGGTCTTTTATGATATCAGAATACTGTCTTCCTGGGTTTGCTGGTTTACTCAATGACTCAGCTGTTTTGTTTTGGATTAATTGGACTCTTTACTCCCCATTTCATATGTATGTGGAATGTGTGTGTGTGTGCATGTGCAGACATATGTACCTGTATGTGTGTGCACTGCATATGAAAGTCTAAGGTTGCTATTAAAAATCATCTTCAATTGCTTTTGTACTTTATTCTTTTTTGAGGCAGAGTGTCAATCAATCTCAGAACTTGAAGATAGGACTAGTCTCAATAGCCAACTTGCAGGGGAGTCGGGGGGAGTTCACAGTCCTTGTCTTTCAAGGCTGGAATTGTAGGTGGGCTGTCACACCCACACAGCATTTTACTTGGGATCTTGGGATATGAACTCTGATCCTATTACTTGTTCATCATTAATGACTGAGCCATCTTTTTGAGTAGCAAGTAAATAGACAAGGGATTTCTAATACTAGCTCCCAGGAAAGTAAGTGCAGATCTTTAGGTCACACCCACATTTAGCCAACGGGAAAATGAAAAACAGATAATAAAGGGTTTCCATTAAAGTGCTAGACAATATTGATACACTGACATCATTTGCTACGAGGCAGTTTTACCCAGTTCTACGGATTAAGAAAGCAGATTTGCAGAGGTAAAGGACAGACCTCTGTCATTTCTGAGGTCACAGTTATCAAGGACAGAGCGTGTATTTGAATCCTGGGGTGTCTAGTTTCCATGTTGGTGCTTATTCTATTCTCTCAAAAGGGAAAGAGACACAATCAGGGCCAGAGACTCTCAAGAGTTCCCATCACGGCTCTCTCTGGTCATCCCGCTGCAGTGCCGGGTTTCCTTGGGCTGCTGATCGCAGCTCAGACAACTACGAATTCAGATTCACAGCTGAACTAGATGAACTTAGGAAATTATGTTTTAACAATCACAGACTACTCCTTGCCAATTTGTCCTTCCTAACAGCTAATATTTGAATTTCCCTACCTTTCTGCTTACACCTGCTCCCTACTGAATTGTGTTTGATAAAGACAGGGCTTGAGACACACCGATGTAATTCCATTGTGGCCCAAACCCCACTGGACAACTAGCATTAATAGTACCTTCTGTTTGTTTTCAAGCACAAGCCTAAAAATGTGGGAAAGTGAAAAAGGTACTACAGTGATAGAATTTTAGAAGCTGAAAAGCAGGTGAATCGGATGCTTCGTGACTCAGGCAGCTTCAGAAAACTCAATCTGAGGTTGGCGATCCAAAGATTAGATCCACCTAGACTAGATGGCTTAGGCCTTAGCTTTTGCCTCCCAAGCCAAAGAACTTGAATTCAGGCCTGGATTCCATGTGAGAGTTGGAAGGAGAAAACAACTGCAGTAAGAAGCAATCCAGGATCATTCCCTTGAGCCTTCATGTGTACATACACACCACACACACACACACACACACAATCTAGGTCTAAACAACAGAACTCCAGTAGCTGAGGCTTGGCAGCAGGTGCTTCTGGAAGTGGGGATGCAAAGGACCTGCTGGAACGAGAGTAATTGAGTCCGTGAAGGCAAATTGTCTGCACCCATATTTCCCCCCTGCAGAGGGAGCAGGTTCCTCCCAATCCATGGCCAACTGAATGCCGGGTTCCAGAGGTTGTAAAAGGCTTGAGACTGCAGATCACAGGCACTGTTGAGAACAAGGACAGTGAAGTATATTGACTTCCTAAAAGTGCAGAACTAAGGTGATCCAAAAAGAATGACATGGGGTCGGGTAGGAGGCAGAGGAAGCCCAGGCAGCTGACATCTCCTACCTCCATGCCTGGGGCATGACAGATGTCACAGTCCCTTATTTTGTCTATCAGCAGATAGGTAGTTGTCACCTTACACCTGAGAAAAACCTAGAACAGGAAGGACAAAGACACAAGCCAATGGAGGGGGAAAACAGTGTGTATGGAAGTGGGCTGAGACCAAGAAGAAATATCAAAGATAGATTTCAAGAACTAGAATAAAGATTAAAAACACCCATAGGCCAGGCACAGCAGCACACGTGTGGGCAATAGTGCTAAGGAGATTCACGCAGGTAGATCCTGGTATCTTGTTAGCTGAGACAGAGCTCTGGGTCAGTGAGATCCCATCTCAAAACACAAAGCAGAAAGCAATAGAGGAAAGACACATCATACACCACCACTAATTAGAATCCCCCCTACCACCCCCCTCCACAAAACAGTTTTACTATGGTAAAAGAAATGAAAAGAACAATAGGAGAATCGGGGGGAGGGGGGAATTGAGAACTCAGGAAGGAAAGGAGTTGAGCTCTGTCTCTAGAATCCACATAAAAACACTGGGCATGTTAGCACTTGTGATCTCAGCACTGGGGTGGCAGACACGGAGGATCCCCAGAGCTTCCTGAGCAGCTTGTCTAGTCTAATTAGTGAGGTCCAGGTCAGTGAGAAATTCTGCCTCCAAAGGTGGACGGCATTCCTGAGGATGGAACCTGAGGTTGTCCTCTGGCCTCCAAACACAGGAACCTGCAAAAAAGAAACACATCCATGCACACAAAAGAAAAAGGAGGTGGGGAAGAAAGTTGAAAAGAGGTCTTGAATAAGTTGTAGGAAGGAAAACCTAGCAAGAAGAACCTTAATGAAACAATTTAAGAAACTTTATAACTTGCAAAGCATGACTTTACTAGATCAAAAGTCTCACCAAATACATTCTGGTGACACAGGCCTGTAACTGATGCCGAGACAGGATTCAAAGCTCAATGTCTGCTTTGAATGGAGAGCTGAGTTCAAGGCCAAACCGAGCAACTTAGTGCGCTCCTATCTCAAAAGTATAAAGGAGGGTGTATGAAAGTTAAACAAAAGCCGTAGATTCAACTAAAAAAAAGGAAAACACAATAAAAAACCCAAAGCAAACCAATCAACCAAACAACAAATTAAAGAAGCCATCAAATCCCTATCGGGATGAAAGACAAGTCCCCCAAAAAATCAACATGAAATTTCAGAACTTCCAAAAAAGAAAGGCTATATGAAAATGACCCAGTGTGAGAATGCTGCCAAGTTCTCCATAGCAACACTGGAAACAGAAGACTTCAAAATTCAGAGGACAAATGCTTTCAATCCTATACACAGAGAGACTTTGGTTTAGGTGGGACGTGACATTTAAAACATTTTGACATGAAATGTTCCAAGGATTTGCGTTAGACAAATCTTTACTCAGGGAACTTCCAGATTAGAAATTACCAATTAGGAAGCAAACCAAGAAACGGTCAACACAGTAAAGAGAATGTCTAATATAGGAGCAAAGTAAAGCGAAGTCCCTGGATGATTGTGAAAGAAGATCTATCCATGACAAGTGTGTTCCAAGAACTGCAGGCAATAGATTCACATGAAGGAAGGTAGAGGACCTAAGAGAAACCTCTGTGGGAAGTGGTGACAGAGATCATCCAAGGTATTTGAATGTCTTTTGGGACTGAATGGGCAACAAAGATAACCAAGACATTAATTACAAGGACAGAAAGGAAGAGCAATTATAGTTTACCAAACAGCTAACCAAAATTGGAATTTAACTAAGTTGAAAAGATGGGAACTTCCTGTAAGGATCTCCATTTTCCAAGAACAGAATTACAGGCTGACTGCTACACCCACACAGGATTTTCTGTGCGGGCTGGAGATCTGTACTTCACTCCTTTTGTTTTCTGGGCAAGTGCTTAACTACTGAGACATCTCCCTAGACCACTAAGGGAGTTTTTGATGCATCAATGGGCACCAGAGAGGAAAGAGCCATGAGATGGGATTCCAGTGAGGGCAGTGTCAAGACAGTAGGCAACAGAACACTTGGAGCAGAATAAGGACCACACAGTGAGAGGAATGAAGTACCTGTGAATGGGGTCAGTGGTCACTCTCACACTCAGTTCCTTGGACCAAAGGGACCATGAACAGATTCTCTCATCATATCTAATCCTGGATTTCCTTGAATATTTCAACTCTCAACATATTTACACGACTAAAATTTAGGCTAATTAAACCCAAACTCCTCACTCAAAATTCTGCCTAGCTGAAGCCAATTACAGCTCGTTCACATTCTTCCAGTATTTTTTATTTAACAATACAGGTCAACTAGGTCAAAATGCCATTCCCAATGGTCATTTTGATTATTTGCAAAATAGAATATTTCATTTTTAAAAATCATTCCCCTTCATGACCAAAGAATTTGAGTAACAACTATTAAATTTAATTATACATATCTATGACAAAATGATTTTTAAAATGCACAAAGATATGAACTAAAGTGAGACAGAAATGTTCAGCTTTGAAAAAATCAGCCAGCAGTTTGTGTGAGTGTTCATTTATTGATGGATGGGAATACAGCCTGCAGAGAAGACATGGCATGCAGTTGAGGGAGAAACCAACCAAAAGTGCACTGAAGCCATTCATAGGCCTGCTGTGACTTCATGGGCAGCACAGGGCATGCTGAAGGGTACAGCAAGGAAGACTTAGTTGCCCAGGTTGTTAAGATCTGAATCGCAAATTCTTAATTACTCAGAGATCACCACTCCCTCACTCTAAGGTGAAATGAGATTCGGTGAATCACTTACATCACCCCAGGTCCATATTATGCTCATTTCAAACCTGAAGATGATTTTGTTTTCCTGATAAATTCTTGTCAATTTAATGTCTAGGAATTGATTCTAAGCACTGTATGTGCTTATGAAATAGAATAATAACTGATGTGAAAGACTGCATTTATGAGACTTCAGTATCTACAGCTGGTTACATACTAATACCAGACTTTTATGTCGCATTGTCAACTTTCCCTTAAGATGTTTGCTACAGCAGAGTTATCCAATGAAATAAATTAAAGTATTCCAGTTACACTTGAAAAGACAAAGAGGTTAAGTTACTGGAATGTCAGAACATAAAATGTAATTCTATATGGTACATTTAACACAATGACTATCAGTCACCTGTAGTTGGGTACGATGTCAAATCCTACTGAGCTAAAGAGTTACATGCCACATATTTGCTCCAAACTTCGTAATGGGTGTTTTTGTTTAAAACGACATCAATGTCAGGTGATGTCTGAGAAACGTGGACTATTTTTTTAAGGTGGTGGGAATAAACAGGAGAGAAAACAGGTAACAATGGATGATTTTGACTTTTTGTTCTTTGGAGAGGCAATCTGTTGGTTTCATGAACCACACACTTTGATTCATGCTTCGTGAGGAACTGGTCATGGTGTGCAGCGCTGGACAAAGCGAGGGTACAAGCACACATCTCGGATGTGATACCTATTCAGAATCCAAGTCAGGAATCGCTCTAGGCCCAGGCCATAGCCGCCATGGGGACAGGTGCCATATTTTCTCTGTTAAGAGAGTGAAGTTAATGAAGTAAGTGAGTTTGTTGTGATTACGAATTAAACATATAATCTCTCCACCTTCATAAACCATGGGAGAGTAATCATTTGGTATGAAAAATCTAGCAGGGACAATGAAGCACTCTGGAAAGGAGAGACTTCAGCTTGTACCCTAATCAGTGCCCCCTATTTACTGTAGCTGGCAGAGGTTCTCAAGTAAAATTAACAGATGACTTGGACCAAAGATAAAAAAGGAAATACTTATATGCTATGAAATAAATAGCATTCTTCAAATACCCAAAAGTACTACTTGGAATTCTCTCCCTTTAATCATTTCAGTGTATACAAAGCTATTACAGTGAAAAGAATTAAACTTGAAAGACCATTTTTACCTGATCTGTATACCAGTAGTAAGGAGTGGGGTCAATTCCTTCTCTTTTATAACCTGCAAGCATTTCATCACTATCCCAGATACGCATTGAGCCTCCCACAATCTCTCCAACATTGGGCATCAGCACATCGACCTTTACAAGTTAAAAAACAAAAGCAGACCACACAGTTACTATCAGACTAGCTTGGGGTCTTCCATGGAAATTGTGAATGCTTCACTTGAAAACATCATGATGGCAAGACATTCAAACATTATTCACATTCTCCAACAAACATGCCAACCCCATCAGGAGGGAAAACCCCATCCCCTTAATCATTGTCATTCTGGATTTATGAACTTTTTGCCATGAGCTATATCTTATTCCAAAGGATAGTGCTCCCTCCTATGAAAAGCAAATTTTCCAATGCCCTCGAAATCACAAACTGACAGATTCAGTGAGTCGGGGATCCTCAGGACATCGCTGCATATAGAAGGACTTGATCTCCGCAGGAAATCGACACAGCAAGATGGGTTCATTAATGGTGTCTGTCATCAGTCTCTCAGGAGCTTCTGGGATATCCTGCAGTTAAATAAGAAGACTTCATTAATATTTAAAATTTCAAGTGCAACAAGACAGAAGCAGGTCCTTCCCTGGACACTAGCCAGTCCTATGTTGCCATATTCAAGTCACAATCTACAGAATACATTCCAGTCAGTCCTATGTGACTTACTATATTCATGCAATGAGGAATAGAACGCATACCAACCCAGTCACACAGATTCATGTAAGGAGCGAGGTCTTTCTAAACAATGAAGTGTAAGCGGTGTGCTGTGTGAAGCAGTGTGTTGTAGGCTGCTTAACAGATGACACCCACTCCCATCCCCAAATTTCTATCTTGGACAGTGGCCTGTTTTTGAGGCTCTGAAGTGATCATGGCCCAGTCAGACAGGAGGCATCGGCACTTGCTGCAGAACATCGCTGATCCACAATGTATTGTCTGTGGCACTATGCGAACTCTCCTTGTGCCTGCACTTCTTTCCTCTTGTAAGTGATCACTTATGCCTTCAATGGCAGACAGAGAGCATGAGAAAGAGCCAATGTCAACTTTGTAAGTTCTCCTACTCCAGCAAGTTAGCAGCAACTTAGATGATGCTAACCAAGCAAAGCAGTCGCTCTCTAAACATCCTTCCGCAAATCATGCATAAGTTCAAGTTGCAACTCAAAACTTATGGCCTGGTAAAAATTGATCAAGAGAACGAGGAAAGACTCAGAGATCTGTTTAAGAACTGCAATGGAGTTGAGGAATCACCTATTCTAGTCCCTGAGTCCCATGCTCGCTGAAGTACAGGGAGACAAGGGGTAAGGGGCAGAGTTGTTCCTGAGCGTGTGTATCTCACCCAGAGGGGTTCTTCACTGATACTATTGCACACCTGGAAAGGGCTTCTGTGCCCTGCCTTGCCCAGAGGGTAACATCTCCAATGTGGAGGAGAGACCCAAAAGAGTTGGGTCACTGGCTTTCAGTTAGTCATACAGCAGGGAACTAAGCCCAGCTGGAGAACTAGGACTCTAGAGCTCATGGTCTTTCCACTCACACTACTGTATTAAGTATTAGGTAGAAAGAGTTCAAGACTTTAGCTCAAAATTGTGCTGTACATTAAAAGTATCATTGACAAGACAGTAAAAGTGACTTATGGCAACCTGGTATATTGCCTATTCCCTCCAAAACTCCATTAAAAAACAAAACAAGCAAACAACAAAAACAAAAACAAAGCTAAACTCTGCCAGGTGTGGTGGTTCAGCCTGTACTATCCACGTTTGGGAGACTGAGGCAGGTGGGTCAATGTGGATTGAAGTCAGCTTGGGCTACTAATGAGCTCTAGGATAGTCTGGGTAACAGGGGAGTCCTTGTCTCAAGTTCCCACCATCCCCACAAAACTAAACAAAACAAAATGAACCAAAACCCCTCTAGTAAGCAGCTTTCCACATTTCACTTGCAAAATTCAGCTTGCAAACTGCCTATTAAAAATGGTTAATGCACAGAAGTGGAGTGTTGACCCCCAAATGCCTGCTTGGAACATGATTCCCAAGGAAAACCCATATGCTGTGTTTACTTACAGCACCAAGTCACCTTCTCTACCAAGGCCTTGTCTCTCGGCACGGCATTTTAAACAAGCACTCTCTTCTTCCCCCTTTTTATGCAGGAGGTGGGGGATGAACCACCTTGGAAAGTGTCAAGATAGTTTTTCCATAAAGAAACAGAAACACATATATAAACCAACATCCTGCTTGTAATTTCAAAGGTCCATAGCCTTATGGCTCCCTCTTAGCATGGAGGCTAGTGAAAGAATTCACGACATGAGGCTAAGAAATCATCATGAAGAAGAAACAGACAAAGAATGTACTGAAGGAGGAATCAACACTCTAATTAATACTTGTGGAAGACCATGGAGAAGACGATGTTCTAGGCTTCAGTCTACCGTGTACTCTGAATCCAGACGACCCTACAGAGCAGGGTTCTGTTATTTAAGGACAGGTACAAGGATTCCGTACTACTACTTAATTACCTAAACCAGCAGCTGTCCTAAGCACACAACCAAACAGTGGGAAAGAACACACCTCTCCAAACTCATAGAAAGTCCCGTCTTCTTTCTTTATGTTGTGTTCCTTTAGCCACACAATAGCATCTGAGTAGTTCATCCTTTTGAAAGGCCGTTTGGGGGGCTTAAAGTTCTATAATAAAAGAGAGTAAGAAAAAAAAAAGTACATATAAAGAAACTGTCAATTAAGAAAATGTCAAGACACAAATAAAATCCGCTACTGGTCACTATTACATGATTACTGGTCACTTATTCCTTCAGATTAAGAGAGTAGATAAAATTTTTAAGCTAGAAAACACTGGCGAACCTCCTCTTCTGCAAGGCAAAATTACTGGCAATCACTAATACTAAATTCTAGTTTTCAGAACACTAGCTACTCATTTCAGCTTACCAAGCCATCCACTCTACAGAACTGAGAATGAAGACGAGAATCCATTTATTTCAGTAACACTGCACCTACCGGGTTCAGTTCATATACAATGCTGGCTACGGGTGACTTCAACACTCGGTCTACCACGTCACACACCAAGTCCTCCAGGCGGTTCAGGAGATCCTCGAAGGTCAGGAAGGCGCATTCAGCTTCCACATGAGTGTACCTGAGAACAAGACACTGCTTCAGAGTTGTTTCCTTTTGCCTAAGTCTCTCTCAGGCAGAGCTCAGAACATTTGGAAATGTCCAGAAGGGTAAAATTCTATTACTGACAACCAATTCTCAACATTGTGAATTAGTATTGGAGGAAGATGAAATGAAAATAAAACAAAACAGACCCTGGTCATGGTCAAAGAGGCAAGTCCCTGTTCTCTGGAGACAGGTTCTCTAACTCACTATGTAGCTGAGGATGACGCTTCAGAATCTTCTGAGTTTGAGGACCATAGATGTGTTACACGACAGGCAGCTTTATGCAATGCAGCAGAATAAACCCTGGGCCTCATGCATTGATACAATTAGATATCAGTATCAACCTGACTTTTGGAAGTTTGAGCTCTGGGCACATTGTAGAGATTCACTAGTTGAGTTAAAGTGAGAGTGAACCTGCAGAAAACTGTTTAGATGGGGAAGACCCGGCCCATACTAGGTGGGACCAGTCCCTGGGGCAGGTAGCTAAGAAGATCGGCCAGTCCATCAAGTTCGTACTCAGCCAGGTGTCTCCGTGTTCTAGACTGTTCTGCCCTATATGACTGCGCGATGCAAAAAACATCTCCGAGGGCTGGGAGGCACGTCTCCAGGTACAGCTGTGAGGACTGGGTCAAGAACGCCTCTTCCCCAAAGTAGTTAAGCTTGAAGAGCGTGGCTCCGCCTTCCACCTGGGTCTGCACCAGCGTTGGAGGAGTGATCTATTCACAGGGGAAGGAGAAACAGGTTTGTGCTGGCACCGCTTGGCAAATTCCAAATGCCTACAGGACTGGCTTGCAGGAGGCCCATGTGCACACTTACTTCACAATAACCCTGTCAAAGAAGTGATCCTTGAAGCACCTGGTGATCATGGAACGTGCTTTCAGGATCTTGGACATGTTCTCTCCACGGATCATCATGTGCCGGTGGTTGAGCTGAACGTCAACGTCAGACTCTTCATTGATCAGGTTATCAGCTCCCCCTGCAGGGGCCAGCCCGATCAGTTCCCAGAAGTCACAATTCAGCTCATGGCCCCCTGGCGCCTGCATTTTTAAAACACAGAAGCAGAAGGGAGAAACAGAGGGAGGAAGACAGCAAAATTAACAGTATTGAAAATTTTAATTTATGTCCAGTTTAGTAACTTTACCAGTAGCAGTGTTAGCCTTCAAAAAAGAAAAAAAAAGATCCAATAATTCAATTTTATATTGGTATTTTAACATCAAATACTTCTTTTTATGGAAACACACACATATGCACATACTTTCATAAACAGACACACAAGGAAATGAAATAAATCTAACCCTATGACCTGGAGTAACTAGTTATTTCTAGCATTTGCCTAAGGATTTAATTAACCTATTTATCCACATTTAAAAATTTAATGTAAAGGTTTAATTCAATAGTGTCTATCTGCCCATCTAACTACCTACCTATTTGGAAAAAAAAAGAATCAAGAAATCCCTTATTGATTCCAGGGAAACAATTCATTTTAAAATACTATACATGCACAGAATATGTAACTGCCTCGATGCGAAACACTGGAGGACTGGTAAGATGGTTCAGTGATTAAAGACACCTGCTTTCAAATATGAAGACCTGAGTTCAATACTCAGAAGCCCATATGATGGAAGGAGAGACCAATTACAAACACAAGACAGCAACTTACAAACACAACAGCAACTTAAAAGACAGCAAGCAACGTTCACGACAAGCGGCCTGTTCTGCAATCAATACCTCCACCAAAATCTCGGGGAGCTTGAATCTGATGTTGACTTTTATTACAGTACAGGTTCTGACATCAACTCTTGAGATCTGTATCAGCGTGGAGTTAATCACAACTTGCTCCCTCTTGTGGTTAATATGCTATGTTTGTTCATTTGCTTCCTTGCCCAGTCCACAGGTAAAGGCTCAGCAGTTATGTGAACTGTAATTATCAACAGGTGGCTGCAAAAGCCAATAGATCATCTTCCCTTGGCTACGGGGCAAATACCTTTCTGAACAGCTATTTGCATTTACTGTTTTGTTTTTTTTTTAAATTTTCAAATTCTGTTCAGGAAGTATTAGGTTTAGAATTTTTTTGTGTGTGTGAAAATTTGAGTAGATGAAGTTTTTAATTTCACCTAGCTAAAAAGCTATTTGTACAGTCAGAGCTGTGGGACCTAGGAGCATTATTAGGGATCTCTAAGAGCTTTTTTCATTATATCTGATTTCTGCCATGGTAGAATCTTCATCCCCTCTCAAAATCATGTTGCAGTGAGAGAGCTCCCTCTTTGTGACTGGAGTAGCATTGCCATCTCAGCGGGGGGTCAGCTGTTGGTTACCTCAAGACTGGTCCTGTAGTGCAAGTGAGTTCAGCCCATCCTGACTCGTCTCCAGCACATCCTCGCACCAGGATGCCTCTAGCCATGGTGAGAAGGCTCTCAACACACACAGACCCTCATCTCAGACTCCTCAACCCCTAGAACTATCAAAAATAAATTTCCATCCTTCATAAATCACCTATTCTAGAAGCAGTGAGATAGCTCAGTGGGTAAGGTAGCTGCTTGCAAACACGGTGACCTGAGTTCAATTCCCAGAAGCCCACATGGCAGAAGGAAGAGAACTGATTTGTAATTGACCTCTGACCTCCAACTGTGCACCACAGCATATGAGGTACACCATCCCTCAGTTTCTCTCTCTCTTTCTCTCTCACACACACACACACACACACACAAATATTGTTATAGCTACAGAATAGAGATTAAGACAAAAAGTATATTGTATGTCTCTTACTAGAAAAGAACAAGGTAGCTAAATTATGAACACTTCACATTTGCATATTTATATGCCAAATATCAAAAGTACCAATAAAGACAAACTATGAAATAGCTGTTCGTGTATTCAGTGAGTCCAACCCTCTTACCTGCTTGCCCTTCGGAGTTAGGTTTAGCGTCCCATATACGGCCACACTACTCTCAGTGGACAAGACCACTCCATTGTAACACTGACACTGTAAAAAAAAGCAAGATTCAAATTAAATTACTCGATTTTAAACTATTAAAGGTGTATTAAGTAAAAGGAGTCATTCATAAACAAGTTCTCAGGTCACATTAATAAAATAAGAAATATGACTGCCATTGATTTCTTTTTTTGAGACAGAATCTCATGTAGGTTGGCTTCAAACTCCCAATCCTCTTGTCTCTACGTTGGAGTGCAGGGATTACAGACATATCACATTTAGCTTGGAATGGATTTTTAATATTAACAAAAATACTTACTTTATGGGAAACAGATTTAGCAACACAGCTATGCACTGTATAACAATAATTTAAAAAAAAAAAATAGACCACATTCCCAAAAGATTATACAGACTACTGACTGATGTCAGAGCTGTGTACATTAGTATTTGCACAGTGCAATAGCTTATGAAAGTATTTCTCAGAATGTATAATTATAAAGTGATAGGACAGTATATAAAGACATACATATATATATACACACACATATATATATAATTCTCTTTTACATATATAAGTGTAAATAACACTAACTCTCATTTAAAAATGATATGTACATGTTCACCTTTCATTCCTGTCCAATTCCAGATGACTTAAATAACAGGCAGCAGAGCCCTTCTGTACTAAGATGACCAATAGCTGCTGAAGTCATTATGAGAAAGTGATGGCGAACTTGATATCAAGGTATGGCTGCTAACGTTGACAGCCACTAATTACAAAAACATAGATACCAAGTGCCACTGACTGGATGCAACTAGAACAGAGTTTTGCACGTGAGGTAGGCATGTCAAGAAAAATAATAAAAATCAAACCTGATCAGGTCTGACTCTCATTTATCAATGCGCAGCAACTAGACATGTGTTAAATAATGCAAGGAGAGAACTAACTAAATCCAGAATGTGAGAAACTATATAGAACAATGTGTCAGGTTTTTCCTGACAAATATATTGGGGGGCAAAAGGAAAGAGAACCGAAAGGGGCACTGCCGAAGAGACAATATCTGGGAAGACATCCCAGGATCAACTGTGAAGTGTTAGCTACTCAAATCCGGTCACAAAGACTGTTGACCCTGCTATAAATCTTCATGTTTTATAAAGTTTCCTTAATGAAAGCGCTCTCTCCTGGCATTACTAAGATATAAGTAAGGTTTTTTAATATTTATTATATGTGACATGTTTCAATATATATCTATACACACACATACATATATACACATACGTGTATATGTACACAAACAGATGCACACACACACATATCCATAGAAAAGGTGGCAAAAATTAGAAATATTAGGATAGATCCTAACATTCTCAAAGTAACAATAAATAACTCTACTGGGGGAAAAACTATTTTCATCCATAAGAAAGAAAATATTTACCAACTCATCTGAGAGGACACACTGAAGATATCCTGTACCATCCCGCAGCACCAAAAACATTAAGTTCTTTCCTAGAAATGAGAAGCAGACATTTGGCCAGAGTCATAGTTAGATACAGGTTGCAACTAAAGGCTCTGAGCTCTGGGCACAGTTGTGAGAAATTATTAGTTATGCCCTAAACAAGCCTGCAGGAGATCCTCTAATTGACAGGGAAGATCCAGCCCATGGTGGGCGGGACTAGTCCCTGGGCAGGTCAGTAAGACAAAGGGAGCTGGTTAAGGAAACGGGCATTCTTCTGTACACGTGGCCAGACATGCTGGTCTGCCGGGCGGGCAGTCCTGTGGATTTGGTGTGGCCAGTTTCCTTGGCTCTTGTTGCTGGTGAGCTTTCCTGTTAAACTGGAAAAGGAACTGTAACTGGACTATTGTAAGAAAAAATAAAACCCTCTGTTTGGTCGTGAATTTATCAGCAACAATGAAGAACAACTGCAAAAGCCAGTCTCAAGGGACCCGGAGTACTTCTCAGACTTTGATCTTACATAAGGAAACTGCTAAGCTACGTGCTGGAAGCTCACACCTCTCTGTGGCACCATTCCTCTGATGTGCCTGCGGTGACAACAGTGCCATGAGCATGTGCACTGTACTTGCTAGTGCTGTAAGACCCTCATGATCCATGGGGTCATAGGACAGCAAGACATGAGGTAAGATGTCACATCTAATTCACTTGGGAATCCCTGGCAGGTTACAGACAGTGCTGTGCTGGGGTGGAGGATTGTATAAACACTGGGGAGCAGAAACACTCCTTTAAAGTCATGACACAATTTTTTATGAATTATCTGTCAATCACTTATGATATAACTCTTCTAAAAGAATAAAAGGAGAAACCAAACATCAGGATCAAGGAAGTCATATGATAACATAAAATTAAAAAAAACAACAAACCATGACCATGTTTCAGAGCACAATCTGACCTTTCCTAACAAAAATTCAATGTGAAAAATATTTACTGCATACCTTGATCACTGTGATTGCTAACAGTTAAACATTTAAGTAATTTAAAAAGATTTCCAAATTTTCTATAGTGCTATTAAGTAGGAATGAATATAAAAATATATAAATCATCTAAAATCAGGGTTATTCAAAATTCAAAAGAAGCAAGAAGAGCTATCTGCTCACCTTGCCTGCGCAGCCTGTGGACCCAGCCAAACACCTTTACTCTCTGACCGCGATAGCCTTCCAATGCACGAATTTTCACCTGTTAAGTTAAAAATGTAAGTCGTTTATCACACATCAACATTTTCACGCATATTCCATATACAACAGTGAAGTGTTGAAGGCAGTCAGTACTGTAAGTTAGGGCCAAAACCTTTTATTATATTTGAGTGATTAGTGCCTGCCTGCTTGCAAATTGGAGACTCCAGTTCAATCTCTGGAAGTCCACCCACAAGGTGGCAGGAGACAACTGATTTCCAAAAGCTGTTCTCTGCCCTCTACCTATGCACTATGGCACGCATGTGCCCTCCCACCAAGTAAATAAATATTGAAAAAAAAAAGACACCCATATACATTTCAGACACTGCTACAGACACTCCATCCCAAGAGAAGCTCCTACTCCCCGCAGCACCAACACTGAAGGCACATGGAACCTTAGTCATGACCTCACAGTCTCTCCGCACATAAACATGGTAACAACTCCATCCCTGCAGAAGCAGGGGAGTCCTCAGAAATACTCCTGAAACTCAAGCCATGTTCATTGAGAACGCAGCAATTTATCTGGGTATGTGGCAAAGGAGGAGTAGTGAATCACAACACTTTTTATGTATTGACAGAACCGAGAAAATCAGATTTCCTCTTTTTCATTTTATGGTGAGGAAACTGATATTACAGTCTGCCAACACCTTCCAGTAGTCAGTTCAGTCAGAACACAATCTGCTTAACGTGTGATTATTAAACTCAATACTTCAATGAGCCCCCAAAGCAGCAGCCTCACCATTCAAAAGCATTACTTCTCTTCACTCCTAAAAGGAATGACAAAAGATAGAAAGGAACCAAAGATGTGCCGTGTCCTTCCAGATCAGAAACAATGATCTAATGCAGGTACACCCAAAATATTGGGACTGACATACACACTTACACATTTTGGCTCTGGCAGGCTTGGATCATTTTTGATGGTAATCTTCTTTGCTTCTTCCAAGTTCTTTTCTCTCCGCAAGTTATCTTCTGCCTAATTTTAATAATAGTGCAATTGGTAAGAGTGGCTTCAGGTGCAGTAACTTTAAAAATGTGCACAGAGGAAATTCATTGGTCACCTCTTTCTTCTCCTTTGACTCGCTCTTCATTTGTTCCCTATGCCACATCTTCTTAATATTCTTCATCTGTGACTTAGAAATGACGTCCCACCTCTACAGGAAAGAGAAGTAATATCTGAGCCCTCTATGTCCTGGTGAGAATTAACTCACAAGATAAAATCGTATAGTGTTTGGCCACATCTTACCTCATCTTCTTTTTGTGAATCTACATAAATGGTGGGAAATGGCTCTTTTCCTACTGTCATCAAAGCCTTAGGGAGGAGTAAGAGAGAGAAAAGAACTTTAACGTTACATGACACTTAAAAATCAAAATAACATGCCTAAGTCAATTTTGACAATCTGGACCATGACCAAGCACCGAGAACCCAAAAAGCAAAAGTTGATGTTGATGGGTGACTGGTTGGGCCCGGAAGGAAGCAGTAGCTTGTAAACAGTCGCAGGGACCAGCACCGCGGTATCAACAACAGGAGAGAAGGTATCAGCAAATGCCATAGACTGGTGCCGCTTAAGAAAGCAAGGAACCCAGGACAGTTTTGAAATTCTTTCAACAAAATAATAGCCAACTCTATTCTATTCCTTTGAAAAATTCCTATGTGAGACTAGTCTTTTTTGCCAGTACTGGGACACATTGGATATTGCTATATTATGTATCATTTTATAACTTATCATTTGTGTGTTTTAAAACAGCTAGCTGAATATAAAAGATAATTTTTTTTTGGACAGGGTATCACGTAACCCAGGCTAGTCTCTAGTTGAGGAAAATCCTGATTATCCTGCCTTTGCCTTCTTAATGCTGAAATTAATAGGCTCAAGATAAAGGTAAGACTCTTACTGGTTCAAACATTGTTCAAAATTACTCCAAAGTTACTAAGTCAACAAATTTAATGAGCTTTAATGTTTTGCTTGCTTGAGCCCCCTAATATCCGTCCTGTTCTCACACCTCTTTGGGTCATGACTTCTGAACTGCTAAGTTAAAGAGGATAATAAAATTACAGTGACTCAGGCAAAAACCATCCTTACTTAAGATGAGAGGGAGACAAATTTCACTCCCTTAAGATACTAAAAATCAGCTGAAGAAGTTAGACCAGCCACATTTTCAGTACCCACAAAGAGGAGGAATGAAAATAAAGAGGGATTCATTTCCTTGTTTTTTGGGTCCCTACAGTAGTAACTGGTACATACACACTGTAGGTGACCTAATTGAATTTTTTGTGCTTGTTCCCCCTTCTGGAGAGCTTGGATCTCAGACAGCTTAGTCACCACCAGACAACCTGCAATTTCATTACAGCCCCTTCTGAATGGTACATGGCACCTCCCTTAGCACACAGCAACCGACAACTGCCACAGTGATGCCTGGAAAGATTCATAAAGGGAGTAAAGCCCACATCCCCCAAAGCTCTATTTCCACCCATTCCCACGAAAGACATGTACATTTTTCTCTTGGTTTCTCTTGCTTCATTTCTTTGATTCCTTAACTCCTGACCTCCAAGGACTGAGATGCTAATCTAAAAGTTTAGCTTCCATTTCTTCTGTTCTTGGCTAATAGTAAAAGTCTCCCCACAGCTCCAAACCTCCTTGAGGGAAATGTGTAAGGGACATGATGAGTCCAACTCATTGGCTGCTGCAGAGCAGGGAATGTGCATCTTCTGAAAACAACCAAGCCAAGTACTTTTCTATTGTCACCATAGGGTACAGTCACACACCACATAAACGTTTAGATCATATCACCTGCTTTCAATGTTGGCCACCTTTGTTTTTGCAGGTACATTCTATCCCATTATTTATCAAAGAACAATGTACTCCTAAGTCATTTGGAATTTATTTACTACTCAACAACCTATACTGATACTTTTTTTTAAATGTCACTGAAACAGAAAGAACTAAACTCGGAGCTGGAGAGATGGCTCAGTGGTTAAGATGGCTCACCAGAAGCATGGGCAGGCACAAAACTTCAACTTAACCCAGTTTAAGGTCCTGAGTTCAGATACCGGGTTCCATGTAAAAACGCAAGGTGGAAATGGCAATGGCCTGCACTTCCAGCCCTAGTGGACAGAGCCTGGGAAATCTTAAGAGCAAAGCAAGAACAAGGTAGAAGCAGTCCAGGATGATCCCCAAAGTCACCCTTGGGATCCTCTGATACACACACACACACACACACACACACTAAATAAAATCGCTTAAAAAAAAAAAGAACTAAACTCATTCATCAAATCACAACAGCACACTTTTGCTAACAGTGACATTCTTCAGAGGTTCACCTAAAGTGTCACCAGTTTTGGAGAATCACAGAAAGGTATTCTAACAACTCAGACAGGAGGGAAAAATTTCCCTCTAAGAGTTAAAAAGCAAGGTACACCAAAGCATGGTTGGCTACAGTGCCTGACCCCACAAGAGGAGAAAACACTTCTGGGTTAGAAGGGTTTGATGATAATAGATAAAAACACTTCTGGGCTAGAAGGGTTTGATGATAATAGATAATGTACCACCGCTATAGAAAGGGGAGTCACCAAAAAAAGGAATGCTGCTTTTCCAGAGAGGGAGCAGGCCAAACTTTGCCTTAAATAGAAGTTGTAGCCACAGGATTCTAGGATTCCAGTTCAATAAATACTCTCATGGCTACTATGAGGGGAACATCTTGGACCACACCTTTACCTGATCCAGTAAGTTGTGAGCTCAAGCTCTCAAAGAACTTTATGAATATATGACATGTATCTGGCTTTCTAGAAAAGTCTGCTTAGAGAGAATGCACTAACCTCATGTGAGGTTCCTAGGCCCTGAGAACTAAGAGTGTGTTAATAAATTGACGTTCTAGCTTCATAAGACAGACTCACGACTCTACTGTGAAAAGCGGGCCCACTTGTGGGGTGTGGTTTCAAGGTCAAGACCACATCTGCATTGTTGAAAATTCACCAAGCGGACTCTAGAAGTCACCTAGGCAAAAGCACAGCGTGACTAAAGAAAGATGACTTTCACTCCAAGACCTGAAAAACACAACCTGATTAATTGGAGACAAAAATCATGCAGTGCCTTTTAGTAAAAGAGAAAGGCTCTGTTATAAATATTCAACAACTTTTAAACTTTGACATCCTTAAAGCAACGCACCTGTGCATGTTCCTTATATGCCCTTTTCTTGAAGTCTCCTCAAAAATCTCATGATTGAAATAAAATTTTTACAATCACAAGTCTTCGTCAGTCAGTGTTAAAAAAAAAAAAAAAAAAAACCTCTTGCGAAATTACCTTGAGGCCAGTTTTAAATGGTTTTTCCTTGGTTCCATCTCCTGTGGCGTCACTTCCCTCACGATCCGAAACATACAGTTCTGCTGTTATTATTTAAAAAGAAAGCAAGTTACTTTACAGTGCAAGTCTATTACCCATTCTTTTCTTTTGTAAGTAGAGCATCTAATTTGTAAAAACTGCCACAGTGCAAATGAAAGTATCATTGTATTTTTCCCAATCGCTTTCGTTTCAAAACTATCCTATCCCCTAAAAACAAGAATTACAAATTTGGCTTTTCAGAATGAACTTTTTCATCAGTTTAACCTAGCTATTCCTTCCATTCATTCACTTCAGTGCCAAACAGTAAAGCCTGGGTTTTGAAGTTGACCACATCTTGATTGAAGAGTGGTACCTTATAAGACAGAGTGACCTCAGGAGGATTTGCTTAACCTTTTTATGCTTATATCTTCCTCTACAAAAGGAGGGATACAATATCCATCTTAGGCTGTACTGAGGAGGAGATGGAACAATACACAAAAGTGCGTCGTTCCAGTACAGATGATCGCATAGCAATGAAAACACCAGTTCCCTGTTTTTTTTTTTTAATCAAGTTTCTGAGATTAAACAAATCGCAGAAGGCAGAAGTCTACTGTCACATGAGGCCTAGATCTCTTCAAGCTTTTCTTTTACCACTACAAATCTTACACAGAAGGGGACGTGCGAAAAAGCATTAGAATTCCCAGTTCCTCCTGCAGTTTGGTCTGGGCGGAAATCACGGGGCTGTGGAATGGGACAGGACCCTAAAGGCCGCCATCGCCACAGAGGGACCCGCAGGGTCGGCAGGAGACCAGCCGGGACACCGAGACTGGGGCCCAGCGAGGGACCCAGACCTTTCCCTCCCAGGGCCGCACAAACATCTGGGGGGCGCACACACTGAGCCAGGCACTCACAGCACCCTGGGGCTCGGCAGGACCGGGGTTCCAACTCCGCGGCGTGCGCAGGGCGCCACTCGCCGAACTCACTCACCTAGCACCATCCCTGCGGTCGCCCTGGTCACCTCCAAGGACATCGCCCGAACGCCACCGCCGCCTGGTCACCCCAATGTGCACCGAAGGCTTCCTCGACTGCTGCGGCGTTGCATCATTCACACAGTGTAAAAGTCGCCGGCATGAGTCAGTGCACCTTGGGGTTGTGATTGGTTGCAAAGAGATGAGCGAGTGACGCCGGGGCCGCCATCTTTGATCAGGGAAACGACAATTTCCGGTTGTAGACACCCTGCCTGGTGTGTATCAAAGGGCTCCGCCCCAAACCCGGGTAGGGAAGACCTCGTCATCCTGGAGTATCGCTGCTTTCACTCTCCACTTCCAAGTTGTGCTCTCTGAAACCTTCCCTTCTGCACTGAGCTGTAGCACACGCTACAGGTACTGACACTGCAGGATTCAGCCAACTATAGGATATATTCTTTAAAAACTACTGAAATGAACATCTACAGATTTGGGGGGAGGCTGTTATTCTTTAAGCAATTTAGCATAGAGATTTACATGCGTGACTTTTGCATTGCATTAGGTGAAGTAATTTTACAGATGATTTAAAATTACGAGAGGACTTGCTTTAGCATATGTTATGCTTTCGATACAAGGAATCTGAGTCTTGAATGTCTGTCATCCGCACAGGTCTTGTTACCAGTCTCCCAGGGATGTCGAGAGATGTCCCTGTGTCTGCCAGTGACCCTTATGTGTCACCAATCCAGACTGTAGGTAACGAGCTCGGCACACCTTGGGCTCAATAAGAGCTTCGTAACTGTCTCTTAGGCGGAGAGAATCATTTAATTCCATCTCTAGAAGCAAGTTTGTCTACAGCAGAGCTGAAAGGGTTACTTTCAGGAAATTTGCCAGCGCCCTTCATTGATTAAGGTCTCCTTATCCGACAGCGTCCTCTTCCTGGGGCCATCGACAGCGTCCTCTTCCTGGGGCCATCGTGTTCCTTCTCTGCGCTCAGGTTTGTCCTAGATTCATTTGTCACGCGCGGCAGGAGAGTCCTTAAGTCACATGGCCACCGACACACCAGTAAGCAGCCCCCTAGGTTCAGAGACTATTTCAGCGCCCCATGTTGACTGTGGGACACTTCCTGATCCTGCCCCCTCCGCTTCCCGCTTATGGATCAGCACCTGGAGCTCCAGGTGTGGGGTGGGGCTGTGTCTCTGATTCCTGGAGTGCTGTGCGATCTTGCTCACAGATGTCTTCTAGAGCATTCGTGTACGTTCAGTATTTTGCTTTTCAGAATTTGGAGAGAGGAGGGGCAAAAGTCACCATGAGTTCCTTCTTTGCTTGTCTCCACTTAGGAATGGGTGAGGTGGGGTGGGGTGGAGGGGGGGGACGGGATTCTAACAGTGCTGGCTAAATTCACCAACTGTCATAAAATATAAGTGATATTTAAAATCTGTAACTATAGAAAGCATGAGAATATCATTACGATGAAACTATTCATTTGAAGAGTTGAAAATACAGCTCTCCTCTTTAAGTCTGTTTGTTACTTATCAGTGATTTCCCAAACTTGTCTTACGTTTGTGAAGTGCTTGTTTGGAGGCATCCTGGAGAAATAAAAATGAAATCATTTTAAAGTCCTGCTGGATTTTCACTCCTTGAAAAGTGGATTAGTGGATTCGTGGATTAGTGACCCTGATAAATTCCTTAATCTCTGAACTACAGATGTTTCCATTGAAGACTGATGTGAACTCTTGTCTGGAAAAGCGAGTATTGTAAGAGATCAAGAATACAAGAATGCGGAGGCTGGAGACGTGGCTCAGGGGTTAAGCCTCTGCCTTGCAGGAGGAAGGTCCTGAGTTCGGATCCTAGATCCCACGTATAGACGCCTGGCAGAAGCAGGGGCGGCCTGCTTTTCTGGTCCTGGTAGGGCGGAGCCTGTGAATCCCGGGGCAGAGTAAACAAGGAGGAGGTGGAGGCGGTCCATCATTGTTCCTGAATCCACTCGTGATTCTACACACACACACACACACACATATACATACACTACATGCACAGGCGCACACATGCATACACGCACAATTGAATAAATAATAAATAATAAAAAATTTTAAAAAAGAATACAAGAATGCCTATTATGCGTTTGACATGCAGAATGGCCATCTAATCTGAATTAGGAAATGGTATTAATTATTAATTGCTCTTGTTCTCTTGTGATGCATGACTCCAAACCTCCAACCAATAGCTGGAAGCTGCTTCCAGCTGTTGGACCTCCCTCCCCCCTCAATCCCTCAACCTTCTCCACTGCCTCCACCTGTGGGAAAGGGTCCTCTGGCCAGTGTCTTAGAGTGTCTTCAGCTCTCAACCTGCCCTTCTGCTGCCCAGATGTCAGCAAATGATTTGTCTCCTACTTTAAACCATCACGTGGGGTTCTGGCAGCCCTGGGAACTTACACATTTTCCTATTTCAGCATTCATGCTTTCTAATCCACTGCAAGCAGTAGCCACTTTCTTACTCACATCTTTCCCGTCTCTGGATTCAATACACCTCCTCGATCTACTACCATTCCAGCCAGGGAACATGGTTAAAAATAATACTTTATTTTCCTGGAGCACCTTTTGATGACTTCCTTTGGCTCTCAGCAGCCACCCCAACCTTGTCACAGAGTCAACCTCTGCATGTTCTGGCTTACCATTGTTTGCTAAAGGTGCCATTAATTTCAGCTGAAGCTAATTTCTTCATTGAATTGATCTGGTTCTGATTTTGGAATTGGGATAGTTTTTATGGTGAAAACAGACTTGGGCTGTGGAGGAAACTTGATAGAGTGGAGAAACTTTAAAGCAGAATTAAGTCCTCCAGAAACAAGGAGGAAGCCCTCTAGGTTAGTCTGAAAAATAGTGATGGATCGCTGTTGGTGTCGCTGATGCTCCTGAAAAGGAGGTCTTTGATGGTCTCAGAAGCTCGGCTGGTAACTTCCATAGTTTGTCTATTTATCTCATTTTACTTTTAAATTATTATAGTTATATATCTTTATTATTTATTGGAATATTTTACACTAATCTGTGTGTGTGTGTGTGTGTGTGTGTGTGTGTGTGTATGTGGCCACAGCATGCTAGTTGAAATCAGAAGACAATTTGCAAGAGTCATTCTCTGCTAATATCATGTAGGTTCTGCAGATTGACCTCAATAAGAACCTTTATTCATCTTGCTGCCAAGTGAAGGTATATGTACTTTTAAGTCATTCTTTTTGCGTATTTGGATGTTTCAAAGCAGGTGGGGTTTTTTTTTTGCTATATGTAAATTTTTTTTTTTGCAAGTGTGTTGGGGTTATGTGGGTTTTATATGTGGGCAATTGTTCATGTGTATGTGGGCATGCTACAAGAATGAAAAACAGGCTTTTTAATTGAAGCATAAAATTTTAAATTGTGGGGTGCATTATGATAATTCATATATATAATAAAATGAAATTAAGGTAAGATACACTTCTATGTCTTTAGCTGTTTATGTGATAAAAATAGACTGACAGGATTCTATCAGCCTGAGACACTTCTGTATAGCTTGGTTTATTCAGTGCTCGGGATCTTTGCTGGGGCTTTGTGCATGTTGTCAGCATTCCACCACCTGAGCTAATAGCTGCTATTATTTCTGACATTGCTAGTGTGGTGACACTTCATCTCCTTGTGGTTTTGATTGGCATTTCTTGAGTGAACAGTGAGATTGAGCTCTTTTTCTTTTTTTTTTAAAAGAGAGAAAGGGAGATTTATTTGGCTTATGGCTCCAGAGGGGAGATACAGTCCTTTATGTAAGCTGGAGGTGGCTTAGGTCGCATCCATCATGGAGACTGAGAGCTTATATTTTTTTAATGTACCTTTTGGCCATTTGTTCACTTGAGAAACATTTTATTCTTTAGCTTATTTTTTAATTGTATTATTTATTTCTTTGTTCGAGTCTTTGAGCTTCTTCTCTTGTTGGATGAATAGTTTGCAAATACTTTCTCCTGTTGACTAAGTCAATTCTTAATCCCGTTAAGTCTTTCCTTTGTGGAAGAGTCTCCTTTTGATGTGGTCCCATTTCTCTTATTTTTTTCCTTTAGTTGCCTGTGCTTTGAGGGTCCTGTTTTAAAAAGGATCACCTGTACCAATGCATTCAAGTGCTTTCCCTTTACCTTCCTTTAATAATTCCATAATGTCAAATTTAACATCGATGTTTCTAATTTTGAGTTGAGTTTTATGCACAATGTGAGAAAAGATCTGATTTTATTTTTTTGCATATGATTGCCCAGTTTGTCTATAGAAAAGATTGTGTTTTCCTATACTGTTTTTGTTGTGAAAAATCAGCTGGCTGTGTGGACGTGGATTAATTTTTAGGCTTTCATTTCCATTGATCATGTGTTTGTTTGCATGCCAGTACCTTGCTGTTTTAGTTAATGTGATTTTATAGTTTTGTTGCTTTGTTGCTGTCATTTTGCTTTGCTATTTTAGGGTTGTTTTCATTCTTCTGAGTCCTTTGTGGTTCCATATCAATTTTAGGATTTCTTTTTTCTATTACTACTTTGGTTGTTGAAAAAAACTCACCAACTGGCTATAAACTTGATAAATCATGGAGGACTACTTTGAATTCCTGCTCCTGCCTTCACTTCCCAAGTGCTTGGGATTTCAGCCACATGTCCCCATGCCTGGCTTTATATGGTACTAAGGATGAAACTGAGCGCTTTATGCATGTTTGCAAGCACTCTACCACATGGGGTACAGACCCACAGTCTGCAGTCTTCTTCAGTTGTTTCTTTGGTTTTGGTATTGGTCAGCCTTGTAAGAAGAGTTTAGTATACTTCCTTCCATTTCGGTCTTTATGGAATGATGTAAAAATTGGAATTACCTCTCTAAATGTTTCTTGTGTAGGTACCTTACTGCTTGAACTGTCTTGCTGACTCCCATATTCTAAATGTTTTACAGAATTCAGCAGTAAAAGCCATCTAATGTTCATCTTTTTTTAAAAAAAAGCATGATTTATTTGTGTGTGTGTGTGCGCGTGTGTGTATCAGAGGGCATTGTGTGTCCCTGTGGAGGCCCAAGGGTGACTTTGGGAATCATCCCGAATTGATTCTATCTCCTTCTTGCTTTACTCTAGGATTTCCTAGGTTCTGGCCACTAGGGACAGAAGTGCTTACCCCTGCCTGGCATTTTACATGGGACCTGGGATCTGAACTCAGGACCTTCTGCTTAACAAGGCAGTGTCTTAACTCCTGAGCCATCTCTCCAGCCTTATGCTCAACTTTTTTAAAAAAGGGGTGTGTATGTGTAGATATTTTAAATTGCTGCTTTAGTCTCATTACTCATTATTGGTTTATTCAGATTTACTGTTTTTTTCTTATACTTTTTAAGAGATAATGAAATGTAGAAAATATAAAAATTGCCATTTTAAATATCTTAAGGGTATAATTCACTGGCATCAGTTACATTCACATGATTGTTATACAATCATTACTGGTCTCCAGTTCCAAAATTTTTCATCACCCCCAAACAAGGTTTGTCCCCTTTTAAGCTGTAACTCCCCACTTCCTTTCTTCTCCCTCTAGGTTGATTCTGTGTCTGTGAATTCTCAGCTGTTCTATACATTACATATAAGTGGAATAACAGAAAAACGTCATCTCTTTTGTGTGGCTTCTTAAGTTTACTGTGATGTGTTTACGACCCATCCATATAAGTATCAGAACTTTTTTTTAATTTAAAAAAATTTTTTATTTTATTTTTTTAATTTTTTTATTATTATTATTTATTCAACTGTGCGCATGTGTGTGTGTATGTGTGCGCGCGTGTGTGTGTCTGTGTGTGTGTGTGTCTGTGTATGTGTAGAACCATGGACGAATTCGCGAACCACCATGGACGCCTCCACCTCCTTCGGCCCCGGGATTCACAGGCTCCGCTTTACCAGGACCAGAAGCGCAGGCTGCCCCCGCTTCCGCCTGGCGTCTATACGTGGGATCTGGGATCCGAACTCAGGACCTTCCGCCTGCAAGGCGGAGGCTTAACCCCTGAGCCACCTCTCCAGCCCAATTTTTAAAAAAATTTTTATTATTTATTCAATTGTGTGTGTGTGCGTATGTGTGTGTATGTGTGTTTAGAACCACGGGCGAATTCCTGAACCACCATGGACCTCTTCCACCTCCTCCTTGTTTATTCTGCCCAGGGATTCACAAGCTTCGCCCTACCATGACCAGAAACACAGGCCGCCGGGGATTCCACCCGGCGTCTATACATGGAGTCAAGGATCCGAACTCAGGACCTTGTGCCTGCAAGGCAGAGGCTTACCCCCTCTAATATCTGAATAATAAATAGCTTATGTAATCTTAGTTGTTTCATTAGGTTGTATGTGAGGTGAGTACGTGTATGTATTAGTTTTCTTTCTTTTGTAGTAATTTTGTTTCATCTGTAATTTCTCCTTTTTCATCTCTGGATTTGAGACTTCTTTTCCCTTTGGTTACTGTAGCTAAAGGAGTTGCAGACTTTGTTTAGATTTTGAGCCAGAGAGATGACTCAGGAGTTAAGCTTCTGCCTTGCAAGCACAAGGTCCTAAGTTCAGACTCCTGATCTCACTTAAAAACAGCAGGTGCAAATGATGGTGGCCTGCACTTCTGGTCCAGGAAGGCAGAGTCTGGGAAGCTCCAAAGCAAAGCAAATAGGAGGTAGAAGCAATCCAGGGTGATTCCCGAAGTCACCCTTGGGCCTCCGCAGGCACACATAGTGTACACGCACGCACGCACGCACATACATGCAAAAAGAATAAAATAAACTTTAAAAATATTAACTTTTTGTTCTCTTGATCTTTTGCAATTTTTCAGTTTTAAGTGTATTTATTTCTGCTGTGATCTTTAGTGTATCTTTCATTCTAATCATTTTAGCTTTGGTTTGTTCTTGTTTTTCTGTGTCTCTTAGGTGCATCTCTGGTATTTTGTGATCTCCGGTGCTTAGCCAATGTGAAGTTTCTATATAATGACCTTCTTAATCTATTGTTATAGTTTTTTTTTTTAATTTTTTTTATTATTATTTATTCAACTGCGTACATGTGTGTGTATGTGCTCGTGCGTGCGTGTGCGCGTGCGCGCGTGTGTGTGTGTGTGTGTGTGTCTGTGTAGAACCACGGACGAATTCGCGAACCACCATGGACGCCTCCACCTCCTTCTGCCCCGGGATTCACAGGCTCCGCCCTACCAGGGCCAGAAGCGCAGGCCGCCCCCGCTTCCGCCTGGCGTATATACGTGGGATCTGGGATCCGAACTCGGGACCTTCCGCCTGCAAGGCGGAGGCTTAACCCCTGAGCCACCTCTCCAGCCCTATTGTTATAGTTTTTATGTTGGCATGTTTAGTGCTGAAGGGCTGAAACCAGAGCCTCTTTTTGCTGTTTCCAACAGATTTTTGTTATGGTATCATGTTTCAACTGTTTCTTCAAATGTCTAGATTTCCCTCTTAATTTTGTCAGGTAGCCACTGTAAATTTGGGAGCCTATTATTAAGTTTCTATTAATTTTGCCTATTTTTCTATTCTTCTTGCTGGTTTGCAGTTTTATTTTTTGCTAGAGTCTGAGAAGACACAAAATGCTTCTAATATGTGCGTTTTGGGATGTGTGTGTGTATCTATGGGTTCAGATTTAGTTTTCCTAAGTCACTTTCCACCTTGTGTTTTGAAACAAGGTCTTTCATTAATCCTTGAGCTCACCTCTTTGGCTAGATTGGCAGGCCAGTAAGCTGGAAGGATCCTTTTGTCTCTGCCCTCTAGTGCTGGGATTAAGAAGGGTGCCCCAACATCTGTATTCTTATAGGTGCTGGTTTTCAGTCTCAGGTTTTTATGCTTGTACAGGAAACACTTCACAAAATGAGTTATCTTTCTAGCCCCCTGATTGCAATTTTTGTTATTTTCTTTCTTTTCTTGTAGCACCAGGGATTGAACCAGTGGTGACCCCTCAAGTTCTATGCAAGCTCCCTACCACTGAATCACTATGCATTACTTTGCTTTAAAAATCATGTATTGAGATTTGGGCTGGAGAGATGGCTCAGGAGTTCAGAATCCATCTTGCAAGCAGAAGGTCCTGAGTTCAGATTCCAGGTTCCACATAAAAATGCCAGGTGGAAATGGTGGTGGCCTGGATTTCTGGCCCTGGTGGGCAGAGGCTGGGAAATCCCATAGCGAAGCAAAAAGGAGGTGGCAGCAATCCAGGATGATTCCCAAAGTCACCCTTGGTCCTCCACAGGGACACTTGATCCACCCCCACCCTCCCATCCCGTTTGCTCAAACACACACAAAATAAATAAATGAAATATTTAAAAAAAAGACTTGATGTGTTGTCTGCCCTGGAGAATGTTCCATGTCTGATGAGAAGAACATGTATTCTGCTCTTTAATAAAGTCTTCTGTATTTGTCTGTCATTTCCATTTGCTCCGTGTAGAGTTCAGCTCACGTGTCTTTGTTGATTGTCTGCACAGGTGGTCGGCTGTGGAGGAGGATGGTGCAGCTCTGAAGTCCCACTGCTACTTGTATTGGAGCTCGTCACTCCATTTAGATCTGATACTTGCCTTATCTATTGGGTAGCATTGTATTGATGCATATCTGCTTACATCTTTTTGTTGAACTGATATTTTATTAATGTAGAATGATCTTTGTCTCTGAAGTTTTTATACATACATGTGTAGTGTTGATGATTGAAACCAGAGTCTCTTATATGACAGACAGATATTGTAGCCTGATACAGTTTCAAGTTAAAGTCTGTTGGATGTGATACTAGTATAGACATTTTTGTTTGGTTTTGCTTTACATTTATTCGATGCATCTTTTTTCAGCTTTTCACTTTTAGTCTGTGTGTCTCTTTTCCATCAAAAAACAACATAATTTGTTCTTAATTTTTTTTAATTAAAAAGAAATCTATTCACCTGTCTTTATCTTACTGGATTTTTAAATTTTTTCTATCTTTACAAACATATTGAATTTTCATCCTAGCTTCCCTCCTTCTCATTCTCTCCCTTCCCCTCATCATTCCCTCCTACTTCCTCCCACCCTTTCACCTGTATGCTTCTGGGGACCCTGGGGTTCACTCTAGCTTGTCTACTTCTGTGGGGGCTCAGGCCTCTTTAGACCACCCCACTGATATGTGCATTTACCTTCACTCATCCAGCTTTTCACTTTCATCCAGCAAAAGTTTCCACTGTGAGTTCCCATTCTATGGGTATAACAACAGCTGCCTACAGAGCAGTTTGATGTGCAGTCTTCCTACCTATAGGAATCAAACAATTTTTATTACATGCTTTGCCTAGTTATACAAACTCAATAGGTACCTCCTTTCTTTCCCCTCCTCCTTCCCTTCCCCCATGTTGTCCCCCTATTCTATTCTCTCCACTTCCTATCTCCCCCCTCTTTCCTCTCACCACTTTTCCTTCCCTCCTTCTTTTTTAATGAATCCTGCCGTCTCCCTTCCATCCTCCAGAGCAACTGTTTATGTGGGTGCTTAATTTCCTTCTGAGTCTTCTATACTAGTGAGGGCTCAGGTCTCAGTGGGCATACCTTGGGGCTCCTTCTTGGGCTGTCTGCTAGGATGGGAACTCTATTATGTCTTTTTAACCCCTTGCCTTTAAGGATCCTACTGCCTGAAGCCTTCTCCCCTGTGATCCATGGTAGACTTTGGGGTTGTATCTTACTGGATTTATTCACTTATATTCAAGGTAATTATTGACCAATATGAATTTCTTCCTTTCATATTTCATATTTCTTTTGCACATAATTTACTTTTCTGTGAACTGTTATTTTGAAATATGGTCTCATTGGGTAGTCCAAGCTGGCTTGTATTCACGGCCCTCCTCCTTTGATTAAAAGGTTTGTGCCATCGCACCTGGCTCCATTTTGGTGGGTATGGGTGTACTAAGGGTTGAGCTTGTTGTCTTTCACGTGTCTGTTGTGCTAGTGAGTTTTTGATGCCTCTGCATTGTTCAGAGGGTGGCTGTCATCTTTCATTGCTAGTACAGGACTTGTCTGGTTGTGATTCATTCCCTCAGCTCCTGCATATCTGGAGAAGACCAGAAACCACTGCAGGATGGCATGCGCCTTGCCCTAGGTCCTGTTGGATGACATCAGGTGGTACCGGGGTCTAAGGCCCTGATGACCATGATCTTGAGGATGCAGAATACAAGTAGGATCATCCTGTGAGGTGATTAAGTTGGTGCCCACATTTGTAGTGCCATTAACCACTTTAATGGAGCTACGGGACCCCTAGCATAAACATATCTTCTCCACATCCCAAGGGATGAACATGAGTTGTACCGGGACTTACAGCATCAAATCTGGTCTTAATTTTATGGCCTATGGAACAAATGCTCCCAGTTCTTCTAGGTACAGGTAATGTATGGCCTCAAGGCTCTGGTATCCATGCCCCCTTGAGGTATAACATGTAGGGGGTTTGTGGCTTTGGTAGCCGTACCATAGTCCTGGAGCTTCAGAATATGGGTGGGACTACCTTTTGGTCATACAGAGAAACCTGTGTGTCCAGGCCCATGAACCAGCATAAACCCAGACTTATATGCAGAAAACAGAGCCCGAATGAGCATAAACCCAGACTTACATTCAGGAAACAGAAGTGGGAGCTTTAGGAATTGATAGGCATCATCTGATGTCCTCCATCATCTAAGCCAATTTTATTGTAGCATACATGAGTATTTGTAGGAAAACAATCAAAGAAGAGCAGGGCCAAATTCTTACATGACTATGTAAAATGTGTACATTCTGGCTAACAAAGAAAAGGCAGGAGTGATATCTACTTCCTATGTGGGACCAGACATGATGTCTCCAGGTATAGAGTTATAAGTAGGTACGACACTTAGTTGCTAAAAGGGAATGGACAATAAATGTCTGTCTCAAAGCAGTTACCTGGTCCATGCATTAACATACGCAGGAAAGTTTTAACTTCACCAGTTCTGAGAAGGACAAAAGTGATCTAAGAACAGACAGGCGGTAAACTCAACTTCCAAAAGAAGGAATTCACTTGCCATTGTCTATGCAGACAAGAGGCAAAACTCAACTTCCAAAGGGAGGAGTCTACCTAACAACTGTCCATTTTAGATGCTAATGTGTCATTCTCCAGAGAGCAGGCTTTAGGCCTGTGCAGGGGACAAACTTGTAATATTGGGAATTACAGGCTTGGGAGTGATAAAGCAGTGGATGGGTCCTTCCCTGTTCCCAAGGGACAAGCTCCAGAGGAGCTGAGGCTTTTGATGTGAACAGATACAGCCCAGGGCCATGATCCTGGGCTCCTTCAGTGTAGTTTTGTAGGGGGTTGGACTGTCGCTACCCTCCTTGACTGTGGGGCTCAGCTTGTGGAGGGGAAGCAGAAAAGGGAAAATCTTAAAAAGACATTTCTTAGGCCTGAAAAATTGCTGTCAAGCAATAAAAATGCCCACTCCTCTACTGTTCTCTAAAATTCCCCTCTGCAATGCCATTTGGCTGGAGGGCTGGAAAGAAGCTTGGAAGCCAGTAAGACTGTAAAACCCTGCGGGCTACACTGCTTTGGTGGGACTTGCAACCTCCTTTGTCCTTTGTGTGTAAAAACTGTGCGGAGATGTAATTCATGGTTGCACACACATCACCCTGGTTGTATGTGCATAAGCTCTGGTGCCTGTCTTTCTCTCTCTCTCTCTCTCTCTCTCTCTGATATAGACTCTCAGTTACTAATTTTAACTTTTTGTGTATGGTGAATCTTTGGATAACCCTCTCAAATCCATAATATTCTGGGGGTTCTCTCAGATGAGCTGGACTATTTTTTCAGGAGCCGAAGGAAAGGCTCCTTCCTATAGCCGGAACTGAAGGAAAGGTTCCCCTATAGTCTGGTCCCTTGAGAAGCCGAAGGAAAGGCTCCCCTATAGCTTTGTGAGCTTTGACCATGATAGGGTCCTGTTTTTCCCCCAAAACCACCGGAGATACGTATGCAAAAGCAAGAGCATTTATTCAATCCAGCATGCTGGGGTCTACCATAGGACTAAAAAAAAAAGGCAACTTGGAACAAAGGGAGCTTACAGCTTATACAGCCCCATAGGGAAGCTTGTCACCTGGTATCATCTACCTAAGATGACAGGCCCAAGTATAGTTGCCCGTATGCCCTCTAGAAACCCTATTGGTCCCACTTGGGGGTATGTGGGGAATGCATGTACTTGATTTCTAGCTCAATTGGCCTTTTCCCTCAATTGGTTAGCCTCAGTCCAGGGATTTCTATTGTCCCTTCCTAGTGAACCTGGGTGGAGCCTGGGAGTCTTCAACCAAACTCCCTGTTTGCGCCTCACTGGGTGGATTTTCCGACCCCGCAACAAGCTCAGAGCTTTCCTGGCTCCTGATAGGAATGGTGGAAGCCAGAACTCTGAAAGAGTCTCCAAAGTCAGAGAAGGGGGATGAGACCTTCCTAATTCCCGGGGACAATTGCAGGCAGTGCTCAGTCTGGGGCCAGGGCTTGGGTTTAAGCTTGACTTGGACTTGGGTTTCACTCTGCTGCTGTTGGATGCTTGGGGTGGTTATTACCAGCCCGACACCAGAGGAAGCCTGTCATGGTTTGAAATGTGTCCCCCATAATCTCATGTGTTTGGCAAGGTCATGGCACCTTGAGAGGTGGAGCCTTGCTGGAGGAAGCAGTCACAAGGGGTGGGCCTTGAGGTGGATTAGTCCCACCTTACCTTCAGGAGAAGTCTGCAGCTCTCAGCTTCCAAGATGTCTGTGGTGACTTAGCCTCCTCCAGCTTTGGCCAGCCAGCCATGCTACCTCTGCTTTGAGAGATTGTACCTTCCCTCTGGAACCATAAGCTGAATAAACCTCCCTTTCTCCCTTAAGTTGGTTGACTTTCGGTGTTCTCTCACAGCAATAGTTAAGAGTAACTGTTACACAGCCTCTCACCAACCCAAGAGGATTCTCTCCATTAAGGCAGGCCTGAGAGGGGCTGTGTTGGTTGATGTAGGAATATTCAGCCCACTGTGGACAGGACTATTCCCTGGGTAGATGGTCTAGGGCTGAGTAGAGTGAGCTGAGCACTTCTAGCAAGCAAGTGTGCCATGTGTGCATTCATTGCTTTTTGCTCTTGCAGTGGGTGTGGTGTGAGCAGCTGCTTCAAGCTTCTGCCACCGTAGCTTCCCATAATCGATAGACTGTAATCGTGAGCCAACTAAACGCTTTCTCCCTTAAGTATCCTGGGGCAGTATTTTGTTGTGGCGACTTTTAATAAGCTGAAACAGTCCTGAAACTGCAAGGGACCAAGGGGGCTGCCTGTGGCTCACTTAGGGTCACATTCTCCTCAAGTTTTAGGGTTAGACATTCACCTGCTAACTCCTAAGCCGAGATCACGTCTAGCAATGCTTGATCTGGGAGTTGGAGGAGGGCAAAGTGAGTAGCTTCTTTGGAGCAAGGGAGTTGCCCCAACCTGCTTTATGTCTAGCTCCCCGGATTGAAAGCTTTCCAGCACTGTGGGTATCCACTTAGCTTTGACTTTGTAGAGTTGGGGTTCTACACCAGCCAGCGTGGAATTGTCGATGGCTTTGTTTTTTCTCTCGGTCACCTTTCTTTTTTTTAATACATTTTTTATTATTTCCGCTCATACAAACTTAATAGGTAGACCAGTTCCTTCCCTCCCTCCTCCTCCCCCCGAACCCCCTGCTTCCCCCCTCCCTCCCGATCTCCCAGTGCCTCCCCCCCCAATTCCCAGAGAGTCCTTTATTGTGTATGCCTAACTCTCCTCTTGGTCCTCCTCTCCGATGACATACAAGGACCCAGTGGCATTTCCCTGAACCCTTTCTCGTGTTCCCCTTAAGCACAGGAACACTACTGTGGCTGTCAATCCCTTGCCTCCAAGGATCTTGGTGCCTTTAGCTGATGCTAGACTTTGTGAGGTCAATAGTGTGTTGGACATTGCGCAGGGCATGCAAAGTCCTATTATGATTACTTCGGCCCTAACTAGTGTGGAGAATCTTGCAAATCATTGTTCCTCCCATCCTTTTGCTCTTACAATCTTAGCGCCCCCTCTTCCGCAAATGTCCCTGAGCTTCAGGATGGGGGGAGATTAGTCTGGCCTAGTTCTAGGTGGTTGATATAGAGTCTCTGAAGTTCTGAATTGTGGTTTGTTGATTTTCTTTTGCAGTTTTGCTGCTCCTGCAATGCCCTTCACTCCATCCTGATGGGCACTGTATGTCACCCCCTGGTCAGAGACAAAAATCTGTTAAACTGGAGTCTTGTTATAATAGCACATTCAAGGGTAGATGTAATAAAAGCCAGAAACCTCGGTGAGGGAGGGGTCAGTCACCCATTTGCAAAATGATCACCTTTCATCTGCCAGACTATATGCCCTCCCCTTCTGGTGAGATCATACCCCCTCAGGAACGAACGTCTGTGAACTTAACCAGGTGTCACATTACTTACTTGCAGACCTTGATGGAGGCCTATTTTCTCTGCTGTAACATGGTCTCCTCTCTCCTTGTGTCTGGTGTGGCTCTCCAACCCCATCCCTCCTGTTCATAATCCTTGCAATTACTGTATTACATAGGTTTACCTTTGAGTGTCTCAATGTGGGCTGGGTGAGTTTGGTACTAGGAGCCACCTATTAGGGAGTACATACAGCGCTTAACTTTCTGGGTTTGGAATACTTGACTTAATATAATTGTTTCTAATGACATCCATTTCCCAGCAAATTCCAGTAATTCATCATTTTTGATGGCTGAGTAGTACTCCATTGTATAGATGTACCATCATTTCCTTATCCACTCGTCAACTGTTGGACATTTGGCTTGATTCCATGACTTTGCTATTGTAAACAGTGCTGCTATGAACATGGTCGTGCTTGTGCTATCGAGGTGAACCTCTGCTGCATGGGGGGTTATTCCCAAAAGTGGAATTGCAGGGTCATATGGCATTTCAATCTTTAATTTCTTTAAGAATCTCCAGACAGCTCGCCAGAGTGGCTATATGAGCCTGCATTCCCACCAGCAATGTAGGAGAGTTCCCCTCTCTCCACATCCTCTCCAGCACTTGTCGTTGTTAGTATTGTGGATTTTTGCCATCCTGACTGGGGTGAGATGATATCTCAGGGAAGTTTTGATTTGCATTTCTCTGATGGCTAAAGAAGTGGAGCATTTTTTAAGATATTTGTTGGACATTTTAATTTCATCCCTGGTAAAATTTCTTTTAAGTTCCAGGGCCCATTTTTTAATTGGGCCATTGGTTTCCTTGGTGTTTAATTTTCTAAGTTGTTTGTGAACTCTGGACAGTAGAGCTCTGTCAGATATGTGGTTAGTGAAGATTTTCTCCCATTCTGTGGGTTGCCTTTGAGCTTGTGTGACAATCTCTTTATCTGAACAGCTCTTTAATTTCACAAGATCTCAACTGTTGAGAGTTGGTAGCAGTGACTGTGCCATTAGATGTCTGTTTAGGGACCGTTGGCCTAGCCCAATCAGCTCGAGGGAGTTCCCTATGCTTTCAACCATGGTTTTTAAAGTCTCTGGCCTGATATCAAGATCCTTGATCCATTTGGAATTAAGTCTTGTACATGGTGACAAGTACAGGTCCAGCTTTAATCTTCTGCATGTGGAGATCCAGTTTTGCCAGCACCATTTGTTGAAGATGCTGTTCTTTTTCCATTGGATTCTTTGGGCCCCTTTGTCAAAGACCAAATGGCTGTAACTTTGTGGGCTTATATCTGGGTCTTCAACCCTTATCCATTGATCTGTGTGTCTATTTTGGAGCCAGTACCAGGTTGTTTTTTATAACTATGGATTTGTAGTATAGACTAAGGTTCGGTATGGTAATACCTCCAGCAGTGTTTTTGTTACTCAGGATTGTCTTTGCTATCCTGGGTCTTTTGTGCCTCCATATGAACTTTGAGATTGTTTGGTCAACTTTTTTGAAGAATTGCTTTGGGATTTTAATTGGTATAGCATTGACTTTGTATATTGCCTTTGGTAGGATGGTCATTTTTACAATGTTGATTCTACCAATCCAGGAACATGGGAGGTCTTTCCACCTTCTGATGTCTTCTGCAATTTCTTTCTTTAGGGTTTTAAAGTTTTCATTGTAAAGGTCTTTTACCTCCTTGGTTAGGTTTATACCAAGGTATTTCATTTTGTTAAGGGCTATAGTAAATGGTATGGTTTCTCTCAAGGCTTTTTCACTTCTTTCATTCCGGGCATATAGGAAAGCCTCTGAGTTTGGCACATTTATTTTGTATCCTGCCACCCTGCTGAACTTCTCAATTAGTTCCAGGAGCTTCCTGGTGCAGTTTTTGGGATCACTCAGGTATAAGATCATGTCATCTGCAAATAAGGATAGCTTGACTTCTTCCTTGCTGATTTGAATCCCTCTTATGTCCCTTTCTTGTCTTATGGCTTCAGCTAAGACTTCAAGTACAATATTGAATAGAAGTTGTGAGAGTGGACAGCCTTGTTTAGTTCCTGATCGAAGTGGGAATGCTTACAATTGTTCCCCATTGAGCATAATCCTTGCTGTGGGCTTGTTGTATACAGCTTTTATTATATTGATAAAGGTTCCTTCCATTCCTACTGTCTCTAGTGTTTTGATCATAAAAGGCTGTTGGATCTTGTCAAAGGCTTTCTCTGCATCTATCGAGAGTATCACGTGGTCTTGGACTTTGGACTGGTTTACATGATGAATTACATTTATTGATTTGCGTATGTTGAAACAACCTTGTGTGCCGGGGATGAAGCCTACTTGGTCCCTGTGAATGATCTTTTTGATATGTTTTTGAATCCGATTTGCTAAGACTTTGTTGAGAATCTTTGCGTCTGTGTTCATCAGGGAGATCAGCCTATAGTTTTCTTTTTTAAGTGAATCTTTATTAGGTTTTGGGATTAAGATAATATTAGCTTCATAGAAGGAATTTGGTAGTGTTCCTTCGTTTGCTATTTGATGAAAGAGTTTAAGGAGTATTGGTGTTATTAACTCCTTAAATGTGTGTTAGAACTCTGTGCTGAATCCATCTGGTCCAGGACATTTTTTGGTGGGAAGATTCGAGATTACTTCTTCAATTTCCTTATATGTCATAGGACTATTTAAATAATTCACAACTTCCTGATTCAATTTAGGTAGGTTGTGTTTACTTAGAAATTTATCCATCTCTTTTTTGTTGTCAAACTTCACATAAGTTTTTGAAATATGATGTTATAATTCTCTGGATTTCTTGGGTATCAGTAGTGATAACTCCATGTTCATTTCTAATTTTGTTAATTTGGGTTTTCTCTCTCTTGCTTTTGGTTAATTTAGCTAGGGGTGTATCATTCTACTGATTTTTTCAAAGAACCAGCTTTTTGACTGGTTGATTTTTTTTTATCGTTTTCTTAGTCTCGATTTCAGATATTTCTCCCCTTATTTTGCTAATCTCCTCTCTTCTACTACTTTTGGGATCAAATTGCTCAAGTTTCTCTAAAGCCTTATGCTGCATCGTTAAGTTATTTATTTCTGATGTTTCCATTTTTCTGATGTAGGCATAAGAGCTATGAACTTACCTCTTAGGACAGCTTTCATTGTGTCCCAGAGATTTTGGTAAGTTGTATTTTCATTATCGTTCACTTTCAGGAATCTTGAATTTCCTTTTTAATTTCTTCCTGAATCCAGTTCTCATTCAGCATCATAGTGTTAAGTTTCCAGGAGTTAGTGTATTTTCTGTTGTTTGTTGTGTTGTGGATGTCCAGCTTTAGGCCGTGGTGGTCTGATAGGGCACAGGTTAGAATTTCAACTTTTTTGTATATGTGTAGATTCATTTTGTGGCCCAATATGTGATCTATTTTGGAGAAAGTTCCTTGTGCTGCTGAGAAAAATGTGTATTCTTTGGTATGTGGGTGAAAAGTTCGATAGAGATCTGTAAGGTCCATTTCTTTAAGGGTTTGATTAAGTTCCAGAGTGTCTCTGTTAAGCTTTTGACCTGTTGACCTATCCCATGTTGAGAGGGTGGTGTTGAAGTCCCCAAGAATTATCGTTTGGGGGTTGATTTCTTGCGTTAGGCACTGTAGGGTTTTCTTAATGAATGTGGAGGGGCCCGTATTGGGTGCATAAATGTTCAGTATTGTGAAGTCTTCCTGGTGAATTGTACCTGTGACTAAAATGTAGTATCCATCTGTGTCTCTTATGATTTTTTTTTGGTTTGAAGTCCACTTTGTCTGAAAGAATAATTGCTACCCCTGCCTGTTTCCTGGTTCCATTAGCTTGCAAGATTGTGGACCAGCCTTTCATTCTTAGGATGTGCCTATCTTTTGTGGTGAGATGAGTTTCCTGAAGGCAGCAGATTGTTGGATTATGGTTTTTAATCCATGTTTGTAATCTGTGTCTCTTAATTGGTGAGTTAATACCATTGACATTTAATGTTATAATGGAGAAATTATTTTTAATTCTGGACATTTTTTATGTTTAGTGGATTTTGTAAGCATGTTGTTTGATATTTATGTTTTGGTGGTATTATACTTCCCTTCTGTCCTCCTGGATACCCTTGTTCTTTTCTTCAAGCTTGAGTATCATTTCTAGCATTTTTTGAAGGCCTGGTTTGGTAGACATGTATCCTTCAAGTTGTCTTTGTGCTGGAAAACTTTTCTTTCTCCCTCAATCATGACAGATAGTTTTGCCGGGTATATCAGTCTGGGTTGGCATTTTTGCTCATTTAATACTTGAAGTATGTCTCTCCAAGCTCTTCTTGCTTTTACTGTTTCCATTGAATAGTCATTTGTTATTCTAACAGGTTTACCTTTAAAAGTGACTTGCTTTTTTTCTCTTGAAGCTCTCAGCACCCTTTCTTTGTCTTGAATGTGGAGTGTTTTGACTATTATTTGCCGTGGCGATTTTCTATTTTGGTCATATCTGTTTGGAGTGCGAAATGCCTCTTGTATTTGGATAGGCCTCTCATTCTTTAGTTGTGGGAAGTTTTCATTTATGATGAATTGAAGTATTTCCTCCGGTGTGGTATTTTGGGATTCTAGTTCTGGTATTCCTTGAATGCGCATGTTAGGCTTCTTCAGAGTGTCTCATATCTCTTGAATGTTCCAGTATCTTTTTGGCTTTAACAATCTCTTCCGTTGAGCTGGTTAATTCTCCCACTTTGTCTTCAAGATCTGAAATTCTATTTTCTTCCTCATTTGTTCTGCTGATAAGACTCTCTGTTGAGTTCTGGGTTGAAGATAACTTGTCTTTTAGTTCAATTTTAAACTCTGCCTGACACTGTTTTAACTGCTCTATACCTATTTTTGTTTCTTGAACTGTTTTTCTCAACTCCTCCAAGTGCCTTTTGTGTTCCTGTTCAAAGTGGTTGATACAGTTGTTTAACTCTTCTCGGATTTCCTCTTTCATAGTATTAATCATGGTAATGATCATAATCTGAAAGTCATTATATTGGGTCTGGCCTTCATTACTATTTTCTGTGGATTTGTTCTGGTCGGAATCCCTCATTATAGGATTGATTCTTTTGGTGGGAGATTGGTCTTCTTGGGTTTTGTTTTTCGTGGATCTGCACTTTGACTTGTACATTGTTGTTTTGTTTTTTTGGATCTTTCAGTTTCTGTGTGTTTTTCACTGAATCCACGTAGTTGGTATTGTTACACTTGCCAGTTATTACTAGTGCTTGCCTTGGATTGGGTATGCTTGTGTATTGTTATTGTTATATCCTAGATGAGGCTACTAGGCTGTTAGTACGTCAGTTAAGTCAGGTTATGTTACCAGGGGGTGAATATTAGTTTGGTAGTGCACTTTTACGATTTAGTATCTTGGTGAAATGTGGGGGTGAGTGGTGTACTCCCTGGAGTTGTATGTTTTGGGGTGGCTGTATGAGAAAGTTGATCTACAGCATTGATACTTTAAAGGATCAGTAAGGTGAAAAGAAAAAGTTTACTTATCTTTGGGCTGGATGAGAAGAATCTCGCCCACGTGATATAATGATTGTAGTGGAGTCCAGATGTATAGCCTGTGTTCCCTTTGTTCCTTAGAATTTTGCTTGAGTTTCCTTTGGACTCTATTGAATTCTGAGTAGCAGTTTGTCTTCCGGGCACCCCGTGGGTAGGTCCCCGGTGGGCCAGAGAGGCAGAGGGTCTGATGTTGATGGCAGAAGTCTTCACCTGTGACCTGGGGGGGGGTGGAGGCACGCTGGGCGGGAGGGTGTGAGGGGCTGGGGTCCCGGGCGCGACCCCGGGGCTAAGCCAGCAGCCGTGTGGCGTGGTGCTGCTGGCCGGGCGGCTCTGGGGTGGGGGGCGGGGCTGGGCTGGGCTCAGCCAGTGTTGATTCCATTAGAGTATTTTCCATGCAAACCCAGACATCCTAAGAAATAGGTTCACAATTTTGGGGGTGTCCAACATGGAGGTGGGGTGAGGAGGGACAGTTCATATTATGACAGCCTGAAAACAGAGAAAGGGAATGCAGGGATATGCCTGTGAATCTCTGTCCCTAGTGATGGTCAGGGTCTTGGATCTAGAGATCTGTGGAAATACACCACAGACGTGCCCGGACATGTACCTTCCTAATCTAGGATTAATCTCAGAATGAGTACTAACTGCCACAGTATCTTAACTAACAATGGATTTCTTACTGTTTTAGTTTCTTTTCCATTGTTGTGATAAAATACAAAGGCAAATCAAGGGAGACAGGGGTTTATTTTGCCAAGACCATGATGGAGTTGGTCACATGACATCCATAGTCAATAGCACAAAACGTGAATTTTGGGTCCCAGCTCCTCCAGCTGGCCAGCCTCATCAGCATCCAGCCTGCTCGGGGTTGGCTGGGCCTCTAGGCCACTCCCCAGGTCCAAGGTGAAGTGCTCTGCCGGCGCCACCAGCCCCTTTGCTGCTCCACCCGCCTGCCGGCTCCGGAAGCTCCAGGTCACCCTGCATCTCAAGGAGGACACACCGCTCCTCAGAAATCAACAGAGTCCAAAGAAAACCCAAGCAAAGTTCTAGGGGGCAATCGCCATACATCTGAAGTCCTCTAAAATCATCCTATCACATGGGAGAGATTCTTCACATCCAGCCCAAAGACAAGTGAACCCCCCCTTTTTATCATCCTGCTTCTTTCAGTTATTAATCACTGTAGATTAACTTTTCCATATAGCCACCCCCAAACCATATAAAACTTCAAGGACTATACCACTCACCCTCACATATCATCAAGGTACTAAATCGTAAAAGTGCACTACCATACTAATATTCAGCTCCTGTCTACTAAACCTATCTTAATTGATGTACTAACAGCCTAATACCCACATCCAGGAAATAATAACAACAGACGAACATACCCAATTCCAAGGCAAACACTAGTAATAACTGCTACAGAGTAGTAATACCAACTAGATCAGTTCATTCAAAAACACACAGAATCTGAAAGGTCTTAAGAAAAAAAAATAAGTTAAAACGCAGATCTATGAGAAACAAAACCAAGAAGACAAATCTCCCACTGAAAGAATTAACCACGTAATGATAAATTCAAACCAAAACAAATTCACAGAAAATAGCCAAGAAAACCAAGCCCAGGGTAATGACTTTCAAAGCATGATCATTACCATGATCAATACTATGAAAGGAAATCTGGGAGGACTTAAATAACTGCATCAACCACTTTGAATAGGAACACAACAGACACTTGGAGGAGTTGAGAAAAACAGTTCAAGAAGCAAAAATAGGCATACAGCAGTTAAAACAGTCTCAGGCAGAGTTTAAAATTAAACTAAAAGACAAGTTATCTTCAACCCAGAACTCAACAGAGAGTCTTATCAGCAGAACTAACCAAACAGAAAACAGAATTTCAGATCTTGAAGACAAAGTAGGAATATTAACCAGCTCAATGGAAGAGGTTTTTAAGCCAAAAAGATCTTGAGAGAAATATTCAAGAGTTATGGGACACCCTGAAGAAGCCTAACGTGCACATTTGTGGAATACCAGAACAAAAATCCCAAAATACCACACCAGAGGAAATTTTTCAAATTATCATCAAGGAAAACTTTCCTCATCTAAAGAATGAGAGGCCTATCCAAATACAAGAGGCATTCCGCACCCCAAACAGATATGATTAAAATAGAAACTTGCCATGGCAAATAATAGTCAAAACACTCCACATTCAAGACAAAGAAAAGGTGCTGAGAGCTTCAAGGGAAAAAAAAGCCACTTTTAAAGGTAAACCTATTAAAATAACAAATAACTTCTCAATGGAAATAGTAAAAGCAAGAAGAGTTTGGAGAGATGTACTTCAAGTATTAAATGAGCAAAAAAGTCAACCCAGGCTGATATACCCAGCAAAACTATTTGTCATGATTGAGGGAGAAAGAAAAGTTTTCCAGCACAAAGACACCTTGAAAGCGTACATTTCTACCAAACCAGGCCTTCAAAAAATGCTACAAATGATACTTAAGCTTGAAGAAAAAGCAAACATATCCAGGAGGATAGAAGGGACGTATAACACCATCAAAACCTAAAAGCCAAATAATACACTTACAAAAGCCACTAAACATAAAAAATGTCTGGAATTAAAAATAATTTCTCCATTATAATGTTAAATGTCAATGGAATTAACTAACCAAGAGACAAAGATTACAAACTTGGATTAAAAATCACAACCCATCAATCTGCTGCCTTTAGGAAACTCATCTCACCACAAAGATAAGCACATCCTAAAAATAAAAGGCTGGTCCAATATTCTGCAAGTTAATGGAAACACGAAACAGGCAGGGGTAACCATTATGCTATCGGACAAAGTGGACTTCAAACCAAAAAAAAGCATAAGAGACACAGATGGATACTACATTTTAGTCATAGGTACAATTGACCATGAAGACTTCACAATACTTAACATATATGCACCCAATATGGGTCCGCCCACATTTATTAAGGAAACCCTATAATGTCTAAAGTGAGAAATCAATCCCAAAATGATAATTCATGGGGATTTCAACACCGCCCTCTCAACATGGAATAGATCAACAGGTCAAAAACTTAACAGAGACATTTTGAAACTTAATCAAACCCTGAAAGAAATGGACCTTACAGATCTCTATCGAACTTTCATCCATGCACCAAAGAATACACATTTTTCTCAGCAGCACACGGAACTTTCTCCAAAATAGATCACATATTGGGCCACAAAACAAATCTCCACATATATAGGAAAATAGAAATTCTAGCCTGTACCCTATCAGACTACCATGGTCTAAAGCTTGACATCCACAACACAACAAACAACAGAAAATACACTAACTCCTGGAAACTAAACACTATGATGCTGAGTGAGAATTGGATTCAGGAAGAAATTACAATGGAAATTCAAGATTTCCTGGAAGTGAACAATAATGAAAATACAACTTACCAAAACCTTTGGGACACAATGAAAGCTGTCCTAAGAGGTAAGTTCATAGCTCTTAATGCCTACATCAAAAAAATGGAAACATCACAATTAAATAACTGAACAATGCAGCATAAAGCTTTAGAGACACTAGAGCAACCTGATCCCAAAAGCAGTAGAAGAGAGGAGATCAGCAAATTCAGGGGAGAAATATCTGAGATCGAGATAAGGAAAATGATACAGAGAATCAACCAGTAAAAAAGTTGGTTCTTTGAAAAAAATCAATAAGATTGATACACCCTTAGCTAAATTAACCAAAAGCAAGAGAGAGAAAATCCAAATTAACAAAATTAGAAATGACTATGGAGTTATCACTACTGATACCCAAGAAATTCAGAGAATTATAACATCATATTTCACAAACTTATACTCTATGCATTTTGACAAAACAAAAGAAATAGATGAATTTCTAAGTAAGCACAACTTACCTAAATTGAATCAGGAAGTTTTGAATTATTTAAATAGTTCTATAACATATGAGGAAATCGATGAAGTAATCTTGAATCTTCCCACCAAAAAAATGTTCTGGACCAGATGGATTCAGCACAGTTTTACCAGACATTTAAGGAGCTAACAACCAACACTCCTTAAACTGTTCCATCAAATAGAAAAGGAAGGAACACTACCAAATTCTTTCTATGAAGCCAATATTGTATTAATCCCAAAACCTAATAAAGATACATTTAAAAAAGAAAACTATAGGCCGATCTCTCTGATGAACACAGATACAAAGATTCTCAGCAAAGTCTTAGCAAATTGGATTCAAAAGCATATCAAAAAGATCATTCATGGGGATCAAGTAGGGTTAATCCCAGGCACACAAGGTTGGTTCAACATATGTAAATCAAGAAATATAATTTACCATATAAACCAGCCCAAAATCCAAAACCACATGATACTCTCGGTAGATGCAGAAAAGGCTTTTGACGAGATCCAACAGCCCTTTATGATCAAAACCCTAGAGAAGGTTGGAATGGAAGGAACCTTTATCAATATAATAAAAGCAGTATACAACAAGCCTACAGCAAGGATTATACTCAATGGGGAAAAACTTGAAGCATTCTCGCTTAGATCAGGAACTAGACAAGATTGTCCACTCTCAACACGTCTATTCAATATTGTACTTGAAATCCTATCTGAAGCCATAAGACAAGAAAGGGAGATAAAAGGGATTCAGATCAGCAAGGAAGAAGTCAAGTTATCTCTATTTGTAGATTACATGATTTTATACCCGAGTGATCCCAAAAACTCCACCAGAAAGCTCCTGGAACTAATACAGAAGTTCAACAGGGTGGCAGGATACAAAATAAATGTACAAAAATCAGTCACCTTCCCATATGCCCAAAATAAAAGAAGTGATAAAGCCCTGAGAGAAACAATCCCATTTACTATAGCCCCTAAAAAAGTGAAATACCTTGGCATAAACCTAACCAAGGAAGTAAGAGACCTTTACAATGAAAACTTTAAAATCCTAAAGAAAGAAATTGCAGAAGACACCAGAAGGTGGAAAGACCTCCCATGTTCCTAGATTGGCAGAATCAACATCATAAAAATGACCATCCTACCAAAGGCAAACACAGATTCAATGCTATACCAATTAAAATCTCAAAACAATTCTTTAAAGAGGCTGAGCAAACAATCTCAAAATTCATGTGGAGGTACAAAAGACCCAGAATAGCCAAAGCAATCCTGAGTAACAAAAATACTGCTAGAGGTATCACCATACCAAACCTTAATCTATACTACAAATCCATAGTTATAAAAACAGCCTGGTACTGGCTCCAAAATAGACACACAGATTAATGGATAAGGGTTGAAGACCCAGATATAAGCCCACACATTTACAGCAATTTGATCTTTGACAAAGGGGCCAAAAAATCCAATGGAAAAAGAACAGCATCTTCAGCAAATGGTGCTGGGAAAACTGGATGTCCACATGCAGAAGATTAAAACTTGACCTATATTTCTCATCATGCACAAGACTTAATTCCAAATGGATCAAGGACCTCAATATAAGGCCAGAGACTATAAGAACCTTAGCTGAAAGGGAAGGAAACTCCCTCGAGCTGATTGGACTACACCAACAGTTCCTAATCAGAAATCCAATAGCCCAGTCAATACAACCAACACTCCACAGATGGGATCTTATTAAATTAAAAAACTTCTGTTCAGATAAAGAGATTGTAACTTGAGCACAAAGGAAACCCACAAAATGTGAGAAAATCTTCACCAACTGCATATCTGAAAGAGCTCTGTTATCCAGAGTGCACAAAGAACTTAGAAAACTAAACACCAAGAAAACAAATGGGCCAATTAACAAATGGGCCTTGGAACTTAAAAGAAACTTTACCAGGGAAGAAATTGAAATGTCTAACAAATATCTTAAAAATGCTCCACATCCTTAGCCATCAGGGAACTGCAAATCAAAACCTCCCTGAGATATCATCTCATCCTGGTCAGGATGGCAAAAATCTACAATACAAACAGCACCAAATGCTGGAGAGGATGTGGAGAGAAGGGAACTCTCCTACATTGCTGGTGGGAATGCAGGCTTATACAACCACTTTGGCAAGTCATCTGACAGTTTTTAAAAAAGTTAAAGATTGAAATGCCATTTGACCCTGCTATTCCACTTTTGGGAATAACCCCCCATACAACAAAAACTCACCTTGATAGCACAAGCATGACCATATTCATAGCAGCACAATTTACAATAGCAAAGTCATGGAACCAACCCAAATGCCCAACAGTTGATGAGTGGATAAGGAAAATCTCATACATTTATTCAGTGGAATACTACTCAGCCATCAAAAATGATGACTTAATGAAATTTGCCAGAAAATCGATGGAATTAGAAAAAATTATATTGAGTGAAGTATCCCAGACACAGAAAATTAAGTGCCATATGTACTCCCTAATAGGTGGATCCTAGTACCAACCCACTTAATGACACACTCAAAGACAAATCTTTGTAATACGTACAGTAATTGCAAAGATTATAAGCAGAGAGGGAAGGGGAAGGAGTACCCCACCAGCAATAAGGAGAGAGGGGATCATGCTACAGCTTAGAAAATAAGCCTCCATCAAGGACTGCAAGTAAGTAATGGACATCTGGTTAAGCTCACAGACTTTCCATCCTGGTCACTTGCATCTTTATGGGGTATGATTTCACCAGAAAGGGATGTCATAGAGTCTGGAAGATAAAAGGTAACCATCCTGCAAATGGGAGACTGACCCCCCCACTGCGGTCTCCTACTCTTATTCCATCTACCTTTGAATCTACTCTTATAATGACTCTATTTTAACAGCTTTTTATCTCTGGCCAGGGGGGTGACATTCACTACTTATCGGGATGGAGCCAAGGGTGGTGCAGGAGCAGCAAAACTGGAAAAAAAAATCAACAAACCATAATTCAGAAAATCAGAGACTCTACATCAACCACCTGGAACCAGGCTAGCCTAATCTCTCCCCATCCTAAAGCTCAGGGAAATTTGCAGAAGAGGGGGCAGTAAGATGGTAAGAGCCTAAAGATGGGGAGGAGCAACGATATGCAAGATACTACATACAAGTTAGGGCTGAAGTAACCATAATAGGACTTTGCATGACCTGCACAATGACCAACATATCATTGAACTCCCAAAGTCTAGCATGGATCACAGGCACTACGATCCTTAGAGGCAAGTGATTAACAGCCACAATAGTGTTCTTATACTAAAGGGGAACACAAAAAAGAGCTCTAGGCAAAGCTACTGAGTCCTTACACCTCATCAGAGAGGAGGACCCAGAGGGAGGTTTGACATGCACACTAAAGAAAGGATGCTCCAGGAATGGGGGGGCACTCAGAGAAGGGGAGCGAGGGGGGAAGGGAAGGGAAAAAAGGTAAGGGGAGGGAATAAGGGGATCCAGGGAAGAGTGGAGGCAGGGAGGGAAATGGGGTATGTATCAACTTTATATGAGTGGAAGAAATTAAAAAAAGGTGAATTTTGAAGAGCCCCACTCTTTAAATGTTTATTCAAAATGTTTGCGGTAATTAAATCTTGATGCACATTTTCCAGAAACCTAGAGCAAAGCTCTCCTTTAGGAGCAATCCTTTGTGCCATTAAACCCTTCAGTGAGCATGGAGTGCTTATGTTGACCCACAGGATTGAAGCAAGGAAGCAGAAGCCCTGCAGGAATCCTTGAGTGAAGGGAACCAGAAACCTGCTATAGGATTTCCGTGGGCTGGTTTATTCATCATGCAGTTTAACTCACCAGAACTGTTTTGTAATGACACTGCAAGATGACTTTGGCTGGGCAAGTCCACTTCTGTGCTAAAGGTTGATTTTCTTTTAATCCCTCTCCCTTCCCCTGGGAGGATTGATTCCTTATGAGAACCGCTGGGCTGTGAAATCCCCCCGCTGTAACTCTAAAAGTCAGATGCGATATCTATCATCCCTTCATGGAAAAGAAACAAATAGATCTTGCAAGATGGGTGACAACTTTTGAGAATGATTGCTGTTATTTAAAAGCACTGGGGGCTAAAGGAATATGGACAATATTTCCAACTGGAGACCATGAACCAGTCATGTGGCGCAAACCACTTATTCTCAATTTGGTACAAGTGCTCCTCGATTATTTTTAATTATTATCTTTACTTTAGTTGGTTTATAAAAGAATGGTTTCACTACGACACTCTCCTATGGAATATATCATTATACTTTTTCTCAGTTGCCCCTTTCATGTATTTTATTTATTTATTTGTAAGAAGGGGAGGGGAAAGAGGACAGGTGTACTTATTCCACAACGTATTTATTAGGGCACACATATGGAGGTTAGAGGGCGACTTCTGGAAGTTGATTATCTCCTCTACTCTGTGGGCTCCAGAGACTGAACTCAAGTTACCGGATTTGCATAGGAGACTTTCCAGGCTGAGCCATCTTGTCACTTGCTCTCCTGCCCCCCATTTTTAACTACTATGATTGGTCAATAGGTTTGAATTTGTCTCCACATTCTTTCCTTTTATATCTTTTTCTTTGTGCATGCGTGCATATGTGGTTGCTTATGTGTGTGTGTGTGTGTATGTGTGTTGTGTGTTGTATATGCATATATGATATGTGGAAGTCAGAACAATCTCAGTATCTCAATTGTTCCTCGATTCTGATCATTTTTATTATTTATTTATATGTGTGTGTGAGAGGGAGAGAGGGAGAGTCTTTCACTGGCCTGGAACTTACTGAGTAGGCTAGATTGGCTGGTTGGTCGGTGAGCCCTGAGGGCTTGTCTGTTTCTGTCTTCCAAGCACTGGGATTGCAAATGTGTCGTAGCATCATTCCCTCACTCGCTGGCTTTCTCTCTCTGTAAACACACATGCCACAGCAGGCATGTAGAGGTCAGACCATTGGGGAGTCAGTTCCCACCGTCCAGCTTGCTGAGGGAAGGTCTGTCGTCTGTTACTCTTCGCCATACTCCGGCCGACTGACCTGAGCGTCCAGCAGATTCTGCTCTTTGCCTCCTCTCTCTCTGTTGGGGTTCTAGGATGGCATCGGTGTGCCGCTGCATACAGCCTTTTATGTGGGTCCACAGCTTGAACTCAGGCATCAAACTGGTGTAGCCAGCACTTTTGCCCTCTGAGCCATCTCCTTGACCCAACGCCCAGGATTTTATTTGCATTCTGGGGTCTGGGGTTAAGTTCAGGTCTCATGCCTATGAGTCAGACACTTTAGTGACTGAGCCCATCTCCCTGGCCTATTTTTACATTTATTATGTGTATCTGCATCATAATGTCAGGTTTCTGGCAATTCCTGGTAATTTTTAAATCATGAAACCTACTTCCTGGGGGTCCAGTTACTGAGACCATTGTGTTTGCTTTGCTTCGCTATGACATGCACAGTGTGAGGGAGGAATTATTTTGGCTCACAGTTTTGGAGGTGTCCAACATGGAGGTGGGGCGATGAGGGACAGCTCACACTATGACAGCCTAAAGCAGAGAAAGGGAGTACAGGGATGTGCCTGTGAAGCTTCAAAGGACGTGTCCCTAGTGATGGTCAGGGCCTGGGATCTAGATATCTGTGGAAATACACCACAGACATACCCAGACATGTACCTTCCTAATCTAGGATTAATCTCAGCATGAGCACTAACTGCCACAGTATCTTAACTAACAATGAATTGATTGCTGTTTTAGTTTCTTTTCCGTTGTTGTGATAAAAAACAAAGGCAAATGCAGGGAGACGGGAGTTTATTTTGTGACAAGAGCATGATGAGTTGGTCACATGACGTCCACAGTCAATAGCAGAGAGCAGCGAATCAAGGCAGCTGTGCTGTTTGCTTCTCCTTTTAGTCCAGTCAATCCAGGACCCCGCCTAGGGAGTGGGCTGAACCACAGCTGGCAGATCATCCTACCTCAATTAGCCTGATCAAGACAACCCCTTGCTGGGTGCCCAGAAGCTCTTCCCCCTGGTGACGATACATGTCATCAAGTTGACAACTGCGACCATCCATCACAGTACCCATGGAGTCACATAAATACTGTAGGTGCATTTGGAGCATTCTCTCCATGTTTAAGGGACCTTTCTATAACCTTTCTATTTTTACGTGGCCGAAGAGACCACCTAATTTCTTCTGAAAGCAAAGAAAATATGTGTTCATAAAAAATGTCCTAATGAAAAATGACTACTGTCTGTTTATAACCACGAATGGAAAGTCACAGAAAGCAGAGACTTGCAGCTTTAGTGAGAAACTTACGGGTTGTGATGAGTTGTAGTTAGAAAGTAAGAAGAAACTCGTGGGTTGTGACTCAAACAGGAAAGCATGAACCTCAAATAACCCTTTTATAGCTTACAGATAATCTTTTGCTACTTAAATTTTGGAATATATAATATACTTACTCATGGTTCTTTTTTTAATTTTAAAATTTTATATTTATTTTGTGTGTGTGTGTGTGTGTGTGTGTGTGTGTGTGTGTGTATCAGAGGGCACATTTGTCCCTCTGGACGACCAAAGGTGACTTCAGGAATCATCCTGGATTGCTTCTACATTCTTGCTTCCCTCTGGAATTTCCCAGGCTCCACCTACCAGGGCTAGAAATTTCCACGTGGTGTTTATCATGGGATTTGGGATCCAAACTCAGGACCTTCTGCTTGTGAGATAGAGTCTTAATCCCAATGCCATCTCTTCAGCCCCCAGTTTTCAATTTTTAAAAGTACGAAAAGATAGTTCCATTTTTAAAAATTTGTATATGTGCAGTGTGTACACATTCCTGTGTATGTGCTTCCAGAGGCCAGAGAAGGACATCCATTGGCCACTGCTCTATCACTGTGCCTAGTCCCTTGAGCTAGGGTCTCACACTGAGCCTGAAGCTAGACTTGGGGCGAGCAGGCTCCCACCCCAGTGTGGAGCCACACCCAGCTTTTTGCATAAGTGCTGGGAATTTGAACTTAGGTTCTAATGCTTGAGCAGCAGTCTGCTGTGCCATCCCCCTCGCCCTCAGCGTCCATTTTTAAAAACCTCTCTCCTCGCAACTACTTTTCTTTCTTAAAGAAAGTGTGTGAGCATATGGTATGCGTACATTCTTCTTTGTGAGTATGTGGGCGTACGTGTGTCAGGGTGTATGTGCAGGTGTTTACACATGCGTGGAAGCCTCATGTTGAAACCCAGTGTCTTCATTGTTCTTTCTTTCCTACATGTTGAGGTGGGGTCTCTCATGGAACCCGGAACTCACCTGACTAGGCAGCTAGTTCTAGGGTCTTCCTCTCTCTACCTCCTGAGAGTTGGGATTACAGGATTGCTGCCATGCCCACTAAATTCTGGGAATCTGAACTCTGGTCCTTTCACTTATGTTTTTAACCGAGCCTTCTTTATAGCCCCTCCAGAGATTTGTTGCAGTCCACTTGCATGGTTGCTGATAAATGACCATCAAACGGCTTAAGGGAACAAGGGTTTATTCTCTCTTACAATTCCTGTTTACAGTTTTCAGTCCAGCTTGATGGGAGAGAACACGTCAACACCAGGGCCGAGGAAACTGGCCACACCATCACCACATAAACAGCTGAGAGATGGACAATTCTTACTTGCCAGACCAGCATGTCTGGCCAAGTGAACAGAAGGATGCTGATTTCCTCAACCACCTCTCTGCATTTTATTCACTGTTCAGGACCTAGTCCCACACACCATGGGCTGGGTCTGCTCCATAAACTAGACCATCTCTTGCAGGTTTGTTCTGGGCTTAACTCAACCATTAATTCTTTACAAATGTGCCCAGAGCTCAAACCCTCAACAGTCAAGTTGACCCCTGTGCTTAACTATGACAAGATTTTTTTAGTGTATATGCGTACATGCATGTGTGTACTTACCACAGTATGCATGTAGAGGCTGGAAGACAACTATTACCATTCCTCTGCATTATTACCAATAGATTCATAAACAAATAACTTAAGGGAACAAGAGGTTTGATTTTGGCTTACAATAGTCTGGTTACAATTCCAACTTAGCAGTAGCTCTCACACCAACACCAAAAGTTGAGGGAGCTGAGATGTTTCAGAAGGCTCAGCTTTTAATTTTCAAGTGGTGTCTATAACCAACTGCCAGATGTTTACACTTTTAGAGAGGTGTTCCAAAGAACCAAAGGAGATAGGTGTCTTGGCTCAAAGGTGGTTTTCTCAGAAAGAACAGAATATTGTCATAGTTTCCAGCATCCCTAGAGGGGGCTGGAGAGATGGGTCAATGGGAGAAGGCTCTTGCCATGCAAGCCTCCCACCCTAAGTAGTTTCCTGGACCCTACATAAAGATGGAAGAAGAGAACCAACTGCATGAAGTTGTCAAAGTTAGATACAGGTATCAACCTGACAGTTGAGGGTTTGAGTTCTGGGCACATGTGTAGACGATTTGTAGTTGAGTTAAGCCCCAAGTGACCCCAAAGGAAATTGTCTAATTGATGGAGAAGACCCAGCTCATGGTGGGCAAGACGAGTGCCTGGGCAGGTGAATAAGATGAAGGGAGTTGGTTGAGAAAATGGGCATCCTTCTGTATACTTGGCCAGACATGCTGGATGGCAGGTAAGGATTGGCCCTCTTTCAGTGAACCTCTGGGTGTATGGATATGGTGTATTGAGAATAGTACCATTGTGAACCTTAGTTTGTATTTGTTTGAGCACCTGTTTCTAAAACTGTGAAGCATATGTCTCAGAATGGGGTTTCTGGGTCAAAACCAAAGTGTTTTGCATAGTGGCAGGGCCGTTTTTACTTTCATGCTATTATAGTGCCTATTTTATTATGAAGTGAGATCTCATTTTGCTTATTTTACCTTTTTTTTGAGATAGGGGCTCATGTAGCATAGATTGCACTTGAACTCACTGTGTAACCAGAGGTAACCTTGGACTTGTGATCCTCCTGCATCTACTCCCCAAATGTGGGGATCACAGGCATGTCCTGTGATTACCAATCAGGTTGCATTTTGGTTTGATTGGCATTTCCCTGGTGACTGATGCCTTCACCCTCTCTTATGTGCTTATCGAACATCCACATATCTTCCTTTGTGAACCATCTATTCTAGAAAATCATTTTACTGTGCTTTTTAAAATATTTTTTCCTAGTTTTACAAGCATATGAGTACTTATCCCTGCCTCCCTCCTTCTCTCCTTCACACCCCCCATCTACTCATCAATCCATCCCACTCCTGCCTGTCCACTTCTCTAGGCCCTAGGGTTCCCTCTGACTTGTCTGCTCTTGAGAGGGTTCAGGCCTCACTAACATACCAAGTGGCCCCTCTTTGGGCCACACCACTGATTGGAGCATTGCCCTTCACTCATCCAGCCCTGTTCCCCAAGGTTTCCACTGCATGTAATTATCTCTCCCGAGATCCTCACTAGTCTTGGGGCTGTGTTGGTATGTCAGTCTTTATCCATGTCTGGTAAGGACAAGTCTCATTGCAGTGATTTCCTGGATGCACCATTCCTGCCTTGAATGGAGTGTCTTGTCCAACAGTGGACCTTCCCATCTTTAGGCTCCTACAATAATCTTAACACTTCCTCGCCACAAGATTCCCTACTGTACTTATTTTTAAAATATTTAATAGAGAGAGTGAGAGAGACAGAAGGTGCATATATATACTACATATGCTTGGGGGGAGTGATATAAATTTCTCAAGACAGAGAGAGAGAGAGAGAGAAGAGAGGAGAGAGAGAGAGAGAGAGAGAATACACATATACCGTGTGGGCTTCAGGGAATTGAACTCAGGTCACCAGGTTTGCATGCAGGCACCTTGCCCTCTAAGCTACTTCATCAGCCCCTGTTGTACTTAATTTTTAATTAATTATTTTCGTGTGTGTGTGTGTGTGTGTGTGTGTGTATTAGAGGGTACTCTGTGTCCCTGTGGAATACCAAGAGTGACTTCTTCTACCTTCTATTTGCCTTGCTCTGGGATTTCCTAGGCTTTCCCCACCAGGTCCAAAAGTGCAGGCTGTGGTCATTTCTGCCTGGCATTTTTTATGTGGGACCTGGGATCTGAACTCAGGACCTTCTGTTTGCAAAACAGTCTTAATCCCTAAACCATCTCTCCAGCCCTGCTATAGCTATTTTTAAATGTCCCCACCTCCACCTCCCCCGAGGTTGACTTTGTTATGTTAATAGGCCTTTGATATTTTTAATAAATGCACCAGCAATTTTGTTACAGACATAACGTCCTGGAAGAATCTGACAAGAGTTTGAGAAGCCTTTTTGAAGTTTTCCCAAAGCTTCATTTACAGCATAGAAGATAGTAGCCGGGGAACTGATTTAGAGGCTAGTACAGTATATGTTATTATCACATAGTACTTCTCTCAGGAATCAGTTCATTCCTGTCAGATGTCCTTGGCTAGCAGTGTCTGGTGTAGCACCACACAGAGCCGTTAGGTGGTGTTGGTGGGTTAGAAATGTCCCGGAGACAAACACAGCCATCTATCTGTTGCATGGAGAATGGGTCTGCAGTCTCTAGGCCTCTGCATGACCATGAAACTCACAGTCACCTCTTTCTCCACCCCTCCACCCTGAGTCCCCTGATGCTCTGACATCACTGCTTCTAGTCATGCCCCCAAAGAAGTCTCCGTCTCCGATGCTCAGAGAACATCTTCTCCATCGCACAATCACAGCTGGTAACATTGCCGCTTCCCACGTATCCAGGTGTCCCCTGTCCTGCACACAGACCATCACACTAGTCCTCCCCCTACCTCAAACCTTGAGGTTCCTGCTCCTCCCCTCCTGTTGTCCTTGCCTCTGATTTCCTCACTGGTTCCCATTCACCCAGCTATTCTGCCAACTGTTCAGCCTGTATTTTGAGACTGTATGCTCACTTCCCCTTTTCTCTTATTCTTTTCAAAAGAATATTTTATTTATGGGGAGGGGAGAAAGGTGTACACGTGTGGAGGTCAGAGGACAACTTTCAGAAGTCAGTTCCACCATGTGGTATTTTGAGCTATCAATCTTGAGTTGTCAGATTTGTGTGTAGTGACCTTTACCCATAAGTCGTTTTTCACTGATCTTTATTTATGTTTGGTTAATTTATTCTGTGACAACTTTCTACATGCATATATTACATTCTGGTCACACTTATGTTTTTACCTTCTCTTATTTACCTCTAACCAAACCTTCCTCCTCCCATATTCCCCCTCCAGTGCCCATTCTTCCACCAAATTCCCAACCCACACCTTTTTGTTTATGTTTCCCTTGTGAATCTCTGGGTTTAACCAGGGCAATCACGTGAGCATGGATAACTCAACTTGTTACTGACAACAATGATTCCTTTCTCTCGAAGCCTGCCATTGCCATTAGCTCCCCTAGGCCAGGTGTGGCAAGATCCCAGGAGGTCACCTCCATTTATAAATGAGTGTTTCTGGGCTTCGTGTTGTGCAGTTAACTATAGTGATCTCAAGTGCATGAGTGCTGCCGCTGTATCTGTCCATTGCAGAACTTTTCATGGCCTTCATCCCTATCATTTGGCTCCCCCTCTTCCACAACGTCTTACACATGAACATAGTTTTATCAACTATCTCTGGACGGGGTCTGTAGAGATGATGGATCAGTGGGGAAGGGCACCTTCCTTGAAAGCTTGGCAACCTGAGTTCGATCCCTGGAACCCTCATAAAGGTGGAAGGAACCTTGAGGGGAGTGATATGGGGTTCAAGGTGGAACCCTCAGCTGTCTCTTGTTTTCAACCCCTTAACCAGCCATTTAGTTGTTGCGTTAACTGCCAAATCACTGCAAAGGGAAGTTAATTTGGTCATAGTTGAGGACTGCACTCGTCTATGGGCATAAACGTGGATATTTTAGGAGGCAGTTTAATAATGAGTCCACATAGCAGAACAAAAGTAGTAGGTTCACCCCTGGTGTTTCTGACCTTCCCAGTCACGGGCCTTTGATCAGGCCCACAATACCATTCATGAACTTCCTTCCACAGAGCAGGCCTCAGATCACAGATCACAGATCAGCGGTTACTCCCATAACAGTTGTGCCACTATTGGGCCAGTAAGTACTACTATTTTTTATAGCATAAATGATTCAAATCTAGAAAAGACCATACTGACTTTTCTGTGTGCCCAGCTGCCTTTATAGCAGCTTGTAGTACCCCGAAAGCTAGCCAGGGAAGTGGGGGGGGGGAGAAAGCTTCCAGCTGAGTTTCAGTATGGTGTCTGTATTGTGCCACCAACGCGTGTGGCACCTTCAGCCATAGGGTCCCACAATCCAATTCTGGTAGGCAACAAGAGCAATGGTCTTAACCTATGTGGTTCTGGAGCCTCTGTGGTCTGCCAACAGCAGGCAGGGGTCTCACGTTTGACCTGGGATTTTCATTTAGTAACCTATGACTTATGAAATCAACATTATCCATGCATGCATTTTGCCTTCGTTCTAAATCTTTTCTATGATTTTTTGTTACTTTTAATATAGTAGTTTTCTTTAGTTCTGATTAGCTATCCTCCTTCACGCCATCTAAGCCATCATCCCCTACTCCATCCCCGTTTAAGCCTTGCCTGCCCCAACTTCATGTGTTCTACTGTCCTCTCCCCACTTCTAAAGCCTCTAATATTTCCCATATGAGTCCTTTGTCTCTTCTAGGTCTATACAAGTTAAAGGAATGAATCTGAAAATTTGATTTTCATATGTGATCTGCATACCCGAGACAACATGTAGCGTTTAAATTTCTTAGTATACTATTTTCCAGTTCTATCCAATTTCATAATTTAATTTGTCTTTACAGTGGAATTTTATAATAAGATTCTATAATAAATTATAAAATTATAAAATTTCATAACATTCCACTGTATATGTGTACTATCTATTCACTATCCATTTATTAGTTGGTAGACATCTAGACTGATTCCATGACCCTGCTAATGTGTACTGAGCAACAATGAATGTGAATGTGCAGTTATCTCTGCAGTAGAAGACAAAGTCCTTTGCTCATATGCCCAGGAGTGGTACAGCTGAGCCACATTGTAGTTCTGGTTTTCGTTTTTGAGAAATCTCCAGACCAATTTCCAAAGTGACTACACTGGTTTATACCCACAACAGCGACTTATAAGGGTTTCCCTTCCTCATCCACAATTTATTGTTCTTTGTATTCTTGGTGATCTTCTGACTGGCCCAAGTGGACTCTCAAAGCTCTTCTCTGCATTTCCCTGATGGTTAAGGAGGTTGAACACTTTTAAGTGTTTCCAAGTCATTTTTATTTCTTCTTTTGAGAACTCTCTGTTCACTTCCATACTACATTTCCTAATGGAGTAGTTTGTTTTCTTGAGGTTTAGATTTTTGTGTTATTTGTATATTGTAGACATTAGCACTTATCAGATACATTGTAGAAAAAATTTCGTCCCATTTTTCTGTGGGACTTTATTTTCTGACTGTCCTTTGCTGTGCAAAAACTTTTCACTTCCATGAAATCCAATTTTTCAGTTGCTGATCTTATTTTCTGGGCCACTAAAGCTATATTCAGAACGTCTTCAGCCTATTGCAGTTAGCCTTCTTTTGCTGTAAGATGGTTCTGAGACTCAGGCAGAAAGGGCTATTTATTTGCCTATGGCTCTGAGGGGATGTAGCCCATTATGGCAGAAATCACATAGCAGAAGGCATGTCTGTGGACAGAGGCAGGAAGCTGTTTCACAGCCTTGAAAGGGCAGAGCAAGAGAAAACTGCAGGGGTATAAAACCTCAAGCCCTACCCTCTGTGAGCTGCCTCCTCCAGTGAGGTTCTACCTCTTAAAGATGCTACAGCCTTCTTAAACATTATCACTGGCTAAGGCTTCTAGAACATGAATCCATTCAACCATGACTCTTGTATGTAGAAACATGATCCACACTTTTTCCTCCAGGAGTTTGAGAATATCAAGATTTATATTGATGTCTGTGATCTAGTTGAATGAAGGTTTGTGCAAGATGGAAGTTAAGGATCTAGTTTTATTCTATATGAAGACATCCAGTTTTCCCAGAACCATTTATTGAAGATGCAGTGTTTTCTCCAGTGGTGTAGCTGTATGGTCCTGTATCTATTTCATTGATCTACAGATTTATTTTTGTGCCAGTAACATGCTGTTTTAATTACTGTGGCTCTGCAGTATAGCTTGCAATCAGTTAGGATGATACAGCAATATTTTTAATAAGTTAAAATTATTATTTAATTATATTTTAATTATTGTTCTTACCCTCAGATTTCTTTGATTGTTTGGCATCTTCTCTGTCTCCATATGAACTTTAAGATTTTTTTTCCCCATTTATATGAAGAACTGAGTTGGCAGTTTGATTGAGATTGGATTGAATCTGCTCATTATTTTTGGTAGAATGGCAGTTTTCACCATATTAATCCTGCCAATCTATGGGCATGGGAGATTTTTCCCATCTTCCAAGTGTCTTCATCAATTTCTTTACTTAGCTTTTTAAAGTTTCCATTATAGAGTCTTTTAATCCTTGGTTTCATTCCAAGGTATTTTTTGAGGCAATTATGAATGGATTGCTTCCCTGATTTCATTCTCAGCATGATTAACATTGGAATATGGGAAGGCTACTCATTTTTCATTATTAATTTTTCATCCTGCCAATTTAGTGAAAGTATTTATTATTTCTGAGAGTTTTTGTATTTGCTGCTCTTGTCGTATTTCCCTATCTAAACTTTCCATGACTATATTTAATGAGAGTAGAGACAATAGACCTTCTTATCTTTTTCCCAATTTTAGTGGAAATGTTTCGAGTTTGTCCCTATTTAATATATGTTGAATATAAGTTGTTGGGTACAGCATTTATTATGTTTAGATATATCCTTCCAATTCCAAGTGTCCTCAGGATATGAAGAGATGTTTGGATTTTGTTTAAAAAACCTTTTATCTATTATGATGACCACTTGATTTCTAGTATTGTGTCCATTTACCTGATTTATATAATTTTTATTTTCGTTGCATGTTGTTTATACATGATCATGTATGTGATATTTTTATGTGCTTGAATTTGGTTTATAAGGATTTGTTGAGAACTTTTATGTCTATGCTTACCAGGAAGATTTGTCTGAAATTATGTATTTTTGTCACATCTATTTCTGGTTTGAGTATGGGGTAAAACTACCTTTGTTAAAAGCATTTGGTTATGCTCCTTCCTTTTCTACTTATGAAGCTATTTGAGAAGTATTTGTGTTAATTCTTGTTCGAAGGTCTGGTAAAATTTCCTAGGAGTCTATCAGGGCCTGAACTGTTCTTACTTGAGAGTTTTTTTAACTGCTGATACAATTTCACTGCTTGTTATAGACCTACTTTATTTTGTTAGGTCACATGCAACTAGAATTTCATCCCTTTTCATCTCGAATTTTATTGATTTTGGCCCTCCTTAGCCCCTTCCTTTACTCAATCCCCTCATCTTACCATGTTTCAGGATTTCCCCCCATTATTTCCCTTTCCTCCTTGCTGCTGTGGCCTTTCCTAGCTGCTCCTCTAAGGTCTTAATCTATTAGTTGATGCATCTTTTTCTGCTGGTACCATGCTGTTTTTGTTATCATGGCTCTGTAGTATAGGTTGAAATCCATTATAGTGATACCTTATACAGTATTTTTGTTGCTCAAGATCGTTTTTGGGTAATCATAGCTTTTTAGTTTCCATAATAAATTTTGAAGTTGTTTCATAAATTTTGGTGAAGAATTAAATTGGACTTTTGATTGGAATTTCATTGAATTTTATATTGCCTTTGGCGGGATGGTCATTTTCACAATATTAGTTCTAACAATTTGTGAGTATGGGAGGTCTTTGTACCTTCTTGCATCCTCTTTGAGTTCTTCATTGCTTTGTAGTTTTTATTGAACAGTTCTTTCACTTACTTGGTTCAGTTTATTTCAAGTATTTTATTGTTTTTGAGACTATGGCAGTTGGCACTGATTCCCTCATGTTTCCCAGTTTTTTTTCCTCTGGTGCATAGGAAGGCTTCTAATGTTTTGAATGTTGATTTTACAGCCTGCCACTTTATTGAAAGTTTTTATTAGCTCAACAGTTTCTTGTTGGAGAATCATATCATCTGTAAGAAGAGAACCTTAATTTCTTTCTTTCCTATTTGTATCCCTCTTATCTCTCTTTCTTGCCTTATTGCTCTTGGTAGAACTTCAAGCACAATATTGAACAGGAGGGGTTAGAGGGGATAGACTTGTCTTTTTCCTGACATAGTGTTAAAGTTTCCCTACATTTTCCACCTGCCATTCCCCATCATTAGATTTTTTTCCCTAAAGATTGTCATATTATCTTCATTATGTTGATACATGTTCTCTCCATTCCTGTTTTCTCCCGAACTTTTATCATGAAGACATGTTAAATTCGGTCAAAGTGAAAGGGCCATATAGTTTTTGTTTTTGAGTCTGCTTATGTGATGAATTATATTTATTGATTTATGTATGTCAAACCATCCTTGTATTTTAGTCAGGAACCTGAGTTGATTATGATGATGATCTTTTCTGATACATTTTTGGATGTGCTTTGCCAGTATTGTGGATTTCTGCATGTGTGTTCATCAGAGACATTGGCTTATAGTTCTCATTGATTGATGTGTCTTTATTTGGTTTTGGTTTTGGAATCAGAGTAACACTGGCTTCATAGAAAGAATTTGGGAGTGTTTCTTCCTTTTCTATTTGGGAAATAATTTTAGTGGTGTTAGTTCTTCTATAAAAGTCTGGTAGAATTCTGTACTGGATTCGTTTGGTCCTGAACTCTTTTTTTAGCCTGGAGATTGGTAATTACTATTTTAATTTCATTGCTTGTTACAAGTCTGTTTCAATGATTTATTTCATCTTCATTCCACTTTGGAAGGTTGTATATATTCAGAAATTCATCCCTATTATACTGGAATAAAAGTTTTCAAAGTATGTCCTTAGGATATTCTGAATTTCTTCAGGGTCATTTTAATTTTTCCTTTTTTCAATTTTATTAATTTAGGTATTCTCTTTTAATTTAGTGATTGGCTTGTTGATGATCTTGTTTGTCTTTTCCAAGATTCAGCTCTTTGTTTCATTGATTCTTTTTATTATCTTTTTCAGTGCCAATTCATTGAGTTCTACCTGGTGCTGAGGTTGCTACTATGCTGCTATCTTAACCAGAAGTCCTTGCACTCCTGTCTTGTAGGTTGGTGGTAGGGCTGTCATGTGTTGAACGGTGATGTTCTCGGGATCTTCTTTGGGAGATGGGTGGCTAGCAGTCTTCTGTTTCTGTGGAACTGATTCCTGGATTTTTTTCCTTAAGATTAGCAGGTACTAGATGCTCCAGGGATACAGAGGGGGGAGGGGGCACTGGGAGAAAGGGAGGAAAGAAGGGGAAAAGGGAGGAGGGAGCAGACCAGGGTATCTATTAAGTTTGTATGAGTGGGAAAAAAAAAAAGATTAGCAGGTGCTGAGGGAGGGAGGAAAGTTGCTATTGCCTGAGCAGAACTGGAGGAAGTCTAGAGTGAGAAGGTCCCTCCCCTAAGGTCATTTTTCACCACTTATAGGATCCCTAGGGGAATCATCCAAAGCTAGATTCTTTTGTCACATACATGCTTGCTTAGCCTGTTATGATACCCTGGTTTAGTCCCTAGTACCAAATAATACCAGGCATGGTATGCACACTTGTAATCCCAGCTATTGAGGGGGGAGGGGATAGGAGAATCAGAAATTCAAGAACATCCTCAGCTATATAGTTCCACCCCAGTCTGGGCCACATAGTCTCAAAACAAAAGAAAATGCCAATTCTCCCAAAGGTTTTTTACTAAAGCATTTATTTTTTTAAACAAAAATATACATTCAATCTCAGATTTACAGTATATAGAAATAATTTATCTAATTTCATTTTAAAATTAATATTGCACCCAGCAGTATAAGTCTTTTGACACATTTGCATTGTCAACTTTCCCACAATTCAAAAAACGGAAGAAAAATCTGAAACTGAAATTATATAAGCTAACTTTTCTGTAAAAAAAAAGCATACAATTCTTTTATTTACAAGAGAAAAGTTGTAAACTTTCAGAAATTTACCTTTATAGAATAGCCATACATTCTTTCATCATACCTAGAGTGCATTACAAAATTACAATTACATTTTCCATTCCTGTATATAGAGGAGGTTGAGCTATCCACATGGGATTTCTTTTTGGGAACTCAAAAACAGATGTGTACATTCATTCACAGCCTTAATGTATAGATGAAAATTACTCTCCAACATAATACAAAAAAGTTACCAACCAAAACATCCCTCTCCTGTTCTCTAGAATACGGAAATTATTGTGTGAAAGACATAAAATGGAAAGAACCTGGGAAAAAGTAACTTACCCATTCAAGATTATTTTGCATAACCACATAATGTTGTGTTTAGAGAGAAAACATCCCTCTCCTGTTCTCTAGAATACGGAAATTATTGTGTGAAAGACATAAAATGGAAAGAACCTGTGGAAAAAGTAACTTACCCATTCAAGATTATTTTGCATAACCACATAATGTTGTGTTTAGAGTAAAAAGATACATTGGTGCTTGAGCTTTTCCTCAGTACGTAAGAGAGATGAGAAAGAGTGAGCCTCTTTAAAGAGGTCCTGAGCCTCTTTAAAGAGGTCCTTGTAAGTGCTTTGTATGAAGGAGTGCTCAAGTTTTCAGTTTATCTGATGTCCTGATTTTTTTTTGTTTCTTTGTGTAGATTAGATTCTGTTCTACAGATGCAATTTTTCATTTACTCCCCAAGTAGCACTGGGGGGGGGTGTTCCTTCAAAGACTATCAGACATGTCCCACCTTTTGACATGGTGACAATGCATTGTCTACAAAGGGCACACATGAGAACAAAGCAATGGAAACAAAAGCTTTTGAGATTATGATTCTTGGGTTTTGGGTCATAACAAACATGTTAAATTGTACTATATTCCTTTCACCTGTTCTGTGTAGCAAGTAGTAACCTTCCTTTACTTGGCAGTCAGCACCAGTCACCTGCAAACAAAGTCCTTCCCAAGACATTCAAGTACTATTAAAGCACTCTGGATGGCTCGGAGGAAACCATAGCTTGGGGCATTCTTCTGTTCTTTTCTAATTGGTTAGCTTTGAATTGAGTCATGATTGAACATGTTTATGGAATGCCACATGACCTCCCCCACACACACACTTTTTTTGAACCTAGAACCTGCACTCTGTCACCCAGCAGCCCACCAAGGGATGTTAATGTGAACGTACTGTGTGATGCTGAAATCAGTGTTGTCTGTCCTTAAACATTTGTGACTTTATGGCGAAAACCATTCAAAATTATTTCCGTTAGCTAGTGTTTCTGAAAAACAACATACATCTTCCCTGCTGTGCAGATGACACAATTTATTTGTCCTATGGAAATGTGCCTTATAAATTAATACCAGTTGATTTCTAAAAGTCTGTATTTAGATAGTCTTTAAAAATGAAAGAAGGGAATCAAATCATTTGGTACTCAGGAAGTTACTAAAATGTATAATGCCTTATTTAATCTGGTAGCTAACCAAAGACAGATGGAAATTGCACTTATAAAATTTGAAATACGTTTTCCGGATTAGTAATTATTAAGTCAGTATGAGAATATGAAGCCCATTATTAACGTTGAAAAAGTCATTAGACCATTTTGCTTCAGGCGATGAATATTCATTCATTGAACACTTTTGTTATTACCACCATAAATTCAAGGCGGCAAGTGTAGCTTCTTAAGGAGTCCATGGGGGAGACCACAAATAGGAAAACACAGCTGTAATTTCATAACGCACAATCAGTCGAGCCGAAAGGAGATGTTTTCTGAAGTCTTCCCTTTGAATCACAGTGGTGAACATCCTTGGCTTTGGTTATTATTGCCAACCCAAGAAGTTTATTATAAGGGTTACTGTCCCCAGTATCTCTGTGACGAGTCAGTTTAAAAAAAGAAAAGTCCTGAGTCTTTCATAAAAAAATAGACATTTCCCCTGCCTGCGGGGCCCTGTGCAGCGGAGCGGCTCAGCTCTCCACCGTGCGCCGGTACTCGGCGGTGCCATCCGCGATGATGGCATCCAGCTGCGAGCGCTTCTTGGGGATGCTGCGCCCCGACGAGATGAGGTCGGCGTAGCCGCGCTGGTGCGAGAAGGCGTAGGCCGAGCGCCGCGACGAGGTCCCCCTCCGGAACACGTTGGGGCGCCCCTTCCACTGCTCCTCTGCCTTCAACCGCTTGCGATGCTTCTGGATCTGGGGAAAAGGCAGCAAGCAGGAGCATGAAGAGAAGAGCCACGGGACAGAGGCTGCCTGGCCGGAGCTGGTTCTCACCCAGCGGATGGTCTCCGCTGTAGTTCGCAGGATCCTGAGGGAAAGCTAGGGAGTGGCCAACATTCCTCTTGCCCAATTTATTGCTTTGAGACCATCTCCCAGAGCAAGATGCAGCTCATAATGGAGATACTAGCTTCAGGATAGCGCTTTTTCATTTTTGGCAACTATAAGTTGCTCAGCGCCCAAACCTGTTCAATATTATGCAAATGGAGGTGACACAATATTGAGATGTCTTGAGTTGTTAGTAGCTCTAATGGTCCTGCTATAGGAGATAGCATTTGCTTTAATGAGGGGAGAAAGATCCAACCCCTTTGCCTGGGAAAACATTAATATTGTAACTGGCCAATTGAAGGGAAGGTTCGTTATTCTGTGTCCCTATTCTGTGAACTGCCTAGGGAAAGTACTATTGGGAGAACTGTATTTCTACGTACCTTATCACTTTCTGATGGCCAAATGGTCATGGACAAGAAACGGATGGCAACAACGGGTAACAAGCACACTGCCACAGTCAGGATGATGGTCAGCCAAATATATGGCTGTCTCAGGGCATTGGAAGCGGTGCCTGGAAAGAGATGGGGGATGAATCGCAGAGTTCATAGTTCACAACCACAAGCAGAGGCTCTATGGTAATGTTTAACAGATCATCATGAGATAGGCTTTTTTTTTTTTTTTTTTTTTTCCTTGAGACAGCCTCTGTAGCTCAGGCTGCCCTTGAACTTACAATAGTCCTCCTGTGCAGTGCTGGGACTGTAGCTGTGAGCCACCACACCTAGCCAGAGATAGGTATTTTAAAGCCAGGACTCAGCAAAGTCAAATGAGAAAAGTCAATTCTTGGCTACATGTAAATGTGCACAAGGAATAAAGGAGAAATGCCATCAACTTAATCAAAAATGCAAAATTAGCATGCACCAGACCCTGAGATCATCTCTAACATATACAAAATTAGGCAATAAAGAGTAAAGACTACTTTTGGAATTATAAGATAAAAAAACACTTTGTAACTTTTAGTTTTGGTTGGTAATTTCACATATAGTCATAAAAATAAGTACTGGCAGTACTTGGTGTTTTATACAAGTCATACTATTCAGTCTACACTGAAAGATGGGTGATACTCTCTGGATCACATAAACTGAATCGAGTTAAGAAAACTCTGTCCAACTAGCTATGGCAGCCTCTGAATCAAATTCTGCTAATGTATGACTGAAATTGTGCTTTATTTGCTCTCTAGATGTGTATAGCAGGGGAGTTTGCTAATTCTCCTGATATAATCAAATAGCTTCTTGATTTTGTAATACAGAATTGATAATCATATACATTCCCTGTCAAATATCTAACAGCCAAATTCATCATGATGCTGTTCATATTTACCCTAAGTTTATAAAAGTAATGGTCTTTATTTTTAAGTGTGACTTTTATACTACTAAATATAAATAAGATTTAATAGAATATTCCCATAGGAAATTATGAGTATTAAAATTTTAAACACAGCATCAATCATGAAATCTAGCTCCATTCAGAGATTTAAAATAGTGGTCACCATAGGAACAGTTAACAGCAACAGTTAATTTCTATTAAAAACCCTAATCTTTATAGAGAAGGAGGTAATAGGGACATTTTTTTCTCATTGTGAATCCAAACAAATTATTTAAGAATTTCATGAAGTCAAGATTATGCTACTTAGAAATTTCTGACATATCAGTTAGAATTTTAGTATGTATTAATTTGCCACATTTTATGTAGTGATAACCACTGGCCATATAGCTATTTAGTTTGTCAACTTTAATCTTGATCCAATACATATTTTCCGCCAAGGTTCCATCATATTTTTTAATTAGTTAATATTTTTAGGTCTTTGGCTTTTTTTTGGTATGTGCATATGTGTCTGTGTGCTTGACTTGTTTAAATAATCAAAACTGCTGACAGTCTTGTTTTTGACAAAAAGTGATAGTCTACATATAAGCCACTTTGTCAAAATTTGTTGTGTTTTATTTTAGCATATTTTTCCAAAAATAAAAATACCTGGTTAAAATATAAAGAAAGTTATAGTTCTTTGTGTATTTTCACATAGTGTTGTGGAAAGATTAAAGCACCAGAAATACATACATATTCAATTTTCCTAACTAAAGACTTCAGCTAACTGTAAAATATATACTTTTCTTTATTGATATTGAGTCTATCCATGTAGCTGTGACTGTTCTGGAACTCTCTACATAGATCTCACATGTACATTGATCCTTCGGCTTCTGCCTCCCATGTGGTGGGATTACAAACATGTTCTACCATCCCACCAAGCCTTTTTTTTAACCTTATAAGCTATCTAATTTAATAAATGCGCAATTGTATCTTAATGCAATTTCAACTTACTCACCACCCTTCTAAACCCACAATTGTCATTCAATTTCAAATCAGAATATTCATTTTCACTAGTGGCAATTTACTCATTGCATATATATATTGCACTTACCCAGTAGTAATGTCAGAATTGAAACCAATGACATTTATGTGTACATTTATTTTTGGCACATAGACAATACCAACCTGTAAATTGAAATGCGGATGGAAAGAGAACGTGTATTCCAGCACTGTGAAAGTCAAACATGATGCCAAAGTAAAGAGCAATGCTTCCGAAAATGGAAAATGCATTCACGAAAGTCCAGTAAGAAGTATCCAAGCCAATCTGTGGGAGACCAGAGAAAAACAAGAGCATTCACTTTCAGATGTTCAAAAGAAAGCCCGGTCAAAGAACTTGAAATGGAAATTTGGCAATTTCAGCATGGTTTGGCTTGAATTGTAAATAATCAGAAGCCAAACTAACCTCAACTCAGGCAGGACAGTGGAAATGAGGCAAAGAATGAGTGATCTAGCTATGTAAAGTGACAGAGGCTCTGAGAATAAACTGTGTGGTCAGCCTAGGCACAGAAATGCAGGTCCCAACAGACATGGGTTACAGTCAAGGAAAGCCATGTACCTGGAAATTGACCGTTATCACTAGAGCTGAGGCCACTGTGACTGCAAATGACTGGTAGTCTGAAGGCGCCTCTCCATCCTGTCCTACTGTTTGCAAGTAAGCTCCAAGTGGTATGAAGAAGAGGATCATCGATGTCAAGACCCCATGCAGCAAGCTGACGAAGAACCTTTTATAGTTGAATAGCAAGTCTCTTTGTCCCACTACATACAGTCCAGGGAATCGGAGGCTTAGTTTGTCACTCACATCCTAAGGGGAGAACAAATCAGGGAGATGCATTATGGTCCGTCAGAAGTTGATAGATTAATTCTCAATTATCAAGATACCTTTCTGATAAGATAATTATTGCTGTCAGATAAAATATAATCTCGGAACTAAATACATAAATTTGGTGAGTAATTTACTTTCTAAATTCAGTTATTGATAACAAAGACAGACTCTCAGGTATCTGAAAGGAGCCTATAAATTTTCTTGCTAAGGAGCTCAGCCAGTCACAGAAATCCTCTTTTCTATTTTCATTTGCATGTTTATATGATATACATGTATTATGTTTGTATGTATACATGCGTGTGGGATTGCTCTTCTACCTTACTATTTTGAGACTGGGTCTCTGAACTCAGAGATTACCAAGAGGGCTAGTCTAGCTTGCTCTGGAGATTCCCAGACTCTACACTCTGAGGCTGAGTTACAGACAGGCCACTATGCCCGTCTGACATTTTGGGTAGAGTCTGAAGATCTGAACTTTGGTTCTTTTGCTTGTGTGGCAAGCCTTTCAGCCACTGAACCATCTCATAAAAAGCTTTTGTGTGAATGACAAGATCATGCCCAGTGGTTGCCTGGCTGATAGCGGAGTCGTTTTATGATTTACTCAGAATAAGGTAAAGCTAGCAGAATATGTTAATATGCTTGCTGTGAGCTCTCTGGTAGGCAGTGGGACCGTCCAGAGAATCTCCCGCCCCAGCCCACGCTTCCTACCTGGTCGAGCAGCCCCATGAGGAGCACCGGCAGGCTGGAGTACAGCACGTTGTACAGGGTGATGAACCAGTCTTCATACGCCGTCTAAAGAGGAGGACAGAGGGTCTATCAGTTACAAAAACAGATGGCTGGCCTGCCTTTCTAAGTGGGACTGCCCCAGTCAGATGATCTTCAGATGAAGATGTCTGTCTGAGGAACAGCTCTTGACCCACCCCAGTGGAAAGCATGAGTTCATTTCTATACAATCATTCAAATCGCCAGTATTTCCTCATCTCCTCTAATGTGTATTTGTGTGGGAAGGTTCCAGTAAAATTTTGGGAAAAGACACTGTTCTGTTGATCAGTGTTAGAGAAACAGGTCAGTGATCTATATATTTTTAAAAATAACTTTTACTCTTCAGAAGAACTTTATTGTGAGAGTTGTAGGCATGTGGCTAGAAGCAGCCACTATTAGTATGGGAAAGAGGGGAAGTAATCTATATTTTTATACCACTTTGTTAATGAAGTGTACTGAAAACAGAACTGAGATATTTAAAACATTTTTTTCAGTATTAAAAAATCAGTATTATCAAAATTTTTACTTTCATTTTTCAAGGGCAGCATTTATATTAAAACATTTTATAAAATAATGTGAGTGAAAATAAAATATGTAAAGGACACTCTTTAAGGTGGGATGGAGGGAATGGGTTTACTCAGGACCAGAACTATGTGCAATCCTGTCTAGACACACAGGGAGAGCCTCCACTGCTCTGAGTCACCCCTCAATCTCAACCCAAGGCTCTTTTGACCCCACAACATAATGGTTACACAGAAGGTCAGGAACTTACAGGCACTGACAAATATACAGGAAAGAAATTAGTTTTGTTTTTAGAACCAGCATCTCATTCTTGTAAGAGCTCTCCTCAAAAAGTGATATTCTTTTTACCTGTGCTGAGTAGCCGTTGAAGAAGGAGTACCAGAAATGTACCAACGTAAATGCGAAGTTTTTGTAAAAGAAGTATCGCAGGAACTTGCACATCCTTATGTAAGACCACCGGCCATGTACCAGCAGCAACCTCTGCAGGTATCTGAACTGAGCAAAGGAATAGTCACTGGACATGACAGCTTGCATCCCTTCTTGTCCGCTTATTCCAACACCAATGTGGGCAGCTATGGGGGAGGGAGAAGATGCAATGGGTCAGAAGCTGCTTTGAAGAACCAGCATTAAAACGATTTGGAACTTTCCACAGCAAAGCAAATGACAACAATACATACAAAGTATTTCGTTCATCATCTCTGATGGCCAACTCAAAGAGGTACAAGTTTGCTATGCAGCATATAAATATAGAACCTCCATAAAGCTTATGAAAGGATTATAGGTAGGTGGTGAATTACACTTGGATTATCTGCCTTCTTCATAAGTCACTTTTCCCACGCACAGAGTGAGCCTCAGGTACCCATATATATTCTGCATCTAGGCCTCCTGGGCCACAGTTGAGTCAGCTACATTGTGATCTGCATTAATACTGCAATTTTGGCTCTTTCTCCTTTTGTCCCACCCTTGTTCTAACTGGAGAAGATAGGAGAGCAAAGAAATCTACATTTTTCAGATTCTAGTCCAGCTAGCATCTCACTGTGAATTAGGGACACTGTTTAGATGTCGAAAGGTAACTGCAAAGGTTTCTCAACTGAGAAGTTCCTCAGAGGGTCCCTGAGGTAGAAACTTTTCTAAGTGAGTGGCCCAGAGGTTAGGTTAGTCTTCCTATAGGTATCTAGTTACCTAATCCCTTGAATTAGTTGTTGCCAAATGTACCCCCAGAGCTCTATTTCTTATAGTGAATTCTAACTGATAGAAAACCCAGGCTGGACCAATCAGCCACTTTGGGATTCTGGAATCAGCAGATGTTAGTATGTTAGAGTCTAGGTTTTTACGAGGTATTTTTTTCATGTAAGTGTATATGGCATGCATGCATGTGTGAATGCTCGCACATGGATGGTTTACCTGTGTGTGCAGGTGTATGTTCATACTTCACTTGAGTATGTGTGCACCTGTAGAGCTCTGCTCAAAGGTGATTGATACTGGGAATCCTCAATCACTCTCCCACCTTGTTGTTGTAAGTCTAGGTCTCTTGACCCAGAGCATGCCATTAGAGCTGGTCTGGCAGGTCAACTTGCTCTGGGGATTGCCAGACTCTGTCTTCCAGGGCTAGAATTGCAAGTAGTTTAACACATCTGCCCAATAGTTTTACATGAGATCGGGAATCCAAACTCTGGTCCTTTTGTTTGCAGGGCAAAAGCTTTAACAAACTCAATCCTCCCCTAGTCCTACTAGGTAAATTCCTGAGTTATAGAATGGTTATATGTCATTCTGAAGATCTCAGAAGAAGATCTCAAAGAAATAAAGAAAGAGGGAGAAAGATGGATTAACAGACAGTGGAGAAGGAGAAGGGCAGACTAACAGTGGAAGGGGAGCAGGACAGATTAATAGACAGTGGGTTTCCCAGATAATTCTAGGTTCTAAATTCAGTGTTTTCTTGAAGACTGGTTTCTTAGCCACAGTAAGTCATCTTTATATGAGATTTAAAATTTTTTTTTTTTGAGATAGGGCCTCATGTAGCCCTGACTGACTTTTCACTGTGTAATAAGGATGACCTTGAACTCCTGATGCTTTTACCTCCATCTTCTGAGTGCTACAATTAGACAAGCACCACCCTGTCCCATTTATGCAGATCAGGGATGAAGCCCAGGGCTTTGCGAATGATGGAAAAGGACTCTACCAAAGAGCTATGTCCCCAGCCCCTTTATATCCTAATATACTTTTAATCTTAAATGAGCCCCCCTCCACTTAAGATAACTAATTCTGTCTCCCAATAACTCTAGTAAAAGAGTTCTGACAAGCCTTCAACAACTTTCAAGGACCACTATGCCGTGCTCAGGGAAGGTTTCCAAATGGATGAAAAGTCAGTTTTATTCATCCTTCCAACAGGCATTAATAACATTTTCAAGTTGGAGAATTAGAGATTGTAGCCAGGTACTAAATATCATGAATGTAAACAGCAACGGTATATCATTTAGAGAATATGTTCAGAGTACACTGTTGACTATTACCCCAACCCTGACTGCCAACTCTACAATTTCCAACTAGAAAAGGCCTCAAAATCCTGTCCCAGTTGTGCACACAAAGTCTGGAAAATTCAAAATGTTACTAGCAACTTGTCCAAACCTATGTTTTCAATTATACCTTGCAGCTCTAAAAAAAAATATTAGAAGTTGCATCTCATTTAGTTACTTGTGATCTTTTTCAAAACACATAAATCATTCTCATGACTAGTTGTGTTTGCCAGACTGCTCACTTACCAAACCCTCTTTCTTTTTTGAATAAGTCATAGAGGGGAATGGTGAGATTCCCACTGTGCTGTCAAGGCTAGGCTGGGGGATGCTATCCCATGGCCTGGCCCCTAGACCTTTAGCCTTCATAGAGATTAGGGTAATGTGTGAAATGAACATTGGCACAGCAGGCAACATAGTTTTCTTCTAAAATCTAGATACAGACACATAAATTTTCCTGACTTTCCAAGTACAATCTCATATCTCCACTAGTGGACAGCTCTATAATTCCCTAATAAAGTGATGACTTCCTTAAGGCTTTCTGTCTTTATTTCATCCCTCTTATGGTTCATCTGCTTTCCTGGTGCCTAAGATCAAGGACAGACCATACACATCCAGCTCATTTCCACATCACCCCATGTGAGACAGGAAGAGGGCAGACTAACAGAGTAGATTTTTGTAAGGGTCAGAAACATGCTGGCTGTTTCTTCAAAACTTTACTGCTAAACATGATACATTACCCATGCCTAAATTGCACTCTGCCTTTTCTTCCTATCAATATTTTTTGGGATGAATGTAAGTGCATCTGTATAAGAAGGAACTTGGGTGTGTGTGCCCATGGAGGGCCAAGGGCAACATCAGGAATCATCCTGGATTGCTTTACCTCTTTATTGCTTTGCTCTGGGTTTTCCCATGTTCTGCTCTCAAGGGTAGAACTATAGGCAGCCACCATTTCTGCCCAGATTTTTTACTTGGGTTCTGGGGATCTGAGCTGAGTTCCTTTTGATTGCAAGGGGAAGGCTTTAACCTCTGAGCCACCTCCCCAGCCTTGCCAATCATCCTTTATGCAGCAGAAAGCTTTTACAAAGTTAGAAAAAGACAGATACTATATGAATAAATTCATAACTTCTAAGGCAACGTTAGTTTCTGCATTTTCACCCCAAATACATGTTCTACAAATTATAGAAAAAAACAATAAACACATTTTAAGTAACTTAGGAAAAAATGGATGAGGCTACTATGTTGACTTTATTCTCCCCTTTTGCCAACAAATGTTGAATTCAGAGAGGAACAAAAACCGTCAAGCCTAACCACACAATAAAATGACAAATCATCAAGGCAAGTCTCCATTTCCTCCCCCATGTCTTCCCTTCTAAATATCTATAAGCATATATCCCACCTGAATCAATGGTTACCCTTTTGGCACAGGCCATTACAATTATGTTTGGGGAGCATCATGGATACCCGACTAGAGTGAGCTGCAGAAGGATGACACAGATTCAGACAGGATACGACATTGGTGTGGTAGGACAGGGACATGCATAAACAGTGGAGAGGATTTAAGCTGGCAGTGGAGACAGATATATGCACTGAGTAAAAAAGCAAGAAGACATACGTCATATAGATGACTCCTGTTGAGGAAGATAAAGTTGGAATATTCTTAGCATATGCCAAGGAGGAGGAGGAGGAGGAGACTCTAAGAAGAGAAAGAGATGAATTCGTGAGTCATAAAACATGCTGAATTAAAGTCTACTTATATGCTATGCATTTAAACTACCAAGCACAACAGGTCCTGCAGATGTGGTAATTCATCTTTTTTTTTTTTTTTTTTAATGTGTGCCTGTGTATGTATGTCTCTGTGCGTGTTAGAGGATACTGTGTGTGGCTGTGGCGGCCCAAGGATGACTTCGTGAATCACCCTGGATTGTTTCTGCCTCCTATATGCTTTGCTCTAGTGTTTCCCAGGCTCTGCCTCACAGGTTCAGAAGTACTGGTTGCCACCATTTCTGAGCTCAGGGATTTCTGTTTGCAAGGCAGAGGTTTAACCCCTGAGTCATCTCTCCAGTCCAGTAATATGGTAGCTCATCTTAACAGTAGCAAGAGTAGTATCACAGGGCTAGAGATGACAGTGGAGACCAGTTTCTTATTTTCACATGAGAAAATGGGCCTGATCATAAACAGGAGATGAGCAGTAGAAAGAGAACCAGTATTCATGTCTCACTAGTTCAGATTTTTTCATTACTTAAGTGGAGCATCTCTAATTCAAAATTCCAAAATGCACCCCCCCTGCAAAAAAAAAAATCAATGCATAACTGTCTACAATGGAATCTCCAAAATCTGAAACACTTTGGTTCTAAGCACTTTGGATAATGGAAATTCCACCTGCTCCTCTCTGATGATGTAGAAAGGAAACAGCACCAGGACTCAGATGTGAGGGAAAAGACCACAAGTTTGTTCTGCAAGTTCTAACCTCAGCACAGCCATAGTTCTATGTGACAGAACCCATTCTTCAGTGGTGAGTATCAAGGGTCCTCACATGAGCCTTGATAGTGTGTGGGGGAGACAGGGCTAGTGGTAGGACTTTCCTTCAGAACTAAGCATGTGTAGGTGAGAGAACAATGCTATTTTCCAGTCAACTACCTTAGAGAATTCAGTATTTAAAGTGTAATGTTATTTTACCTTTATAAAACTTATAAATATTAAGATTTTAACAAGCCCTGGAAAATATGGGGGAAGTAGCCAGAGGGAAAAGACTTGACTGAATATAGGAAAAAGTAGGGAACAATGATAACGTCACTGGATAGAACTCATTTTTCTGCTTGACTTCAGTGAGTGTCACCAACAAGCCTGCACGTTCCTGCTGTATAAAGGGAGAGTGACAGGCACAGGCATGGGAAGATGCCTTCCCTCATCCTGCTTTCTTCCTTTTTTTTCTTTTCTTTTTTTTCTGTGTGTGAGTATGGGTGCGTGTAGATGTGTGGGTCTGTGTATTGGAGGGCAGTGTGGATGCCCAAGGGTGACATCAGGAATGATTCTGGATTGCTCTACCTCCTCATTTCTTGGTCCTGTGATTTCCCAGTCTCCTCCCTGCAGAGTGGGAAGTACAGGCCACTGCCATTTCTGCCTGACATTTTTACGCGGTATCCGGAATTCCCAACTTGGGTCCTTTTGCTTGCAAGGCAAAGACTTAACCCCTGAGCCATCTCCAGCTCGATGCCCGCTTTCTGTAAGTCACAGAAATGGCATCTGGAGTCGCAACCTCCAATATATTCCCGCCATTTCTCCTCTCTGGCCAGGTGGGCCTTGCAGGCTCTCTCCTGGGCACAACTCACTTTTTATCATGTTCACGTCATTGGCCCCATCTCCAATGGCCAGCGTGATGGCTTTCTTGTACCTCTTCACCAGGTCCACCACCATAGCCTTCTGTTTGGGGGTGACGCGGCAGCAGATGACAGCGCTGCACTCGCAGGCCAGGTCCACGAAGTTCTTCTGCCTCTGCTCTTTCTTGGCTTCCAGCCTTCTCTTACTTTGGGTTCGCATTCGCCGCTCTTCTTCTGTCCTTGGGAACTTTAGCTTCAAAATATTACTTCTCTTGGTCTTCTTCTCCAGAAGTATTTCATTCTGTGACATTGAAGGAAGAAAGCATTGAGATCACTTCAGTTTTTCTACCAAGAGCACCATTCCCAAGAACCAAATTCTAAAAAGTTTATAGATTATCTGTTACTGATTACATTGTTAAAAAAATTTACTAGAAAATGCAAAAGTCTACAAGGAAGAAATTAACTTTCTGTTAATGAATGTGCTAGGATTTACATTTGGAATAATTCAGATATCTTTCACTATCAAGACTCAAAACTTGGAGAATCATACTTGCATTTATAGTCCAAGATTTTGAGACTGGGGCACTGATCAATATGCAAAGCCATTTAGAATTGGCCCCAAATGAACTTGTTTTATTGGAGTCAAGGTGTAAACCCACATTATTGATACTTACCAACCATACTAATGTACCAACCATACTAATGATATGTACCAACATGTCACTGACACACACCAATCACATTTACTGATACACACCAACCACACTACTGATACATACCAACCATGAGCCTGTGATTATCAAGGCTCGGTTCTCTCCAGGTGGAAAAAAGGGCTCAGACACAGGTGGTGCAAATTTTGCATAGACTCCACTTCTGTTTCTCTGGTTTTCCATCCTAGTGTGAATAAGAGAACTGGGGGAAAAGAGAGAAGGGAATTTATTTAAGTAGTCAAAACACAAGCCCATCAGAGGCTCTAAACAGTAATTTTGACAGCATTTTTAAAATTCTGTGTGCAATTCAATAGTGTTGGGTGTATTCAGTTTGTGCAGTCAGTTTACCTTGCAAAACTCACTTTCTTTGTGACTGGTCTATGTCGCTTAATGTCTTCAAGATTTATCAGTATTATAAATTGTCATAATTTATCTCCTGTTTAAGTGATATTCTAAAGGATGGATATACCACCTTTTGCTTATCCAACTCATACGTATGTATGCACACTTGGGTTGTTTTCTTCACTAGGTTGCTGTGAATAGTGTTATTACTATGAACACAGGTGTGTGCAATTTTTCAAAACTCTGCTTTCAGTTATATTGAATAAATAACTAGAAGTAGAGTTGCTGAATGATATGATAATTCTGTTTTTAATGTGTAGTTTTTCATAGTGGCTATACCATTTATTTTCATCTCCATCAATGACATTTCAGTTTCTCCATACCTTCACCAACACTTGTTACTTTCTTTTTTTTTTCTTTGTGATCATTCAGAAAGAGGTCATCTCTCTCTGCAGTTTTGATTTATACCTTCCTAATAATAAGAGATACCAAGCACTTCCATGTGCTTCTCAGCCATTTGTGTATTCTCTGTGTAGAAATATCTTCTCTGAGTTCTGTACTTATTTTTTCTAAACTGGTGACATATATTATTTCTGTATCTTGAAGGGCTCTTAGTACTCTGCTACTGGCCAAAGACAGAAGATACAGTTAATGGTGTGTTCATGAACAACAGAGGAAGGAAGTCATGACCTGAATTTTAATACTCTAGTTACTATCCAATGAATAAAAAACCTCTTATGTCCATATAAACAAAATTTTATCTGCTTTTGGAAAAATTCTCAATGCTTAAATTATTGTAACACTTTCATGTGATGAAAAAGTCAGCCATGGGATTTTATTTTTTGAAATGATTCACTGAATTTGTGTGTCATCCTTGTGCCGGGCCATGCTAATCTCTGAATTTTAGTCTCTGTGCTGCTGAAGTGGGCACAGCCATGGGACTTTAGGGTGGATGAGTCCTTCAGTGTATATTGCCCAGTCTCTGTTCATTTTCCAAATATGGACATCCAGGCAGAGAGAGGTGATATGATTTGCTCCTTACAGCAAGATCATGGAAAACTAGAATGGAATGAGGACTTAAGCTTCCCCCTCAGCCTGAGGCTTTCTCTGTTCCACACATACAACTGTTATTCTTAACCTTCACAGCAGATATCTCAGCCTTGATATTGATTATTTTGTGTCAGCGAATTCATTTTTGTGTGTGATTTTCTATGGTAGAAGCATACATTTTGAAAGGTGTAAAGTATCTGCGGATGCTCAGTCCTATTCAGGACACGTAAACTATCTTCCATCCCAAGGCTCAGGGAACTCTGCAGAAAGGGGGAGGTAAGAATGTAAGAGCCAGAGGACAGGGAGATAATGTCAGACGTAGTTTAAGTCAGGGCTGTGGTACCAAGAACTCAATACAACACTGTCCTACTTCCACTAGACCTCTACAATAACCTGCCTAACAACACTTTGCCATGGAACAGAGAAGATCCCATCAGACATGACACTACTGTGTGGGACTGTATGAGACTGGTGCCAGACAAAAAGAGAGGAGAGCCTTTATATTCTACAGTCTACTGGCCTGGGGTGTGCCCAAGCACTAAACTAGTGCAGGCATCCTAGAGGTAATCCAGTTGTACATGTAGAAAGATGTGGGGAACAGGAAGTGTGGGAAGGGATGCGGGTGGGGGTAGGTAATGGGCAATGAAAACATACAAGTGCATGGCTAATACAATTTAAAAATAAAGTTAATACAAGTACACACACACACACACACACACACATATATATATATATATCCCTTGCTCTTCCCCCAGAAACCAGTAGGATCCTCCTCCCTTGTTGCACCAACCAGTCTGCCACTGCCAAGGATCCCTGAAGGCAGAATCGACACCCATTGAGAACCATTGGCTAGAAGATTAGGAATTTATTATCCCTCTTCCACATGAATTCTCACTTTCAAGTTAAAAACGAGTGATTTCAATAAATCACTTGAAGACTAGGGGAGAAAAACACATGAAGTTACCTATTCAAATCATTTTCTAGGAATCATTTTCTAGAACCATCTAGAGATAGGACTTATCTCTCCATAAGAAGAAAGTTGACTCAGTACATGACTATAAAATTTGCTACTTGCTTAAATTTTATCTTTAATTTAACTTAGGGCCTAATTGCTAATGCTTTCAAAAGAGAGCCCAGACATTTGTTAAGGCCCCTGTCTATAAAAAGTAAACAAAACCATATGGCGCTTAACCAAATGACTTGCAATCAAAAACTATTTAAGTAAGCACAGTAAGCACCTGTTTGTCGCTGCTACTTTAAAAACCTACAAGCTCTCAGAGGCATAGTCTATGTGCTTTTATTCAAATTGAAGCAATTTAGTTCATAAGGGTACTGATTCTATCTAATTCAGCAGAGTGCCTTAAGGCACTGGACTGATCACAGTGGCTACAGCATCATCATCAGAAAGAACCAGGAACTCGCTCATCATATAGGAGTCCCAGCAGATATGTGTGTTAACAGCTGGATTTGACCTTGTGCCATCCTTTGACAGGTTCAGAAGCTTTCTAAATAAGGGAACTGTCAAACCAGTGGTAAGCACATCATGGTGTCGTTTATAGGTTTATAACAAAATAGACAGTTTCTTCAGTATGAATGTCCCAGCATAAGTCACGGTTTGAAATATCTAGCCCACCCTTTTTAGTTAATAGACTTACAGTTGAGCTGCCTACATAACACCACTGAAATTTTTCTTTTGGGATTTTTTTTTTTTTTTGCCTCTGCCTCCTATTTAAAAAAAATCCCCAAGAAAAGGCAAAACCATAAACGTAATTCATACTAATTTGCTAGTGATGGGGCTGGGGAGATGGGTCAGTTGGTAAAGTGCCTGCTACTTGCATGAAGACCTGAGTCTGGATCCTCAGCTCCCATGTAAAAAGCTGTGCATGGTGTGTACACATGCAATCTCACTGCTGGTGGGCATGTACATAGGAGCCCCCCCCGGGGCTCACTAGCCAAACATTCTAGTTGAATCAATGAGCTCCAGGTTCGGTCAGAGGAAATAATAAGAAAATAATAAGGTGGAGAATGCTTGAAGAAAAGAACTGATATCAACTTCTGGTTTCCACATGCACCTCCACACACACGCACACACATGAAATGTATACACTTCCACAAGCAACAATTTGCCAGTGATACCGCAGCCTCACTTTCTTTTTCAGCAGGACAAATGAGCACTGCAGATTTCTAAGGAATACAGAAGAATGGGTCCTGAAAGATTTCTTTAAGTTTTCTTTAAGAATGAAATCTGCCCAAAAAGAGGATAAACCATAACATGGAACTGCCTGCTGCTGTCCTGTTGCTTTCTTGGATCATGGTGAAAGTGTCCCACACGCACAGTCTGCATTCTGCACCCAGTGTTGACTTTGTGAAAAAGAGCTGCATGTATGTACATGGCAGCTGCCATGCCACAGGCCACTCACTACTCACTTGATATCTTCTCCATAGCAAATAGTGGTGTCTTCTGTCAGAAGCTCACAAGCAAAGCCTATGTTCTCAGCAGTTTCTGCAACAGATAAAATTAAGTGTCATTCCTACTTTATCTTAAACGTGTTGAGTGTCCCTTATCTGAAAAGTTTGGGGCCAGAAGTGTTTGCAATTTTGGGTTGTGAAGTGTTTGCGTGCACACAATGAGGTATCTGGAGGATAGGCCCAAGTCTAAGTAGGGAATTTACTTGTCTCATATCTACCTTAGTCACACAGCCTATAGGTAGCTTTGTACAGTCCTTAAGTACACGTGCATTTTGGCCATAACCTTTGTCATGAGATCAGGTGATGGCATGTCAAGGTTGAAGAGTTTCCAATTTTGAGTATTTCGGAGATTTTTTCAGATTAGGGCTATTCAACTTTAACATTCTTAAACTCACAAACACAGCCAAATTCAATCAAATATGTTTCCCCCCTATAACAATATACAGAAACCATACTATTTTAAAAAATGGCTGGAAAGATAGCTCAGAGGTTAAAGTCTCTGTCTCGAAAGCAGAAGGACCGAGTTTGGATCCCAGATACCATGTAAAAAATGTTGGGTGGAAATAGCCTGCACTTCTGGCCCTGGAAGGCAGAAGCTGGGAAACTCCAGAGCAAAGCAAATAAGAGGCAGAGCCATCCAGGATAATTCCTGGTAGGACCCTTGGGCCTCCCCAGGCACACACATTCAAGTGCCCTCTGGTACACACATACAAAAAAAAAAAAAATCCCTTTCTCTGTAGTGAAATAAGTGAAACTCAAAATCTTATTTGAGATACTTTTAATAATCATTTGTGCTATATTAACAAGTATAGAAGTGGGTTATGTAATGAATAACATTCATTAAAATACTAACATAGACCATGTGATTCAATTGCTCTATTATGGGCCGTGGGAAGGGTAACCGTCTCTCTTAACACATGGAGCTCCTACTTCAATGTATTTTCCCCCTTTTCCATTATCACTGTTTGTTATTTACTAAATGCTAGGACTGTGCATCCCTTAACTTGGAAGGGTGCATAACCCACTGATGATGTCAGAACAAGAGACACAATCTGACTTGCTGAGTGAGGCTTAGGGAATAAAACATCGATGCCGAATCGCAGCTCAGTTGTCTCTAAATTAAAACGCTAAAATTTTATCTGAGGTATGAATTTTCATTACAATTTTCGGGACATATAATGGGCAGGAAAAAGAAAGTGGTTATTGTCTCTGGTCTGGACAGACAGGGACGAGAGCCTGACCTTTGCAGGAAAGGCGCTCACATCTGGCTGGGGAGATAAGACTCACTGCAATCCACAGGACAAACCCAGGAGCTGAATTCTAAGGAATGAGTCGTGCTGCTGAGGGAGTCTAGGGAAGGATGGGGCAGGGTGGGCAGGAAGAAGAGGTAGGCTGGAGAAAGACTCTCCACCCCAGCAGGATATAATGTCGGCGAAGGACATCATGGGCTGAGGAGGCAGCAGTACAGATAACTGTAGACGTCCCCCCACAGGATCCCTGAGCAGCTAGGTGTCCCCCACAGGATCACTTACCCTTTTTGTCTCCAGTCAGCACCCAGATCTTAATGTCAGCTTTTGCAAGTTTTGAAATGGTTTCTGGAACTCCATCCTGGAGCTTGTCTTCGATAGCTGTAGCTCCCAAAAGCTGGGGTGGGAATTACATATAAAAAAGGAATCAGCACATGAAAATTGACTTTAAAAATAGTTTGTCAACCTTCAAAAGGAAGGGCTAGCGGTGTACCGCGATTGGCATGTGGTCAGCACCATCAGAGAATGCTACTACGGGGCACACTTAACAAACCAAAGCAACCAAAAGCATGTTTCCTAAAGGATTAATTAATTTACCAAACAGCAAGAGCAAGGTGCAGGGCCTCACGCCTGGAATCCTAACAGGATTCAGACCAGGCTAGGCCATATAGTGCCAAATCAGCCCAGTCTAACAAAGTAAGATACTATCCCAAAAAGACAGTAACAGAAGTTTGAGCACAAAAAGATGTTGCAGGTGTTTGTACATTTGCTGCTTTAAACATTCATAGGCCAATTTCTCTGGCTAACTGGCAAGACCACCTTTCTGTTGAATGTCTCCCACCAATTTAAATTCCAGACTACTCAGTATTCAAGTTTGAAACATTTCACTTAAAAATATCTTTTTTCTTGCTGCAAACTTTTTCACAATATAAATTGCTTCAGTGATTTTCGCAGTCAAATCATTAAATACTATTTTGCTCTTATTTACATATAAAATGAATCTTAAGTGATGTAGCAGTTTTACATATTGTGCTAGTTAGACACAGGTGTCAACTTGACAATTGCAGGCTGAGCTCTGTGAAGAATGGATAGTGAAGGCAAGCCCTAAGCAAACCTTCAGGAGACTGTCTAATTGGTGGGCAAGCCCAGCCCATGGTGGGTGGGACTATTCTCTGGGCAGGTGAATTAGATGGGGGAGGGGGCTGGTAAGGCCAGTGAATTTCATGAACACGAGTCCTATGACATACTTTCTTAGCTGGTTGAGTGAGTAGATGGATATGGTATGGCCAGTTTCCTTGGCCCCTGGTGTTGGCATGAACTCTCCTGCCAAGCTAGACTAACAATTTTAATACAACAACCATAAGCCAGAACAATACTCTTGGTCCCCTAAGCTGTTTGGTCATGAATTTACTGATAACAAGCAAGCAAACTGAGACAAATGTCAACTTGACAACTGAAACCTGGACCTTTGAGTATACCTATGAAGAATTGGCAAGGCAAGTCTATGGGACATTATCTAAGTGATATGAGAAGACCAAGCCCATAGTAAGTGGGACCATTCCTTGAGCAGACAGATAAGATGGAGAGTTGACTGGGTCTGGTCGACTGGCAAGCTAGACAGTGTATGCTCCCCCACATTCCTTGAGCAGATAGATAAGATGGAGAGTTGGCTGGGTCTGGTCGACTGGCAAGCTAGACAGTGTATGCTCCCAACCCCCAACAACTCCTGTGGGTGTGGTGCAGTCATTTCCCTTGACCTCTGCTGGTAACTCTCCTGCCATAATGGACCAAAACCTGAAACTGCGAACATGAAGAAAACCCCCTTGTTTTTCTAAGTTGCTTGTGTTATATATTTCTCAAAGCAATGGAATGTAGACTGAGCCAAGTGAAATAAAAATAATTGAATTATATTAGAATCACCCCAGAACTTTTTTTTTCTCTTTCCAGTGTGGTGGTGCATATACAATGGTGCATGCCTGCAAATCCCAGAACTCTGGAGGCTGAGGCAGGAAGAGCTACTCAAGTGTGAGGCCCTACTGGACTATAGAGTGAATACCAGGCCCCATCCAAGGTGACAAAAGCAAGACTCTATACTTAGGCTGTGGACATGGGTCAGAGGTTAAGACTATCTTGCAAGCAGAAGGACCTGAGTTTGGATCTCAGATCCCACCTAAAAATGCCATAGAAATGGCAGCAACCTGCTGCTTTTGGATTCCTTCTGAGTGAAGGGCCTCCATAGGCACACACAGTGCCCTCGGATACATACACACAAAATAAATAAATAAATAAATAGATAGATAAATAAATAAATAAATGAGATTTTTAAATGACTATCCTATAAAAAGGTTTTTCTCTTTTGGTTCCTATGTTGGCAATTTTGCTCCATGATCAACAAAAGTGGTTCAAATCCCGTGGCTCCTTGTACGGATTTCAGTCATGGAAGCTGGAGCTATATGCATGAGTTCAACAATGTAATGAGGAGCTCAATTGTGTTAGAAAAAGCTAGGAAGGCAGATACTCACAATCAAGTCTTTCTCGATCTCCTCATATACTTTATCCAGAGCTGCATCCCGGTTGGATGAGGCTACGCTTGCGGCCATAAACTTTTTATTCCATTCTGCAAATTCTTTCTCTTCAATTTCCTTGTAGCACAGAACCAAGGTTCTTAGAGTTTCATTTGCAAAGATCTGTTGAATAAGAAAGCCCACCCATGCAAAGAACAGTTAACTCCATGCGGATCAAGCTTGAAATGTTACTTTCAAGTAAAATACTAAGAATTGGAAAAGGGACCTATGAAATATGAAGGATTGGGCCTGTAAAGGTAGCTCAGTAAGTACGATACTTGTGCAAAAACTAGCCAATGTGAAATTGATCCCCATAAGTTCACATGGTAGAAGAAGAGAATCAACTTCCAAAGGTTATCCTCTGACCTCTACCCTTGCAAACCATGGCATTCATGTGTACCTCTCTCTCCCCTCTGTCTCTCAAATAAATGAATATTAAAAAATAAAGGATCCTATACAGAGATTAACATTTGCTTTATAATAGATTCTTTTTTTCTAGCATTTCTAGGTTCCCAAGACTGTATTTCTAGTATCCAAATTAAAAAGGCAGAAAGTCTATCTTCGTTATAAATCAAGTAACTGGACTGAAGAATGTTCTTAATGACAAAGAAAAAACAAAAAACAAAAAACAGGGGCTGTAAATCATGCTGTGCACAGAGAGCCTGTACCTTTGTAAGTTGCTCACATAAACTGTGCCATAAGATCAACTGTGTGTTCTCAACTAACATTGATACTGAAACCAATTTGAAAATCCATGAGTCACTATGAAAGCTCAGATCAAACATGTTAATGAAAAAGAATATCCTGAAAATTTCCTGTGGTGAACAGATTTAATCCCTTTTAGACAGCATTGATATCAGCCAATAAAGTTCTTTCTCCTCCTCCTGGTTACCTCTAGCTAAGACAGTAGACTTGATGCAACCAAGTGTTCATTTTCAAAGCTTCTTTGGTTGGTTCTGCATTGGGTTGATTAACCAGGCACTGTTTTCAGAACTCATTCATTGCCCATGCTCTAGCATCAACACATAATTTGAAGGTGTGACCCAACTCAGTAAGCACATTTATCAGACTCCTCTCTGACAGACCTTTGCCTGACTCTAAACCTCAGTGGATTCCTAAAGGGAAGAAGCCACTTTTCTAAAGTACTTATCCAGTGCAGGGAACTAAACAAAAGGCTTTCTTTTGCAATATGTGACCATAGGAGGAATTTTTCCTTCACTCTTTCCCACATGGGATTAATGGTTCCTATCATATACTAAGTAACTTTCCGAAGGACATTAGTTCAGTGAAGAGGCAAATAGAAACACAAGTTCTAATGGATTTGGACCTCACTGACATCATATCGAGCTAAATAGAACTGGTGGGAAATGCCCAGGGTGCAAGACCCACAAACATGCTAGTAGCTGTAACATCACTGGACCACGTGCATAGCTTTCTAACAGGAGGAAGCATTTTGAAGCAATTAAGACTGGGCTGGGTTACTAACAAAGATATCAGAACTCAGAAATCCAAACATTGCTTCGTTATTGCGGCTTACAGCAATGTTTTCTTTTCATTTGAGAAAGAGAAAAAGAACATGGGATGCACGGGTGCAGGTTAGAGGATAAATTTCAGAAGTTGACGCTGTCCTTCCTTTCATCATGTGAGCTACAGTGGTAGAACTCAGGTCACCACATGTGGGCACAGGTGCCTTTACCCTCTGGGCCATCTCACTGGCTCATGGAATGCTTTTGTTCCTTCACTGTACACCTAGAATTTGGTGGAATTCTCAGACACCATAAATATCTGAAGATCATAGTTTAATACAGCTGTCTCTTGCTCAAGGTCATTGAAATAGGGAGAATCCATGTTCCCCTGCCTGAGTCCTGCAATCCAGGATCTCATTTCCTAGGATGCAGAGGCAGGGATGAAGCGAGACCGCAGCTGACCATGTTCCCACTTGGGTGCTGATTTCTACCCAGGATCACTAAAGCCAGGGGAGGGTCAGCAGTTAGCATACAGCTTTCCTGTGAGTTGACGAGAAGGTCCCAGAAAGCCAAGAGCAGAACCTGCAGTGGGAAATGCCAAGGTGAAACTTACATCCAGGGCTTCCTGCGTCTCCTGCTTCGTAGGATTCATTTGATGTAACCGTTCGTAGATTACCGTGTCCGCTCCTTTACAGTACAGCCGGATGTTGCCTTCCGGAGTTCTCACTGGAAGAAGTGGAAGGAAAAACACACCACAAAGTTAAGCTTGATTACGTTTCGAAAAAGAAATTATTTATCTGTTACTATTGTGTGTACATTTGGTGTGAGTATAGATGTGCACATGCCAGTATACACATCTGTGGAGGTCAAAGAACAAGTTTACGCAGCTGGTTCTCTCCATGCATGATCACATGGATTATAGGGGTAAAATTGAGGATGTCAAGCTTACATGGCCTGAACCTTTACCCACTGAGCGACATCATCAGTGAAAAGTTTGGTTTCTTTTTCCATTTTTCTGTGTGTGTGTGTGTGTGTGTGTGTGTGTGTGTGTGTGTGTGTGTGTGTGAGTGAGTGTGTATGCACATGAAGGCCCAGGATAGATACCAGTAAGTACCCTCAGTTGCTCTTCTATCTTACTGTTTTGAGCCTGGATCTCTAATCATCTCAAATCTAAAGGGAACATGAGAAGACAGCACACACACACACACACACACACACTAAGGGACATCGTATAATCTAATCAGCCCTTGCTTCTTTAAAAATACTAATGTGTGAAATATCAAAAAAAAGGATGAAAAATGGACTTTGATTCAGAGTTGTGATCTTCTGATTCAACATTTGCTTTTTGATTAGGCTCTGGACCCCCCCTCAAAATCATATAGATGGAAGGAGGGAGGAAAAGAGAAAGAAATGGCTGGGCAGTAGAAGAGTGGAGGAAGGGACCAGAAAACCAGAAAGAAATTTCCTGGTAAAAATTTGAAAAATTCTGTAGATTAGAACTATAGGCTGAAGATGATAATATCGTGTCAATGTAAAATTTATGATTCTGGTCCCTAACATACATACATTAGTAAGACTATATAGATTAAGGGTCTTGCTTTCAGGAAATGCCTACTATTGTGTTTAGGGAAAAGGGACATTGGGCCTGTAATTATTTTTATATGGCTCAGAAGATACTAACATGTACATACAATAAAACTGGCAAATTGCTGCAAATTTTAACATTTGGTGTTATTGAAGAATGTTTAAAAGTGCTTTGAGTCCAACTTATAATTTTTCTATAATTGGAAATTGTCTCAAGTTAGTGAGAATAAAAAAAAAAAAAGATCAAACCTAGAAAGCACTTCTCATCTCCATTTGGTGGCTGGGTAAGAGCCTCAACTGGAGGCAAGATGGCGATTTATCAGCATAGTCCTCCCTCTGCTCAGCAGCCCTCTCTTGCTGGGGCCCCACTTCCCTTGCAGGGAGTATAGAACAGAAGTGCTTGTGTGACAGCCCAGATTAAAAAAAAACACTGTCTGAAGGGTGCCGTAGGTCATCCACAGTTGCCAAGGATGTGTCACTCCCAACACTCAACGTCAGCAGCTGGAGACCTTATGGCTAGAACTCTTCAACAACATTTCTAAGATTTGGATGTACCACAAGGTCCCTTTGAGTAGCGGACAGAGTGAAAATTAGAGGGGAGAAAACAAACAAACAATAGCTTTGATCCATCTCTGGAAATCTTCCAGGAGTCAATGTTCCATTCATTTCCTCATTTATCCATTTATTTTATTCAAATAAAATAGAAAAAAGGCAACATGGACTTGAAAGATTCATGAGTTCGAGTGAGACCTACCAATTATAGACATGCGCTTCCGGTCACTGTTGAAATCTAAAAGGGCAAGGACATTGTAAGTCCTCTCGGTGCCTAGTTCGTTGATGGTGATGGTGTTCTGTGTTCTGGCAAGGAAGACAAAACCGAAGTTCCTGGCGGCAGTTACTAGAGCGCCTTCATCAGGAGAGGCCGCCTGGTAGTTGATTTGACCTAAAGAGGGGAGCAGGAGAGAATCCAAAGCATCAGTAAGACTAGACACAGAACTCTGAGGCTCTTAGGATCATGCTAAAATCAAAACTCCTTGTTTTGATCTATTTAGATAGGGAGGAAGAAAGGGAGAGAAATATGAGAGGGAGGAAGGATATTAAGGAAGAAAAGGAGGGAAGAGGGGAGAGAGAGTTGGGAGAAAAGGGGGGAGAAAGGAGGAAGAAAAGGGGAAGAGAGGGAGAGAGAGACAGAGAGAGAGGAAGAGAGAGAGAGAGAGAGAATGAAAAGATGACAAGAGCATGCATACCATGATACATGGATGGAGGTCAGAGGACAACTTTTGGGAAGTCACTTCAGTCTTTCCACCATGTGGGCTTCTAGGAATCAAACTCCATTTGCTAGGTCTGCAAGCAGGCACCTTACCAAGTACTGAAATTAGAGGCATGTGCTATTATGCCTGATTCTGTTCCTTTTTCTTTTCATGTCTATGGGGGACAGGACTGAGTGCATGCATGTATGCTCATGTGCACATGTATGTGGAAGCCCAAGGTCGATATCAGGAATCGTGTAGATTACTTTTCAGCCTTATTTTTGTAGGACAGGGTTTCTAATCAAACCCAGAGCAATGAACAAAATGATTGAGGAACAGGGGATGATGGTATGTGTCTTTGTCTGTGGCAGTTGGTTGCAAATGGCAACTTCACAATTGAAAGTGCAAGAGTTATCAAGTTAAGGTAAGTCCTTAGTGAGCCTGAGAGAGATTTTCTAATAGATGTGGGAAGCTCCAGCTCATCGTGGTCGGGATCATTCCCTGGACAGGTGAGTAAGATGGAGAGAACTGGCCAGGACTTTGGCACACAGGCACACTGGCATGTGAGAAAATATGTCCATCCTCCAGCTCTTTCTGCGAATGTGGCCAGTTCTCTTGGCTCCTGATGTCGGCATGAACTCTGTTGCTGTGCTTACGAATGTCACCTGAGAATCACAACCTGGAATAAACCCCCTGCTCCCATAAGTTGCCTGCAATTTATTCAGCAATGGTAAGATGAAACTAACACAGTGTCTGTATTTTACTAACTAAGCTGCTCACTACAAGGATATTATTTTGTATTTATTTGTGTGTGTGTGTGTGTGTACAAGACGGCACTTGAGTGTGTGAGACTGGGGAGGCCCCAGGATATCACAGAATCATCCTGGATTGTTCTACCTTCTTATTGCTTTGCTCTGGGATTTTTCAGACTCTCTGCCATCCAGGCCCATTCTATCTACCTGGCATTTTTACGTGTGATCTCGGGATCCAAATTTAGGTCCTTGTGTTTGCGAGGCAAAGACTTTAACCCCTGAGCCATCTCACCAGCTCTAGGATATTATTTCTTGAGCTATACAATGACATATACGTTTCTGTACACATGTGAAACGTTGATAAGAAATGTCTAAGCTGTTCTGCCTCAAAAACAGAAGAGAAAGTATTTCCACTACGAGACAAATTTTTGCAGAGAAGGGCACTTAGTGTCCCGCACAGGATGAAACTGTAGAGACATGGCTGTTCTCACCTGGGCCTACTTGATGGGCATGAGCCCCCGGGAGTAGCTGTAGATAGAAGCCAAGCTCCTTCCTCCTCATGCTGGCCTGGACAATTTGCTAAGGCAGCATTTTTGTTCTGCTTTTGTTTCTTTTTATCTTAGGATGGGCAAAAAAATTGTCACTGTGTTGCTCAAGCTGTTCTTTAACTGCTGGGCACAAGCCATCCTCCCTCAACCCCTGGAATGGCTGTGCCTGGCTAAAGTCGGGATCGGTTACCTCCGGTGAGTAATGAAAGACGACCTTGTATACTGTAGGTGGTTTTCCTGTTCGTTCATCTAGAAAGTCAAACACTAGAAGTTATCAATGTACTTGCTAAATCCAGCTACTTTCATAAACACACAAAAACCAGGAGCCCACTGTTTACCCAGAGCTGGGCAAGCAACAGGGAGGACAGAGATCCTGCCTTCACCCCTCCAGCTTAGCTGGCACATAATGTCTTACGTAATGTTGACAGCAAACTTATTTCCAACAGGGGAAAAAGAAACAAAATAATAAAAGGTTCCTGGCAAAGTGTCCCTGAGTTTTATCTGGAGCCAACACCATGGTATTTTTATTCTTGAAGGGAAAAGAAAAATTCTTTCATTAAGTTCTGGTCATGGGGCCACAGCCTGGGAGACTAACAGAACAGAGAAGGGAAAACTTCAGAGATGGGATCCAAGCCTTGGCTTTATGTCTCTGCAGAAAGAAACCCAGAGCAACTGTCCCTCCTTTGAAGGAAACACTACACTGCACACTTAGACTAATCAGTGGACCAGGAAGCTGTAAATAAACAAACAAATAAACAAACACACACTAGATATAAGCCACAAACGCCATCTCATCATCCCTGATTTCTAGCTGACACTAACGCCCTGAATCTTCCCTTGGAGTGACAGCAATTACCTTTCAGACGTCTCTTTCTAGTTGATCCTCTCACCCTTTAAGTCATTCACCAAATGCTCCCCATATTCATGGGCTTATCCTTCACGAGGATCAGCCCTAATCAAGGCCCTCAGCCACTGCACTGACCCCCATGTCTTTCTCTTCAGGATCATCCCTGGTGTTAAGTTCATGCTACCTAAGCAAAGGTTCCCGGAGCACTGACCACAGAGCACTGGACAAGACAGGCTCCCAGGCCTTTACACTCTACTCTCATGTGGCCTCTCTGGAAGCAGAGTCTCCATGGCTCCCAGGTGTCCCACTCCAGTGCTATCCATTTACCTTCTTGCCAGTTTTTCAACCAAACGCGGACTAAGGTATTACTACTATGAGGGATTTGATTTGAGACCCTAGCTAAATGACCTTATGGAAGTGAGATATTATTACAGTGCTAGTGCACTTGTCTAGCATGCCCAAGGCTCTCGCTTTGATCCCAAGTGCTGGAAAGAGAAGGAGGAGAAATAGGAAGCTTATGGATTAGGTAGGTGTTCTATACCCAATGAGGTAAATCCTTAAAGGGACAGGCTCCTCTTGGAAAGAAAGATTTGGAGCCTAGAACAAGTCCCATTCAAGGTAGATTCTCCATCTTGGCTTCGATGATGAAGAGTAAGGACTTAGATCGGTCTCTGGGAGTCGACAGCAAACCCAGCTGCCAGCCAGAAGGAAATGGGGGCCTCTGACCTACAGTCATGGAGAACTGAATCCTGGCCCAATCACATGAGCTTAGAAGCGGTTACTGAGATCCAGAGAATGAGAATATGGCCCAACGTGATTTCAGTGAGATGCACAGCATCCAGTCATATGACACCCTGACTTCCGACCTACAGAACTACGAGAGAAGAAACAGATTTTCAAGCTGCCAGATGCATTAACTGATTTCAGAGAAACAGGAAACTCACGGGTTTCTTTGGGCACCCGACACTCAGGTGGCACAGACTGTATGCTGAGGAAGTCAGACAGCTGTGACCACATGTATAAGGATTCCTTCCTTTCTCAATGTTATACCTCATAAAATGTCAAGTTCCATTTTTCTGTGGTGCTGGGACCCAAACCCAGGGCTCACCAAGCACCTCCTGTCAAGCTACATCCTCGGTCCCGTTACTCTCATGAAAGAGAGAAATGACTGTAGACAAAGGGACTGCCACAAGATGAAGAACTGTATTGAACCTGGTGGATGCTTTCTGGGCTGACATTTTCTTATTTATAAAATTTGTGGCATGGTCCCCACAACCCTTTTCAGGGAAACCTTTCAAGGTTCTTTATGGATCAAAGCCATAAACTTCTCGAATTTCCTGTACTTAGAAATCCAACTTATCTCCATTTTCGACCATTGACACAACTGCCAGTGTCATAGTTAGGCACAGATGTTGAGGGTTTGAGCTCTGGGCACATTTATAGAGAATTAACGGTTGCATTAATTCCAGAGAAAACCTGCAGGAGATTGTCTAGCTGATGGGAAAGGCCTAGCCCAAGGTGGGTGGGATTAGATCCTGGAATAAAATACAGAGAGCTGGTTGAGAGAGTCAGCACCCTTGTATATACTTGGCAGACATGAGGCAAGTAAGGATTGTCCCTCTCTCAGCTGTTATGTAGAGATGGTGTGGCCAGTTCCCTAGGTCCTGGTGTTGGTGTGAGCTCTCGTATCAAGCTGGATTGAGAACTGTAACCGAACAACTGTAAGAGAATAAACCCCTTGTTCCCTTAAGCTGTTTGATGGTAATTTTATCAGCAATCATGCAGGCGAACTGCAATAGTCAGTTCTATGAGGAAGATTTGGAATGTACGACCCCTCACCTCAGCTCAGAGTGTTATGCTGGAAGGGACACTGAACATCCAACCTTCCTACAGCACTACCAAGAAAGTTGGAGGTCAGATAGAGACCAAAATGGGACTGACTCATCTCCTGGTCACAATCCAAGGCTCCACACATTCTATTGTGAAAAATAAAATAAAGACTGTATATATAGCTAATGTACATCTGTTGAGTTGTTCATTTAGCATCCAAAATATCACCACATAACTTCTAATGAAATTCTAATGACTCAAACCCCAAAGGAGCAAGAGCGCTTAAAAAAGGGCACATCCTATCCCAGTTGTACAAGTGGGACTTGCTTGGCTGGTCAAACTCTGACTCTGCTTTTGACAGTTTTCCTCTTTCAACCTTCCCCACTCCATGGATAATGGTTTCTCCCACGAGTTCAAACCCATCTGTATTTGCCATCTTGCTTTATCTAGCTCTATTACTTTTATTCTCTGAAATTTGCTGAAAGGTAACACACAGCTTCCACATATGTGATTTTTCTGCAGTTTCCTTCTCTGAAGATTTCATTATTGGGGATGTGTGAAATGTCATCAGGAGGCACTTTCCTGTGCTGTGGCGATGAAAGCAAAGAGTTCAGGGAATGAAGGGAAGAGGGTAGAAGAGGAGCTGGTGGAAGGAAGCACATGGGACAAAAGGGTTCCTTTTACACAATGCACATGTCAGTCCATGTAACTTGTTATGGCCACATATGATAGAATGAACAGCTTTCCCTGACACTAGACATATTTGCTCTGACAAGGTTGGTGGAAACTAGACTTACCTGCAGAGGAATCTAAATCCTTGCTGTTCTCTCACAAATCTCCACTAATTTTGTTCCTTCCAGTGAGAAAGTTTTAAGTTTCAAATCCATTTGTGCTATAAGATAAAGCCTGAGTGTCCATTCTCAACAATCATTAATACTGTGAAAAGGTTGGGATTCTTCTATTCAAGAACCAAGCAATTCTCTTGATATTAAAGTTTTATTTACAAAGGGCTAAACATGGAAAGTTACAACTGAAGCTATTGTCGTCCTTCAGAGACAGAGGTGGCTTTGAGCAGAAGGTAGAATTCAGTGGTATAACACTTATTGACCATGTGCAAGAGCCTTGCTTCAATGCCCAGGACCACCCAAACCTATCAAACAAACAGTGAAATAGAAGAAAAAAATCACAACTTGTTTCTTGTTTTGTGACTCTGTATGCATCGAGTGGTGGGTGCTTATGAACAGTCACAGAGTGAGTGTGAGACAGACAGAGTTCCACTTGATATGCACTCGCGTCATAAGCATGAATCACCACCTCCCAACTCCAAAACTGGCCTCCAGTGTCTGAGGTGCCGGAAAGACACTCACCATCTATTCTTTCCACCATGACTGTGTGGCAAACAGAAAGCAAGAAGAAGAACTGTCGAACTTCCGGCTCTTTCCCTGTCTGGATTTGCTCGATAAGATAATGGTCATGAAATGCAAGCTTCCCATCAGCAAATATATTCCAGCTAAAATCCACTTGCTGAAAGAAATTGAGAAAAAAAGGAAAATGTGATTCAAAAGAATCAATATTAATTACTATAGAATGCATTTTTCTTTGTAGCCAACTTTTTAATTATGCCAAAGTTACCTTAGGGTTTTAGCACATTCTTTAAATATTAAGAGGCTTAAAACATGCCTTAAAACAAAAAACATTTCCCGCCCCCATGGTGAGTTGAATAGTGTCTAAAAAATTTGAGGTTCTAACCTCTAGTACCTATGAACAGGACCATGTTTGGAAATGAGATCTTTGTACATGTAATCAAGTTAGGAGGAGGTCACACTGGATTATGATAAAAAGCCACGTGTCCTTGAGCAATTTAGACAGAGGAAGACATGCAAGGACAACCCCAGGTGACTGTAGCTTGACATTTACAGGCCTGGATTGCTGGCAGCCATCAGAAGTTAGGAAGAGGTTGGGAGGGACATGCTCTAGAATTCTAAGAGAGTCTGACCTTGCCACCCCTGGATTTCAGGCCTCCAGAACTGTGAGAAGATAAATGTCATTTTAAACCCCCAAACTAGGTTGACTTATTCAGGTAGTTCTAGAAAACGAATACACATCCTACACAATCCTTAATATAAAGGACTCACCTCTATTTTGCTGTGATTATGTTGAGAAGCATCTCGATGGTCCCCTAAGAAACAAACAGAGAGAAACAAGATGAATGTCCATGTGCCCAGAGGTCTCTCCTACCTGGCTCTGCACACCCCGTGGTGGTACTAATGATGTGGCTGTCAGGACCTAGTTTTATCAGGGTCTGGAATGAGGAGTGGTTCCCCCAATTTTCATCCATTAATAGTGAAGAATATTAGAGGCAGGCATGGTGGCTCCTATCTGTAACCCCAGCACTCAGGAGGACCACCTCACAAGTTCAAGGTCACCCTGTGTTACAGAGTTCCAGGGCTTGAGTAAGAGCCTGTCTCACTCAATAAACAACCAAGCAAGCAAGCAAACAAAAATTCTAAAAACAAAGAATACTTGGTAGAAAACATATATCCTATGAAGGCTAAAATATTTATGATCTGACTCTTCACATATACACTGCACAGTGGTCAAATACTGGTCAAAGTTAGTCCAAATATTGCTGCCTATCCTTCTCCTTCTCTCCCTGAACCATGTCCTTGGACATGCTTTACTGAACCCTCTTAGAAGGGACTTCCATCACCACAGGACCAATTCTTCAACCCCACAGTGTCCCATCTGCATATGACTACATCTACTTAAAAAATTATATTTAAATGTTAAAGTACTCTGTTTTGAAGCAGTATTAGCTTTAATACTGGGCATAACTGCAAGGAAAATTTCAGTTGAGATTACAATTGAAGTCAACTTTTAAACTTTTTAGTTATTTTAAATTTTTTTAAAAGTATTTTATTTACATACAAAGGGAAGGTGGGAAGGGAAAGAAGGAGAGAGAGAGAAGGCACAAGTACTTGCCACAGTGACTACTGGGGTACAACTTTTGGAAGTCAGCTCTCTTCTTCCACCACGTGAGGTTCTGGGGATCAAACCCAGCTCACCAGATTTGAGTACAGTTACTTTTACCTGTGGAAGCATCTTGCCAGCCCAATCAACTTGTTTTTTTGGTACAGCTCAGTGGCAGTCAGACTGTTGTGTGACTATCACCACTGTATATCTCCAGACTGTCTTTATCTTGTACAATAGAACCTCTGTTTCCATTAAGCAATAACTTCCTATCACCCTACCCTAAACTTTGGTAACCAACATTCTTGGTCTCTATGACTTGAGTACTCTAAGTGGAATCACACACAATACCCGCTGTAGTGAGATTGCCATATTTCACTTAGCAACAATGTTGCTCTCCTGAGAGTTCTTGAGAGTTCACCAGTGTTATAGGAATGAGTCAGAATGTCCTATTTTAAGCCTATATAATGCTCCATTGTCTGTACACACCTCATTTTGCTTATCTGCTCATGTGTTGATAGACACTTGGGTTGTTTCTACCTTTTGGTTACTATGAATAATGTAACTATGAACATAGGTGTACATTCATTTCTTTAGTCCCATATTTTCAATTCTTTGAGTTCAGTATACTCCTAGAAGTGGAACTGCAAGATCATATCAGCTTCGATTCTTCCGAGGGAGGTTTGTTGATTTTTGACTGTCGACTTCAGTTGTGTGTGTGCGCTCCCAGTATCAATATTGACTTCTTTGATACTTGGTAAGTAATGTCTGCAGTAACACAACTCTACACACAGAGGGCGCCAACTACTGGAGGAAGCAGACTGCTCCTTTCGTAATTCAATAGTCATCTAGTCCTATTGTTTAGAACCCAGAGCATACTTGAACCTAGCAAGTGAAAGATTATCTCTAGAGTTCTTTTGTAGAAAGGTTTGCCAAGCCTAAAGCGTACTTTTGAAATGGATACCGTTAGGATTCTCTATTGACCCAAATTGGGTAGTTTGAATGGGTACTGTAGAAGTTCGTTGCTAAAAAGAACATGAGGAAATATGAGTTTGTAAGTACGGAGGTCCTTGGGGCCATGGAGACCATGCTGGGACAAGAAGGACAGCTTAAGGAAGGAAAGAAGGAGGGACAGAAGGCCACAGACAGTGTTAGAGATGTTTCTATAAAACCTTAGAACTGGGCTGGAGAGATGGCTCAGGGGTTAAGAGACTGCCTGGCAAGCAGAAGGTCCTGAGTTTGGATCCCAGGTTCCAAGTAAACTGCCAGGCAGAAACAGTGATGGCCTGCACTTGTGGCTCTGGTGGGTGGAGGCTGGGAAATCCCAAGGCGAAGCAAGAACGAGGTAGAAGTAATCTAGGATGATTCCCGAAATCACCCTTGGTCCTCCACAGGGTCATATAGTACCCGCTGATACATGCACACACATAAATAAATAAACGTGAATAAGTAAATAAGTAAATAAATAAATAATCCTCACAGCCCACAGAACAGAAGGGACTTCTAACTTTCATAGCTTTTTCAGAATATGGCGGGTTAATTTACCAACTATGCAAGGAGGTGGGGAGCTGAGGTGGTTTTAAACTGCTCCCCCCCTTGTGACCTGACATGAGACTTTGCCAAGCAAGCAGTTGTTAGGGAAATACAGTATGGAGAGTGAAGAATGTCAGGTGAATGACAGTCATCTTGTGAGGTCAACAGGCTGGGGAGGGCAGGATTCTAGGAAGATAAGTTCCTTGAGTTTTGGAAATGGCTGCTGTACACAGGGTCAGTTTCGGGAGCTGCCCCCTCCCACCAAGATGGAGCGACTGATCTGCTCTGACTTCCTGCTCTCAGAGGGCTCACACTCACCATAGATTTGCCCATTGATGCAGCACTTTTTAAAGGTCATGATGTTCTGAGTCAGCGTCCCCGTCTTGTCCGAGAATATGTAGTGGATCTGCCCGAGCTGCTCATTCAGCGTGGTGGTCCTCGCCTTTGCAGGCGTGTCCTTTTCGGCGAAGTACATCTGAAGGTCCCAGTTGATGAAGTGACTCTGTCCCAGACGAATCACTTCCACACTAGGACACAAAAGATCGTTTTCCATGGGGCATTGAAAGGGGGTGTGGGGTTTGCAGGGAGTGGATTCTACCCTTGCTGTGCACATGAAATGGGCAGCTCTACTGCTGTGGTCTGAAAATTAGTGTCCTCTCCTGTAATGGTGTGTGTGTGTGTGTGTGTGTGCATGTGTGTGTGGGGGGGGTTCAGAGAACAATCCCTGGGTGTTGTTCCTCCACTGTTGTTCATTTCAGGCAGGGTCTCTCATGGGTCTGGAACTTTGCCAGGAGGCTAGACTTCAAAGTTCCAGGTCCTCTTGTCCATCTCTGGGTTAACAGGAGAGTCAGCCATACCTGGCTTTTTATGTGAGCTCTGGGGATCTGAACTCAGGTCCTCATGCTTGTGAAGAAGTGCTCTCTGGGAGGAGTCATCATCTCCATCGGTGACTTGACAGGCTTTAGGATCACCCAGGAGACACTCCACTGGTGCCTTTATGAGGGTTATTCTAAGAGGTTTAACTGTGGAGGACCCACTCTGAGTGTGGGTAGCACAGTTTCTTAGACCAGAGTCCCAGACGGAAGCAAGAAGAAAAAGTGAGCTGAGCAGTGTCCTCCCTCCCATTCTGCTTTCCTGACTCCAGTATCACCTCAGTCAGCCTTTGTCTTTTCCATTTTTTGAGACAAGGGTCTTGCTATGAAGCCTGGACTGGACTTATAGTAACAATTCTGAATGCTCAGATTACAGGCCTATGTCACCATGCCTAGATCATCTTGGTTCCTTTCCAAGTAGCTGCAGGACAGATGACAGCCCGGGGATTTACTTCTCACTCAGAGAATAATATATGTAAAATACAATCAAAACCAAAACAAATACCTAAGTGCTAAAATTAAAATGAAATAAATGCTTTTAATGTGTGTGTGTGTGTGTGTGTGTGTGTGACCCCACATGCCTCTGGGCTACTATGTATCAAAACTAACTGCTGAATACTGGGATATTTCAAGGCACGATCTCTCTTCCCTAGGTCTAAAATCCAATTGGTCATAACTGAAATTTCTCATGATAGCAGGAAAAAGGAAGAAACATCACCAAACAACGGGATGGCCACTAGTCAGAGACCCTAGCCTTTTGGTCCCGATAAGGAGTGGGACAATGGGCTGAGAAGCAGTACTGGAAGAGATGAAAGGAAGCAGAGGGGCAGCAGGAAGCAGGTGGCTGATAAGCAAACAAGGGTGATAAAGAGCTCAGCTAGGCGCCCTTCAGGGAACCTTCAGATTCTTGAAAAGGCAAATTTGCTCTGACAGGCCAGATCTTCACCTCCCAGACTCTTTCTCAAGTCTGTGCTTGGGATCCCACCAAGAAAGCCTCACAGCAGGCCTTGGGAGATGGCTCAGGGATTAAAGCCTTTGCCTCAAAGGTGAAAGGACCTGAGTTCAGATCCCTGGATTCCATATAAAAATGCAGGACAGAAATGGTGGAAGCCTGTACTTCCAGGCCTCGAAGGCTGAGCCTGGAACACCCCAGAGCAAAGCAATAAAGAGGCAGAGCAATCCAGGAGGATACCTGAAGTTATGCAACAGCCACACATACTTAACGCTCTCTGGTGTAAGCACACTTGCACACACACTCATAGACTCTCAGCAATCCAATGACTGTTGCCTCTGACCTTGGAACACCAGGGGCCTTATCTGTGCAGAGGACAAGATAGAAGATGCCAGGCACTGAGTAAATACTCAAAGTTCACTTGAGTGAACAGTGAAGACAGAAGTGATTTTCTTGTTCCCCATGACCTTTGAAACAGTGACTGTTAACCAGGAAGAGAGACCACATTCTTACACAAGTCTTACCTGACATAGAGAGAGATGGGCACCATAGTATTCAGCACGATGATGTAGCCCCAGAAATTCAAGAATCCGCGGTAGGAGGGCGTGGCATCCTCTCCATCATAGAGGTACCAGGAATAATTGCCGACTTGTGCTTCCCAATATGCGTGACCAATGGCAAGACCAGCAGAAACCAGGATGAGAACGATAAAGATCTAGAAGACACCAAAGAATTGAATATGCATTCTGAAGATGGATTCCCAGCCAGGGCATTTCACAGATCATAATTAACTGTACTCAGGATTTTCTGTGTTTATGATAATTTGATAGTCTATAAAATAATGCACTTAAAACAGGACCATAAGAATGCTTTGAAAGTCAATATGGTTGTTAAGATTAATTAGTTTACATATATAATGTGATTATTTGGTTCCCAAATTTATCTTTCAAAAGAAAACATGATGTCTTATATTCAGATCCTTAAAGACTGTCATATTACAGTGCATCTTCTCAATTATTCTTATTTTGAGAAATAACACACTGGAAAGAGATTGAAAGAACTTTGAAGAATTTTGAATTGGGAAGCTTATAAAAATATTGGATAGAGACTTTTTTTGAGATAGGCTCTCATGCATCCCAGACAGGCCTCAAACTCCTTATGTAGTTGAAGATGACCATAAACTTTCTGATTTTCCAGCCTTCATCCCTGAGTGCTGGGATTATGTACAGTCAGTGCTGGGATCAAACCCAGGCCTTCTTTGCATGCGAGGCAAAAACTCTAACAATTGAGTTTCATCCGCAATCCTGCTTTGCTCTTTGAAACTGGGTTTCACTCTGTAATCTAGACTGGTCTTAAACTTTCAATCTTTCAATCTTAAAACTGCCAAACGTTGGGAGTACGAGCCACTCTTATCAGCTTGGATTTTTTTTTTTTCTTCTAAAGAAAGACAGGGAAATGCCATCCATATTTGGGTAGTTTTTCCTAAAGGGACAATGTTTTAAGGACAATGTGACACTGGAGGCAAGATTACTTAAAATCAGTACAATAAGTGCAATGTTCTAGAATTGATGAATATATGCTTATGGGACAAATCGAAAGTCAAATCAGTCAGTTGTCAAGCCAGGCCTGGTGAAACATGCTTGTCATCCTAGCCTCAGGAGGCTGAGGCAAAAGTGTTGTCAAAAGGTCTAGCCAGTCTGAGATATATAACAAGGTCCTGGCTTAAAAAAGAAAAAAGAAATAGAAAAATCAACTGTCTTAGTGGTATTCATGTATTTAGAGTAAGAATAAAGCTTCCAGAGACAAATTTAAATTTCTGGATACAGATTCCAAAAGTGCTGTCCCCAAAGCAATTTATTACAGAGAGGACACAATTTTTTGAGTGCTCTGGTCAAGACTGTAACAACAGCACTGAAGATGAGCATGCCAAGTTCAAGGAAAATAGCCTGCAGATTACTTCATTACTTGAATATGTATGTAGTTAGCACATTACAATTTTGACACATTAAGAGTTTCAGGGGCTGGAGAGGTGGCTCAGGGGTTAAGCCTCTGCCTTGCAGGCAGAAGGTCCTGAGTTCGGATCCTAGACCCCACACATAGACGCCGGGCAGAAGTGGGGGCAGCCTGTGTTTCTGGCCCTGGTAGGGCAGAGCCTGGAATCCCCAGGCAGAGTAAACGAGGAGGTGGAGGCATCCATGGTGGTTCCCCAATTCACCCATGGTTCTACACACACATACACACATGCACACATAAATACATAAATAATATTAAAAAAAAGAGTTTCTGTATTCAAACTGAACTAAATATTTGGAAAGCAATTCTCACCAGGAAGTAAGAGGACTGCTTTACTAGGGGCTCACTCTACACACACATACACACATAAATTCATAAATAATATTAAAAAAAAGAGTTTCTGTATTCAAACTGAACTAAATATTTGGAAAGTAATTCTCACCAGGAAGTAAGAAGACTGCTTTACTAGGGGCTCACTCTATGCATGGAAGAGCAAACACAACAGGCCTGAGCCTGCTCTTAGAAGATCTGCTTGAAAGGGGGACTCTTGGCTGGCCTATAGGAACTTGGATTTGGGGAGGGTTTCCTGGCTCCTTATTTCTTGTTCTCTGATAAGAACGCTTATTTTACCAGTTAGAGCAAACAATACAGCTTAGGCTGACCACCTGAATTCTTACAGCAAGTCTGGAATTTTGACACAATTAAACAAATGGCTCATGCCTGACAAGTAATGTCCTCCTCATCCTCCCCACCCCCCGCTCCCCCCCCACACTTCTCACCCACTCCACCCCCACTACAAATCCTAGGCAAGAATCTCTAAATGCACTTCTCTTGAAGATAACATTACATACATATGATCAGAAAAACTACTGCTGAGGGCACTGCGGGTCTCGTGTGTGTGACCCCCACTTGGGAACTAAACTTGGCTTCCCCTGGATTTGGCTGTAGACACTTTCAGTTGACCTTGCTCTGTATTCTTTTGCTGTAACAAGTCATAGCTGTGAGTCCAGCTGTATGCCAAATCCTGAGTGACCTTGGTTCACTGATGAACTTGGGCAGCACATGCACCTGATTTTCAGGTTTATACAGTATATGTTCTCTGTTTATTGTTTATTCACACACACATGTAGGCATATGGAAACATATCTGTACTTATAATAACTATCCTTATGGGAAACTAACAGAAACTAACTAATTGAAAAAAAAAAATCTACCCTGCTTGTACTTCCCAACCTTAGTAACTCATGTTACCAACTTGAAACTTGGGTTTTTATTTTTATTATTTATTTATTTTTTGAGACAAAGTGTCTTGCTGCCCAGGCTGATTTTGAATCGCTATGTTACCACAGCTGTCCTTGAACTCAGCTGCTTGCTTCCATCTCCCAAGGGCTGTTCTCTGGTTTTTAACTGGTTACTTTCCAACCACTGAAACTTTCCTACGAAATGGGGGACTCTCTCGCTGGAAGTGTGAAATTTCTGAGAAAGGGTGAGGGAGTCCCCTCACCTCCTACTGGGCTTGGAGCCCCCAGGCTTCTTTCAGCTAAAGAGGTTAGACTTCCTGTGTTAGAAAAGCATGTATCACAATCACAGCCGAAGACAGTAGTCAGGTTTCTGGTCTACTAGAATGGAAAGTAAGTACCGTGTACACCATGTAGTTCATCAAGTAATCAATTTTAGTTCTCTTGAATCTGGTTTTCCCACTGTTCTTCATTATCTTTGTGTCGGCACCTGAAATGGAAAAGCTGATAAGATCAGTAATTGGGAAAAGTCATCGAATAAGCATGTCTATAAAATTACTCTTCCTTTATTTTGATGGAAAAAAGGACAGATAAGAATTTTCCCACTAATGAATCATTTTATACATATATATTTATATATATTTATATGACCTAGAATTCACTGTGCATCTGGCCTTTAACTATTAGAGTCCCAACTGCTAAGATAACAAGCATGTGCCGCAGCCTAGCCCTTCCTTTCAAGTGCTCACAGCACATAAAGAACGTACCTGTAAGGGGTGAAAATGACCAAAGTTCATTGTGTTCATGTATGAAATTGTCAGAGAATAAAAATAAATTTTATACATATAAAAGAAAGCACCTGCAAAAATGACCAAGCCATGGCAGACATCAGTGTTCCTAATTACGCAGCCACGTAAGAGAACTTTATCGGCATCCAGAGGAAAACTTCTGTTTCTCCAAAACAGTGTTCCTGTGAACTTGTCAAGTCGGTTGTTTGGTTCTTCACATTCAATAAAACCTTTAGAAAAAAAGGGGGGGGTTTCACATAATTGACCACACATAAAAGATCTGATTTTAATCACCAGAAACTGAGTTTAAACAAAGACAGCTTTGTACACACCATCAAATGTCGCCAAGTTATCTTCTCTTTGGAGATACTGGTCTGTGATTTCAAGTGCCATTTTGAACTTCAAATTGGTTTCTCTAAAGGGAGGAGAGGAGGGAGCTATAAATGAGCAAATGTTGGAATTTAAAAGAAGACAAAATAGCACAAAATCACACACCGGGCACACCTCAAACATTCGCTTGCTCTGTTCTGAAAGTTTCTGTTCACACGAAACTTTGATTTGGAAGTTTTAGAGTGTGTGTGTGTGTGTGTGTGTGTGTGTGTGTGTGTGGTGTGTGCTGTGTGTGTGTGTGGTGTGGGGGGGGGGAGGGAGAGGGAGAGACAGACACACACAAACACACATACAAACACACAAACACACAGAGATAGGTTTGTGTGCTTATGGACCACACAGCACAGGTATGGAGGTCTGAGGACAACTTGGTGGAGTGGGCTCTCTCCTTCCACCTTTATGTGGGTTTCTGGGAAGTCTTCAGGCTTGCGAGGTGAGTGTCCCCATTAAGCCATTTCATCGGCACTCAGACTTTTGATTTTGTATTATGAAGCACCCTGTTATAGAGAAAACCTCCAAACCTATGAAAAACAATGGTCTTCTTTGCTGCTTGATTCTGTGGTGATCAAGATAAAATATTCCCAGTCCCTTTTCCATTAACTAGAATTCTTATCAATCTGATATACTGGAACTGCTACCACACTAAGGTGACTATATGAAAGGAGCCTATCATAGACATCCTGTTTGGCTTCCATCAGCTGATTTTCTAGAGTGCGCAATGGGTCACGTCTCCGAAAGACAATTTTATCCAGGAAAAGGAGTGGTAGGCTAACTTCCAACATTTGACTCACCCCACCCGGTACAAAGGAAGGAGTTATATATGGCCTTGTGAGGCAGGCAGGAAGAAGCTGTGGGACAGGCAGGGGCTTCTACTAGGGAGGCCCAGGCTGCCTTCTGATGCCTTCACAGGCTACACAGAGAGCCACTGGCATCTCTCTACTGGAACTCTACCAATCAGGAAGCCCACAGTGACCTCCGTTCCACCACTGTTGGTGACAGCCGGTCATCCTCCTATTGCTTCAGAATTTCTCCCTCCTGGGATTAAGAACTGTGATGTCATTTCCTGTGTGACCTTGGGCAGGTTACTCCACCTCTCTGGCCTCAGTTTTCTCATGTAATAATATGTATAGAGTCATTAAAAGGGTGTTTTATTATGTTTGGTTTGTTTGTTTGTTTGCTTGCTTGCTTTTCCTGGCAGTCATGGGGATTGAACCCAAGGCCTCTTGAGTGCTAGACAAGTGCTCCGCCACTGAACTACCACCCAACGCTAGTAAAACTTGTAGAGTTGTTAAAAAGATAAATGAGTGAATACTTAAAAAATGCCTATATGCTCTTAAACACCCAGTGAGTCTACTCGAAGCTGGTCATAACCAGATCTTCATGGCCTTGTAAGTGTTGGCAGTGAAGAACAACAAAGGGGGGATTTGAAATGGCCTGTCGGAAAAGACTACGAAAACCTATTCTTTGCTCTGAGCAGACAAGGACCAAGGTTATTCCTGTGGATCTGGTCAGCTCAGCAGCTTACAAGAGGCCTAGTCTGCACTCTCAGTGAGAGACAAGGCAAAGTGAGGGCTCTACTTTACAGTCTACTGAAGACACTGTCAGACCTCCAGCCAGTGGCGGAGGTAAGGCTGGGCCTGGGGGATTTCCTGCTGAGAATGTGCAACGAATGTGCCCTTGCAGGCCACTCTGACACTGGCCACCTGACACATACTCATTCCTGTGATGATTAATCTTGATAGGATTTAGAATCACTGTGGAAACTAAACTTCGGCCATGTCTAGAAGGGGATTTTCTAGATTGAGTGAACTGAAGTGGGAAAATGGGGGTTGCCCAGTTCCACAGGATGAGGTCTCAGACTGAATAAAAAGGTAAAAGATTACCAAGCACCAGTATCCCTCTCTTTCAGCTTCCCGATTGCAGATGCAATGTGACCAGCTGCTCCTGCCACGACTTTTGGAACGATGAAATGCATATCCTCTGACTGTGTGCTAGAGTTGACCCTTCCTTAGCTTGCTTTTTATAGCAATTAGAAAAATAACTAACACACTCACCCATCTAGCTCGGCTGTTTCCACGTAGCACAGGCTGTTAGGCTCTGAGCTGGAGAGCAGAAGAATGTCAGCCTGTCCAAAACAGAAGAGACCTATGAGGAGAGGTCCCTAGGGTGTGAGAGGGATGGGGTAGGGGCGGAAGATGGGGAAGGTGTGGGTGACACCGATGAGGGAGGCAGGTCTTCTTCACTTACTGGAATAAAATCATTCTTTTTCAGACGAATGACATCTCCGACTTGAATGTCTTTCCACTTGCTGATTTTGAACCTAAGGATGAAAAATAATGACAGCTTTTTTGTTTGTTTGTTTTGCTTTTGCTTTTTAAGTTTCAGGTGAAGGAATTATTATTCTGAAGATTCTGGAAAATGTGAAAATCATGGGGAAAATGTTGGTTAGAAGTTCAGCCATCCAGTGATGGCATCCAACTATCAGGAGGCATGGATCTGAGACTCCAAGTGGCATAGGGATGCTTCCAGTGGGACCAGTTCAGCAAGTGGAGACACTGGTCACGCCTCTTTGTATGCTCATGTCTTGCTTTCCCTCCCCTCTCTCTTCTGTGTCAATCATCACGTGCTCAGAGTTGGTTCTGGGACAGGAACATAGCTCAGCTCCTGGAAGGCCACCGAGAATATTCACTGGGCTTTAGAACTGGTCTCATCATTCTGTTTCATATCTGCTTCAGCTTCTCACGAATGATATTTTAGAAAGTTTGAAACTGCAGTGCAGAACCCTGTCTTCAGGTCTTTGCATATATAAAAGATATGCAAGCACATAACTTCTTAAACTGTGAGCCCTGACTCTATAAGGGGTCATGTAAGTGAATGCAAATAATTTGGCAACAGTACAGGTCTTTTGAACATGAAATAACCAGAAATTAAATATCAAATATATAATGAATCCGACATGACTCTGACCATGCTGACCCGTGTTGTATCAAGGGACTCAGAAGACACAACATGGGCATATGGCACTGTGCATGCTGTCATGGCACACAATGCTAGAGAAGATCTGAATCACCTCGACTCAGAAATGAGACTAGTGTATTTTGTGTTTTTATGTCTTGCAGTGTTTTTACTATGCATACAAAGTTTTCTGCTCTTGTCAAAACCTAACTGTTTAATTGCTGAAAACAAAGACTTTTAAATATTTGCCTACCTTCATTCCTCAGCGTGTATCAAAACAGTGTGTCTTTGCACTGTAGCATGTCAGAATGACTGATGTTAAAAACTGCTGGAGGGGCCTGACTGGGAGCAAGTTATGTATGACACACATATACAAAAATGCCATAATGCAACTCATTGCTTTGTATGCCAACCTAACATATTAATTTTGAAAAGTAATGTTTGAGGGCTGGTGAGATGGCTCAGCCATCTGGCATCCTGTGTTCAATCTCCAGAAACCTACATGGTGGAAGGACAGAACCATCTTCTCAAAGTATCCTCTGACCTCTCTAAGTGTGCTCAAGTGTGTGCTGTCTCAAATAAATACATGTGTTTTTAAAAATCGCTGTTTGAATTGCTGACTTGAGTTCCCATAAAAATATTGTTAAATATATTCTGGTTTGATAATCGGACAGAATTTCAAAGAATTTCTGGAATATCAGACTGAGGAGATGGCGCAGCAATTAAAGCACTTGCCACATAAGAAAAAAAGACTAGACTTAGACTCCCCAGATTCACGTAAAATGGACGGTGGGTGTGGGAGCCCAGCTGTAACTCCAAACCTCAGAAGTCAGAGACTGAATATCTTCAGAGCAAGCTGGTTAGTGAGGCTAGCTAGCATTATTAGTGAGTTCTAAGTCTGATTAGAAATTCTGTCTCAAAAGAACATGTTGGAAGAGTGACAGTGGATGTTCCCCATTATAAACCTCAGGCTTCCACATGCATGTACACAATATGCTAACATGCATGTACACACGCAAGCACCTTCCATGTGCATAAGAAAAAATACAAAAAAGGAAAAAGAACAAAACTAACAGTCAACTCTGAAAATATTCTCTAGCTGCAGTACTGAATTTTCAATGTATGATAAGGCCCAGCTTCTTCAATTTTTACAAGAATTTAATATATAACTGAAGCCACAGTATTTTTTATTTAAAATTGGTTTATTTTTCAATACATGAAATTGTTTTGGATGGGGAAGTAACTCACTGGTAAACTATGAGCTTTGCATGTACAAGGCCCAGGGTTCAATCTGCAGTACCCAAAACAGAAAACAAAAATAATTTTGTACTTGTTTTGTATTTTAATATTGCTTACGTTATAATTTTGAAATGCGTGTGTTACTTTGAAATTACAAATGACTTTCTCTTTAGGAGATATAACTCTTTAGAAGTATTAGAGGGTGTTCTTTCTTAATAATTTTATTTATTAAAGAGAGAGAGAAGAAAGAAAGAGTACCATGTGAGTTTTGGGGGCTGAAACCCAGGTCTCCAGGCTTGCAAGCAGCTCCATCACCAGTCCCTGTTGGAGGATATTCTGTTGAAGTCTTCTATGTGCTATTACAATTTACCCTAAGGAGGCCTCATACTCTGCCTAACTGATACTTCAAATTCTTGCAGTCTTGGCCAAGCGAAGGAGCTTCTGAGGCCATATCTCCAAGTTTAAGGATTATTATCATTCTTATGTTGTGTAGTTGTGCTGGGGACAGAATCCAGGACCTTGGAATGGTAAGCAAGTGCTCTGCTATGAAGCTCTTTGCCAGTCCAGTGATGATGGTATATGCTAAACCGTTGTGAGGGCTGCCTGAGAATTTCATCCCCATTCACAATATTAACTCAAAGTATTCCAAAGGGAACTTCTAGATCAGAATCTGTATTTACAAGGGGGAAATCTAAGTCAACATATTTACAGCTTGGTGGCATCTGGTTTTGAACTAGAGCAAATAGAAGGATGACTGTGGATCAGGCTATGTTCCTGGTATTGACACATTAAGTTGGGTCTTAGTCTTTCGAGTTAGGTCTTTGTCTTCTGTTTTTAGTGTTTGGGTTTGCAATTCTGTCTGAGGCTTTTGCTCAAAGAACAACTCATTCCTCAAAGAACAACCATTCAGTTGGTGCCCTGGCCAAAATTAGCTGTGTCCTGTGTTCCTTGAAACATTTATTGAATACTTTCTGCACCTTAGAGATTCATGGCTAGGAGATGAGACACACGAACAATTCTAGTACAACTGACAGCATCATAAGGAAGATAGAAGCTAAAAGCTTCCATGTGTAGGGAAAGTATAGGGAAAGGAAAAATCGCTTACAGCTAGCAAATTAGGAAAGGTGTCAAAACATCCTGTATGAGCAACTCCCTAAAATGGCTAAATTTGGGAACAGCAGAGATGGCAGTAGTACACAGGAACCCTTGTGTACGTGCCAGATATTGCTGATTGCACAAAGTCCAATTGACAGCTGCACATAATGCAATCTGAATACAGTTCCAGGCTATTCTGGAAGAGGCAACTTCACTATTACAAAGCTAAAGTACTTGATCTGGGGGGGGGGGTAAAGGGAAGAAGAGAGTTACTCGGTCAGTATTGCCCTTGCCTTGCAAGCATGATGTCAAGCTCGATATTCGGAACCCATGTAAAATAGTTGGATATGGTGGTGCATGCTTATAATCCCAGCACTGGGGAAGAGGAGACAGGCAGATCCCTGGAGCTACTTCAGCTCAGCTGAATTAGTGAACTCCATGCTTTGAGAGACTCTATCACACACCAAAGTGATTGGCACCTGAGGCTGGCCTTTGTCTTTCACAAGCATGAGCACACGCACGAACCTACATATACACACAAAGCTAATGAACTCATGGACTTCTAGGCCCTGTTAGTTACTTCTGCATTTATTTGTAGACATATATATTTATTTTAATATTTTATTTATGTGTATGTATGAGACAGAGAGAAACAGAAAGGCACACACATGTGCCATGTATGTATCATGTGGGCTTTCAGGGATTGAACTCAGGTCACCAGGTTTGCAAACAGGCACCTTACCTGCTGAGGTATCTCACCAGCCCTTGTAGGCATATTTATAGATGGCATTTTTGTGGCTAAATTACAAGTAAATGACTGCTGAGTACCTGCCATCCTTAATGACTTCACATGTCCTGTTGTTGATTTCCTTGTCCATTTTATGGCGTGCCTTTGGAAGGGAGATGAGGAAATGTTACTTTACTATCTCAATACATTAAGTATTAGGGGCAAACGACAGTAAGCCCAGAGTGGTGAGGAGAAAGTTGCACGAGAAATCCTTACCACATCGTCCACTAGGTCTTTGATTGCCGTGATGCCCAGCACCAGAAGCAAGGGCACGAGTGTGGTGTACCATGCCAGAGTGGAGATTTGAGGAATCGCCTGAAAGAAAAGGAAAAGCTTACATATATCTGTGCCTGTGAAGTCACATCTAAATGACAGGTAGCTTATTGCTGATTCTAAGCTCGATGATTCAAATGTCCTTAACTGTACAAGTCTACATCCTGTGGACATAGAGAAAAAAGCATTTAAGCATCTTTTTGGTGGTTCTCTTCTGCTCCTGGCACTGGGAACAGAGCCTGGAGAACAGAGACTCCTGGGATATCTCACTGTGGTTGTAGCTGTATAGACATGGTTTTGCAGCATAGTATCTAAAAAGAACTCTTCTGAGACATTCTGTAAGACTCATAATTAACTGATAGGGGTGGCGTGGAGAGGAAATAGGTCTTGACTTTGAGCAGCTGTCTCCTCAGCCAGTTGTCATTGTGGGTCCCACAATGAGGGACAAGATGGCATTAAGGAGTAGCTGCCTCTAAAAGCAACTGATTGGATAGAATCCCCTTTATGACCATTGCTATTGATTCAGCAAATGAATGGAATGGCCATGAGGAAGTTCTACTTCCATCAATGTTGAATGCACAAGTTGGGACGACTGGGAAACCAGGATAATAACCATGTCTCCTAATCGCCTTGCTGATCATTGGGCCATAGCGTGCAGTAGATCTTAAAGCTAGGCTTCTGGGTCCAGTGCTACTCAGTGCTACACACTTACAGACTTTGGGACTTTGAGCAAAGTATTTCACCATACTAAGCCTTAGTTCTTTGCAAGAGAAGGTAAGGATGAAATTCATCTGACAGACAGTAGGGATGAAGTAACAGTCCAAATAAAGACAAGCAAATAGCCTGTTACTGTCACCCTAAGGTGGATTGCCGCACCTTAAGAAAAAGTGTCAATAAATGGGCTGCGGTTGGAAGAAAGAAAGATCATTTTCCACGTTAGGACTGTGTGAAGTTCCTTTCTTCTCTCTAGAAGTAAGTAAAGAAAAAGCATTCCGTCGGCCAGACAGCAGCACCATGGAGCTTTCCACATTCGCCTCTATGCCGCTTGTCTAAGCACTCCGTCTGTGACAGGATCAAACTTTCTGCTCAAGCCTGGAGTGCTTGCATTTTCCTCAAATTGCACAGGCATCTACTTTTCCCTGATGCTTTCTCTCCCCTTCCTGTCCTCTGGCCTTCATACATCCCACATCCCCCTCAGACCTGAAAGCTATGATTCCCTAAAGCCTTATTAGTAAATCTCAGCAGTGATTTCCAACTGGACCCTTGAGATAAAGAATCTGATAAAGCCCAGGCCCTTGTTGTCTATATAAATCTCTTATCTGGTACTAAAGGTTGCTTCTGAGCACTAACCCAAGTGCTTAGAGTGCCCCTGAGATTACAGCAGCACTCTGCAGATAAAGTCTCACACTCCAGATAAAGAAATCCTTTGCTTTAAAAAAAAAGTCATAAAAATAACATAAGCTTTATGACTAAAACTTAATGAAAGACAGTAGTTTCTTTACATTAACTAAGTGACCAAGTACAAAATAAAAGGTAAATACAAAAAAAAATTTTAAGTTATGAATAATTATGTAAGTGAAAATTTGTTTTATTTACAATAAGGGTATAGTTTCAACACTTATAGAAGTATAAAAATCAATTTTTAAAAAGTAGAATTAAGCCATGCCTGCTGGTGTAGATCTATAATCTCACCTATTCAGGAGGATTCCAAGTTTGAGGCATGCCTGGTTACAGAGTGAGGTCAAAGCCAAGCTAGGCACAGAGGCAAGGTCTTCTCTCAAAATGAAAATGTACAAAAAAGGAAAGGAGATGTAACTCAGTGGTCCAGTGCTTACCTAACATGTATAAGGGTTTAGGTTTAATCCTTATTGCTTCAAACAAGTAAAAATAAATTTAAAAAAAGAATGTGTAAACACTGACTGAGTTGATTCTTCAGAAGCTGCATAGACAATTTATAGAGAAACCCTCATGTTAATATAAAACTCTTTTTTAAGACTCATGTTATTGAGTCATAACTGACAACAGATTTAAGCTATCAAAGCGTATTACCTGTAAGATAAGGAGGACCAGGAAGTAGAAGTTGGCTGCTCTCTTAAACTGCTCAAACAGATTCATCGGCAGAAAGGTGAATGCATTGTACTTATATGTTTTAATTGCATTACTCTGTTTAGAGAAATAAGACAAATAATCATTCCAAATAATAGCATACATCAACTCGACACATCTTCGACAATCACTGTCCCAGGGCCATAATCCAGTGTACAAAAGGAGGCTGAGGTTTTCCTTGAGTTTTTAATATTATTTATTTGTGTGTGTGTGTGTGTGTATGTGTGTGTGTGTGTGTGTGTGTGATGTGTGTGTGTGTGGGGGTGTATCTCTCTTCCTTTTACTTTGTGTGTGTTTCTTTCTAGCTCTGTATGTATGTGTTTGTGCTCTGCATGTCGGTGGGTGTACATGTATATGGGGCATGTGTACAGAGGGTACTTGAGTGAGTGCTGTGGGGGCCCAATGGTGACATCGGGAATCATCCTGGATTTTTCTACCTCCTTATTTTGCTCTGGGGTTTCTCAGTCTCTGCTTTCCAGCACCAAATTAGGGCTGCTACCATAGCTGTATTATTTTTATATGGGATCTAGGGATTCAAGCTCAGGTCCTTTTGCTTTTGAGACAACAGCTTTAACCCCTGACCTATCGTCCCAGCCCTCCTTTGAGTTTTTAATTCACACCAAGCTCAGAACAAATTCTTAATGTTTATGCCAAGGGCCCTTATAAGATTCAGACACAGACTATAACCTCACAGATCCTGTTGTCACATGCCTTGGCCATTTAAGGCCTCTTAGAATTTGGGACAAAGGCAGATGCCAGCACAAACAGAGCAAGAATAGAACTTTTAATAAAAGGCAGAGGCCACTTGCATAGGTAAGAATATGAGAAACTCCTGTATGTTTGTTCACTGTGTGTGTTCAAGTTCCAGCCCCAGTACCTGTTAAACAAGACCTTGTGTGTCACAGAACCTTTGCAGGCAATACAAAGATAACATCATACAGGATCAGGGTAAGTCCTAAACTTATGATTGGTGTCTCTTTTAAGAAAGGGGCAAATCAGACACAGAGACACACAGGAACAAGACAGAATTAGAGATTGGAGGGATGAATTAACAAACCAATGAATTTCAAGAACTGTGGATAAGGACCAGATGTTGAGACAGGTATGGGTCTGTCTGAGATTCTCCAGATGGAACCTACCCTGTCAATGCTTTGACTTTGAGCTTCTGGCTCCCTGAATCTATTAGAGAATAAAATTTTGTTTCCTAAGTCACATAGTTATAACTGTCCTATCAGGAGGGAGCATATTCGAAAGAGAAATGTTTAAACACTTCCCTTTGGACAGCAGACAACTCAAACAATAGTCCCCAAGAAACTGGAATTTCTCTCCTTCCCAGGAACCTCATGCTGGGGGAAGAAGGCTGAAATCAGGTACCAGCCAGAGGGAGAACTTGTCACTTGGAAAGAGATTTCACACAGATCTGACAACCCATCAGATCTCCTTGTAAGAGAAACTGGAGTCAACACAATGATGGGTAGATCATACCTTGACCAGGATTGCTCAGTTATGCCCTCTATTTATACCTAAGCTTCATGCGAGGACCCTAACGATGGACTTGGAGAGTCACTGGAGCCCCCTTTAGATTTTCAGTGTGGCCACATGAAATATAACTTCTGTCTCTATTTTTCTGTGTCATTAGCTGGTTGAGGGCAGATGGCTGAGCCTGACTTGTTAGGACCACCAAGCCCAATTTCTGACCATAACAATCTAAGAGTACTGCGTTATAGTAACCCTCAGAAGCTTACACAGATGTTCTACAATATATTTAAGCCCACACTTAACAGGTGTTCTATATCATATTTTAAAGGAAATAAGCATTTTTGGTGAAAATATTGTACAGTTTCTCTAAATCCATTCCATGCAGAAGCAAGAAACTTCTTTCTTTCAAATTTCTTTGTCAGTTAGATACAGATGTCAACTTAATAACTGAGGACTGAGTTTTGGGGTACGTTTGTGAAGAATCAGTAGTTAAAGCGAGTTGATGAGGGAAGACCCAGCTCATGGTGGGTAGGACCATTCACTGTGCAGGTAGATAAAATGGAGAGAATTGGTTTAGAATTTTGGCATATGGATGATATAGGCATTCTTTAGCATACTTCAGTCATTTGCTCTACTTTGCAATACAGGCATGATATGTCTCTCTCTCAGCCATTCCTATGGGATGAACTCTTTTGCCATACTGATGACTGTAACCCAGAAGTGTAAACAAGAATAAAACCTCATTCCTCTAAGTTGTTTGGGTCCTGTATTCATTCAGCAACAGATAGATGAAACTAATGCAGCTTTTATGACAACAGTGTATCATCTTTCATAGGTACCTTAAAGAGTTCTGCCTGAATTGGTTTACATCACCACTGCGCCCTTTTGGGGTAGTTTAAAATCAATGAAGATGATATTTTACAGAGCTAAAATGGATTTCATCAATAGCCCAAGGCTAGTGGTTACCTAGAGGAAAGGTTAATTGTGCAGTGTGGGGAAGTATATTTAACTAGAAGGAAGGGGGGCCATCATAAAATCAATTTTGGAATCAACTTACCGCATATTTGCTCTCCTTAATACAAAAGAACTTTGTGTTCATGAAATGAGGTTGTTCATGGAACTTTCGATCATTTGCTTTGACTTGCCACGTGCAATCTTTTAAAAGGAAAGAGAAAAAAGTCTGTTAGTAGACAACAGGGTCACTAGAAAAGGTATCAAAGTAAAGAGAGGTGGTTAGAGTGGATCCCGAACTCAAGGTGCCTGGTGGCCTCCTCTACAGGGCATTTGGATGCTGAGCCGTAAAGACAGCAGGGAGTCATTTGGAGAAGTTGGAAATCCATAGTCTATAGAGACTGAGGATGCATTCTGACTTCGTAACTTTTGGAAAGGATAAACCTGCTGACAACTTGATCCCCAATTTCCAGTCTCTGGAACTGTAAGAGAAAAAAATTAGTGATGTCTAAAACCATCTTGTTTGTGATTCTAGCAAACTAACATACAAGCTGTGACTTGATGGACTGATCATAGAACAGAATTTGGAAAGAGCAACATACATCTAAACATGGCCCAAAGATCAACCTCAGAAATCCACTACTTTTTCAATCTCACTTGATTGGGTTTGTAATACTAATATTCACTTCCTCAGCATACACCAAGTCAAGAAAAAAAGGGGGAGTGTATCACTAACTAATTCCACATTCCTCACTCCTGGTCTTAGATTAGCATCATGAACTGTTTTTACCAGCACTCATCTTTCCAAGTTCAGCTCATACACTTAGCACCACATCTGGCTACTCACGGAACTCAACCCCTTCCGTTGCCATATCTAAACTCCAGGGCACTTGAGAAAATCCAAAACATCTCTGTTGGGGAGATCGTTTTCAATCCATAGTTGTCTCATTAAATATTTCTTCTAATCTGTTCAACTACATCCCTAGAGTAGATTGCTCTCTGATCATTGGAAGTTCTCAATGTCTAACGTAATAGTTCCCGATTCTGCTGAAGACTCTCACATGCCTCTCTGTATGATCTCATCCCCATCTTTCCCACCCTGTGGCCACCCTCATTCCTAACTCTGCTCATCGTTCTGTGTGAAGACTCTTAGTGCCAAATCCATCCAGACCATCATCTTGATCCTAGAGTCTGCTGGCCATAGGACTCTTTGTGTCTTTGCCATAAATACAGATGCTCACAGAGGTTCCCAGCTGGGGTGGCCTGAGTTCTGCTGAAGTCCTTTACTAGTAGCCTCATGAAATAAATCTTTTCCTTCACAGCCTAAGACATCTTTGCATATGTCTGGAGAAGGACACAGCTATGCAGGAAGCTGGCCAGTGGAAAGTTTCTTGGATTGTTGCTGTTTTTCATGGTCATGCCGAAGATCTCTCCAAGCTGCAAGAGAGGAAGCCTGGGTTGCTCTCAGCTGTTGCAGACTTGCAGCTGCTCTCCCTGGTAACCGGACCGTGCTTGGCCACTATTACTGGTCCACTCTGTGGACACAGGTGCTGGGTCCTCCTCCGGTCCCCAGATTGGTTCGTATGGGAGAATGGAGCATACTAAGCATGCACAGGTCTTACACATGCACTGAAAACAGGAGCATACAAAAATACCTTCTAAATTAGTAGGAAAAGTAGACTCACAGTTTTGTACATTTGCATTCTATCTCTACAAACCCCAGCATCTACTGGGGATTTAGGCCAGGAAAACCTTCCAGCATAGAGGTGACTGGCTGTCAGGCCACATCTTCTGGGGGAACAGGTCGCTGCTCTTGTGCTTTGTCCCTTCCTGATTTCTGTTGTCCCACGACATGTCCATTCTTTCCATGTGCCAGGTATCATGAAGGACATATGACATATCAAAATTATAGCTGGGGAAACTGAGGCATCTACAGCCTTGGAAAGCTGACTAATGGTAGAAGAATTGGAAAAAATTCACCTGAAGTTGTGATCATCTGTGGCCCAGGGTGCCTGTCCACTTTGCCAACAAGAGCTAGATTGGAAGGGTCACTAATGAGGGAAGACAAAGTCACCTTTACTCTACTATCATGGCATGCAGCCACAGATGCCACTGGTTAGCAGGCCAGAGGAAGACCCTCTTGGCATTACTAGAGGAGTCAAGTTGTAATAAGGTAACATACTGGAAAGCAAGCTTGGAAAAATCATAATGTACCTGGTTTGTATCCAGAAGATTTTATAAACGTTTTATGAACCAACTCTAGCTCAATAATGCCTCACCTCATGAATATACCTAAACTCAGCACATTGTTGAGTGGCACAAAAGTGTGTGGGCTGAGCTTTGATGAAATTGGTAACTAGTATAGCAAATCATTTTCGGAGGAAAGAGTAGAAAAGAACATTCATAAGTAAACGATTGTAAAGTGAGCAGTCACATGATGATTATAAAAATAAAGGCCACAGTTTGGATCTTCAATTCATCTTTTTTAATGACTTTTTTTTTTTTATTCCCCTACACCTTAGGAAAGGTAGACATCACTGTAAGAGATCAAGTGTGGACTACTGAAGAATGCAGATAATTAACCTGATTGCTTTTTAAAGTTGCAATACCATTACTGAACATTTTTCTTCCATAGCATGGCTGCTACTCAACAGATAATTATAACTTGTCTGACATCTTCCTGAGCTCAAGAGCAATTGTGATGAAAGGAAAGATGGAAATGAACTACCAAAAACCTGTGGACCCTGTAATAATGTCGGCAATCATTATGTTTTTTTTTTTCTCCACAAAGGAAGTAAGTGATAAAGACTTTCCATAAGATAATCTTGAACCCATTCTAATTTATTATGGCAATTTGCAAGATCCATACCTGCCATGGTGCATGGGTGGAAATCAATTCTCTCCTACATGTAAGCTTCAGGAAACTGAACTCAGGTCACCAGGTTTGTGAGTAGGCACCTTACCTGCTAAACTATCTCACTGTCTTCTTGTTTTGAGACTAGATCTCACTCTGCAACCCAGACTGGACTGGAATTCACTACCACGCTGCCCCAGCCTCCCATATGCCGGGTAACAGACGTGTGCTAAGGTGCATTTGAGCTCACAGAGACTTGTGACACCTCCTAGCCACTAGGTCCTGGAACACTGCTGAGAATGCTCTCATGTTTCACTCAGGAAAGGGCCTCAGGGGACGGCTCAGGAAGTAGGAAAGTGCCTGCTGTGCCAGCATGAGGACCTGAGTTCTGATCCTTGGCACCACATCAAAGTCAGGAGTGGTGGTGTACCCCTGTAACCCTGGAATAGATTCCTGGGGCTTCCTGGCCAGACAGATCTGAAATGGGAGATTTAAGCTCATTGAGAGACTCTGTTTTATAAGTAAGGCAAAGAGCCGTAGAAGAAAATAGCAAAAGTTGCTACCTGCTATACCTGTAGTCTCCATGTGTACATGTACAGGTAAACACACCACCACATATGTGTACACACATAACACATATGTACACTCGTTTACAAATTCATGAAGGCCAAGAAGAAAAACTGACAAGATAATTGAAGAAGAAGGAAAAGGCCAGTGTCAAAGATAAAAATTTATTTTAGAAATAGCCAGGATGATTTATAATGGGTGAGACACACCAATAATCCCAGCACTTACTCAGAAGAATGAGGTAAAGGGGTTGAGAAGTTCAGGCCAATCTGGTAAGACTCTCCTCAAAAAAAAAATAAAAAATAAAAAAATCAAACCCCACCAAATGAACAAAAGCACAACACAGAGGGAAAAGTCAGGAGAAAAGAATAAGTCAGGTTACTAATGAACTTAACAAGTTTTCCTGCCTTCCGCTGGTAGAGTGTTTTGTCCAGGCTTGTGGATGCTTAAATTCCCTTCATGATGAAGGCCTCTAGTTGGAGGTTATTAATTCTGGTTCTATCACTATAACCTCCACCAGTCTATTTCCATTTGGAAGCTCTAGCCCCAAGTAGGAGCAGTTAGGGGTTATCAGAAATGATCTTGATCTCTTTACTTTATCTGTGTGATGCTATCTTGTGAGGTGAGAAAGCTTCCATGAAGCCTTTATCTGAATTTTAACCACAAGAAAACTTCTGCTATTCCCTATTCCTGCTTGGCCTCATTCAGGCAAATCTATGGGTAAGCAAATTGAGGTCTTCTCTTGACATCCCTGGAGACAGAAATTGACTATTCAAGCAGTGTTTCAACCAGACAGGTATGAACATGGTGTCCTGTGGCCAAATAGACACACAAAATACAGTTGTATCCCTTTCTTCAATGACCTCCAAAGTACCTTAAAGGCTCTGAGAAATCCTGAAGTGAAGAGGTTAAGGTAAAAAGGTCAAAATGAAATGTGATCACAGACATTATTTTAAAAATAAACACGGGGCTGGACAGATGGCTCAGGGATTAAAGCCTTTGCCACAAAAGCAGAAGATCCAGAGTTTGGATCCCAGATCCCAAGAAAACATGTCAGGTGGAACAGCAGCAGCCATCACTTTCAATCCTGTAAGGCAGAACCTGGGAAATCCTAGAACAAAGCAATAAGGAAGTAAAGCAATCTAGGATGATTCCTAATGTCACCCTTGGGCCCCCAAAGGCACACATAGTATGCTCTTTTCCACACATACATAGACACACACAGGCACACACAGAGACACACACACCCCTATACTTCCCCATACATATACATACACACTGGCACCTACACACATGCAAAAAAAAAAAAAAATACCTCACAGAACATCTTTTCATATGTACTGAAATTCTCTGTTAATGGATGTGCCTTTAAGGAGAGTACTCAGGTATTTATTTGCCTTTTTATTAGTTTCTATCAAGTTTCCACTTGAGTCAGAGAACTTTACTGGATACTTGCATCACAACAGTAACTTACAGAAAAAGAAGGCATCTTGTCCCCCATCAATTACCATGTACTGATGTGCAGGATCAATATACAGTAATATTAATGAGTGAATTATAAATTTACCAGAAAAAAGACACACCTTCAATAGCTAAACATTAAAAGGATAACTTACCAAAGCTGTACTAACAAAACCATCAAGGAATATGTGTGGGATACAGGTATCATCAGGCATATGTGGTTTGGTATCACTTGGGATGTGCTAAATGCCTGTGTGATAGTTACATCCAAATATGACTACGTGATGCTCAGAGTGTTCCCACGGACACCAAGTCCTTTGATCAGTACCATCTGGCAAAGGGAGTCAACATGACCTTGTCTCCACCCTCTTTGCTGAATTGTTTACAGAGCTGCCAACAACCAACAACCTGCATTGTTTGGAACAAACTACAACAGACGAGGAGAATAAAAAGATCAAAAGCTTGATATCCTAACAGATGAAATCAACCAACCCCAGAGAGAAAAGGATACAGGACACAAATGGATCACACAAAAAGAAAGTCAAATGGCTCTTCTACAAGTGAAAAGCTATTCAAAGGTATCAGAGAGAAATGCAATTTCCACAGCAATACCGATTTTCAATCTTATAATGCTAAAATACCAAAGAACAAGAAATCTAGTAACAACCTGGGTTAAAAAAAGAATTGGGTTGTGTAAGGAACCTCTGTGGACATTGATTATATCATATCTCAAAATTTAACACACACACACATACACATGTACATATACACATTGTCTGAACAATCCAAATTCTAGAAACTGGCCTTCAGTAAGTGTACTATGCTAGCAGGAAGAAATAACACACGATAGAGCTACTGAATGCTGCCTGATTTACCAGAACAATTTGAAACAAATAAAATGCCTATCTGGGTCAGCTGGCTAAATAGTTCTATAACGAAAAGCCTAGCCAGAGAAAAAAAGCAGAACAAAATAACAAAAGCAAGGTGGCTTCCTATATTTAGGGAAATTCTCCAAGTCCTACTGTTAAGTGACAAAGGCAGAAGGGCTTTTGCCACTCTGTGCTTTCACCCACGTAACTTGCAGACTCAATACACACTGGCAATGCATGTACAGACATACATGTGTGTCACAAGGTATTTTGTGCAGTATCTCTGGAATGATCTATGAGAAATCCGTGAGAGCAGTTTCACTTTGGATAGGGAAGTGCATGGCTGAGACTTACAAGAGTCAAGGAGGAAGACTTCATTTTAATCGTCTATCCAGGCAAGTTTGATTCACTTACCTGTATTACCATTAAAACCATACTTGTGTGATGACTTAGCAGGTAAAGTCACCTGATGCTGAGTCTGAGAATGGAGTCTGATCCCCAGAACCTGTGTGGCGGAAGGACAGAACTGACTCCTCTAAGTTGTCCTTTAACATGCAAGTAAAAGTACCAGCACAATAACGTTGTGTGCATAGTACAAGCACATGAGCATATGCACATACAATAAATGTTTAAAAAAATGTACTTGCGATTCTATTCATTTTTATATAAAACATATGTACGTTGCTTAATTTTTATGGCCAATTTACCATTCCATTTACTATTTATAGGATGCTAAAGATGGTGTGTGATAGGTGGGAATGAGTAGAGAACAATGTGGCAGAGCACTTGCCACGTGTGAGATCCCAGCACACAATAAGAAACATGTAGAATTTAGCAAAGATGGATTTTACTTAGCCCTGAAAGTGAATATGGGCCAGTCCTAAAAATAGCTTTGAGTAAAAACAAATACTCATTGCAATGGTTCACACAAAATTCAAAACAATGCAAACACTAAAGCATTTAGGGACACACATTTAAGTGGTAAGACAATACAGAAAATCTGAGGACTTGTGGCTATAAAAACTAAGTTGCCTTTGAGGGAAGAAGGGAGGGAGAAGAAAGTCTTTTAGGCCGATGGCCTTGTATACATGCTTGACATGGGAGATGGTTATGTGTGTTCATTTCATTGTTACTTTTTCAAAAAGGTACTTTTGTTTAGATACTTTTCAGTATCTTAAAGTATGAAAAAATAAAGAAACCGAAGCCAGCCATGGTGAAGGACTGTAATCCTAGCACCTGGAAGGCAGAGACAAATTTGAAGCCAGTCTGGTCTACACAGAGTTTCAGCCTAGCCAGGGTGACATTGTGGGCCCTATCTCAAAAAAAGTTCTGTGGATAGCGGTGATTGGGAGATGACTCAGGGAGTAAGCACACCTGCTGTGTGTAGGAAGGAAGGGAAGGAAGGAAGAGAGGGACAGAGAAAGGAAAAGAAGGGAGGTGAAAAAGAGGGAAGGGAGGAAGAAAGAAAAAGGGAGAGACTAAAAAGCCAGATGCCTGAGTTTGATCCCTGGAGCCCACATATGTGGTGTCACACATCTATCTGTAAAGCCAGCACTCTTACAGCAAAATGGGAGAAACAGGAAGATCGGCTGGAAGCTCGAGGGGCAGTCAGTGTGGAGCGTGTGTGTAGTGACACAGAGAAGAATGAGCTGGAAGAGGAAACCAGCTTCCAAAAGTTGTCCTCTGACTTCCATGTGCATATACTGTGCACCTCCCACATGAAAGAAAGAAAGAAAGGAAGGAAGGAAGGAAGGAAAGGAGGGAGGGAGGGAGGAGGAGGGAGGGAGGGAGGAAGGGAGAAAGGGAGAAAGAAAGAAAGAAAGAGAGAGAGAGAGAAAGAGAAAGAGAGAGAGAAAGAGAGAGAGGAAAGAAAGAGGGAAGAGAGAAAGAAAAAGAGAGAGAAAAAGAAAAAGAGAGAGAAAGAGAAAGAAGAAAGAAAGAAAGAAAGAAAGAGAGAGAAAGAAGAGAAAGAAAAGAAAGAAAGAAGAAAGAAAGAAGAAAGAAAGAAAGAAAGAAAGAAAGAAAGAAAGAAAGAAAGAAAGAAAAAGAAAGAAAGAAAGAAAGAGAAAAGGCTGGAGAGGTGGCTCAGGGGTTAAGCCTCTGCCTTGCAGGCGGAAGGTCCTGAGTTCGGATCCCAGATCCCACGTATAGACGCCGCTGGGCGGAAGCGGGGCGGCCTGCGCTTCTGGCCCTGGTAGGGCGGAGCCTGTAAATCCCGTGGTGGAGGAAATGGAGGCGTCCATGGTGGTTCCCGAATTTGTCCGTGGTTCTACACACACACAGACGCGCGCGCACACGCAGAAAGAAGAAAAAGAAAGAAAGAAAGAAAGAAAGAAGAAGAAAGAAAGAAAAAAGAAAGAAAGAAAGAAAGAAAGAAAGAGAAGGAAAGAAGGGAAAGGGAAAGAAGGGAAGAAGGAAGGAGAGGGAGGGAAAGGAGGGAAGGAAGGAAGAAAGAGAGGGACAGAGAGGGAGGAAGGGAGGTGAAAAAGAGGGAAGAGTGGAAGAAAGAAAAAGGGAGAGACTAAAGTAAGAAAGGAGGGGAGGGAAGAAGGGTATGGAGGGAGGAAATAAATTCTAAAGAAAGGTTAAGATAGAAGGAAATAATCCAGGGCACTGATGAAGAATTGGGCATAGTGATGGAACCTACTCTTAGCTAAATGGAAGAAAACATTAGTAATTTAACAGGTTGGCAAAGTCACATTCTCTGAGAGGTTCCAACTGAAGTGCTGGGAGGGAGTCAAGGTGTCACAAGGAGGGAGGTGGTGGTGTTAAGAGCAGTCAGTCCTGTTGTCTCACTCTGTCAGGAGGGCCCCGCAGAGCAGCTGCTCAAGAGCAGACTCGCTCAAGTAGGGCAGGGCTGACCTCAAGGCCTACCCCTGTAACTGCCTTCCTTCAGTAAGACTCCACCTCCTAAAGGTGCCATGACCTTCCCAAACACGTGAGTCTGTGAGAGACAACTCACATTTCAAAACATGCCAGTTACATCATGGTTTCTAGTGTCCTTAAATTAGGCTGCCCCTTAATTCACATTCACGGTCTCTAAATCTATGGCTGGACCAAGAGCAGGACAGCTGGTGTAATGACATAGCAGCGGTTCTCAAAGAGAGGGTTCTAGACCTCCACCAGCAGCAGAACACGGGAACTTATTAGAAATGCCAGTACTCCGGCCCCACCACAGAGGAAGTTCAGTGATGAGCTCTCACAAGTCAACAATGTCAATCTCATGCACACTCAAAAAACATAAATATAAAGTAATAAAATATAAAGTAAGGTAGCTCTGGACACACCTTTCAAAGAAAAACCATCTATGGATCAAGCAAAATCTCAATCCCTGAAGATTCCATTGTCTAGCCAGGGTAGGAAACAGAAAGGTAGACACCCACATAGATATCCTGTGATAGCCATGTACTAAATGTAATGATAAACATATGGTGATATGGGAAAATCTAACTAAGCTAGGGAGTGGTGCTACATAGAATACTTATTTGGAAGAGATGCACTTAAGTATTTTTATTGTTGTGTCTGATTTGTTGAATTTTTTGAGGTCGGTTCTTTCCATGTGAGCCAAGCTGACCTTGAGTTTGTCATCTTCCTAACTTACCCTGTGGGGTGCAAGCGTGGTCAGCTTCCAGACCTGCACTGATTCTTGAAAGCTCCTAATTATGCCAGTAAAGGATGAGGAGAAAGGTCCAAGGGCATTCCAGGGAAACAGGATGTCATTAGCAAGAACAAAAGGCAGGAAGAGCCCAGCCTGAGCTCACTTGTGGGAGTTGGGCCTGCAGGAGCATAGAGTGGACCAGGAGGAGCAACCAGCCAGCTGAGGGACAAACTGGTGGGAGCTGGAGTTCATACCAGGGGGATTCAGGGAGGAATTTGACATGGTTCAGTTAAGGCCTACACAAGTTGTGCTAACAGTAAGGAGTGAGCAGAATATATTTTGAAGGGAAAAAGATCTAGGAAATCATTAAAGGGCCCATTCAGAACTATGGTATTAAAAATGGAGAGAAGACAGAGTCAAGAGCTAGAGAAAGCTGGCTTGCTTCAATTAGAGCCTAGGATAAAAATAAAAATTAAATAAAAATGAGAAAAAGGTGACTCCAGAATCCTTTACCGTATGACAGACAAAGAAATACAAGATGAACAAGACTTACAGGGGTGTTCAGCAAGGCTAGCTATGAATGTGACCCAAACTCCTAAACTTACTTTAAAATATGTTTTCTTCAGTGATCTTTTTTTAAAATTCAATTGCATAGTTCCTGACTACCAGCTTTGTAAATAACAACATGGTTTACAATGTGCAACGGTTGGGGACACTTTACAAAGTATAAGAAGGTGGGTCTAACAGAGGGAGCTGTGTGTTTTGGAACGACTGAATCGAAAGACACCTCTGAGACATGTGGATGGAAACAAAAGCACCCATTAGAGATGGAAGAAAAACAAATCAAGCAGAGACACAGATGTAAAAGAACTCAGCATATGGACGAGAGGAGATACCATGGAGATGGATGGACCACAGGGAAAGAAAGTGTGTTGGAGGGGAATGGAGCACCAAGGGTGGTTAGCAAAGACATTTAAGTGAGAGTGCTGGGGCTGGTGTTTTGGAAATGAGAGGTCAGGAGTACCACACCAGGGCAGGTGCGCTCTGCAAGAAAACATAAGGTATCCAGTGAGCTGGTGATCAGAAAAGGTCTTTGGTGAGCTCCAAGATTCCTTTCTCCTGCCTGAGAAACTAGAGGGGATTAGATTTCACAGAAGGTATTTTAGTTTGGGGGAAACTGAAGATGGTTTGGAAGTTAGGACAAAGATACTAGAAGGTTGAAAGTGTAGGCAGAGGGGGATGGCTGAGGACGGGTGGGACTCCTGTCTCTGGCCTAGGAAGGAGCAAAGCTCCGTCTTAAGTTTCTTTTAATTCAGGAAGTAACTCAAAGTGGGGCATCTAGAACAGGCGGCTGTGATTGTTCACGCTGACTATTCGCTAGGCAGAGTCACCCAGGACACAACACATGGCTGTGAGGGAGATTCTCGACTGGGTGGGGGACTCACCCCAAGTATAGGCAGCACCGTTTCATGGACTGAGAACTAACTTTCATCTCTCTGCTTCAAAACTGTGAGTGACAGGTGATCAACTGCTCACATCCTTGCCGCCATGTCTTCCCCACCACGATGGATGGCATCACTTCTTAAACTATAATCCCAAATAAACCCTTCCTCCTGCCTCTTACATTTTTGGATCCAAAGAAAAATGAATTCACATCTTTGATTACAAGTCCTTTACAGAGAATGCACTTGCAGCGAGTGCCCAGCAATGCTGACTTCCTTGGTGCTACATCCAGTTGAGATTCTGCCAAGACAGGAGAGTGTGCCTTCCCTGTGTCTTACAGGAGAGTATGCCTTCCCTGTGTCTTACAGGAGAGTATGCCTTCCCTGTGTCTTGATACTCTCGAGGTGACACTTGAACATTCTCCTTTAAAGAATGCCCATCAGCTGACCATTAAACATACCATCTTAACTATTGTCCACCAATGCTATTCTGGTCTTGAACAGAGTTCCCAACAAAATATTGCATTAAAAGGACTTTTAAAAAAAGTTTTGGTGTGTGTGTGTGTGTGTGTGTGTGTGTGTGTGTGTGTGTGTGTTTGCTTGTGGATGGGTGTACCTATGTGTGTGTCCATGTGTACAAGAAGGCATTTGAGTGTGAATGCCTATGAGGCTCAAGAGTGACATTGGAAATCATCCTGAATTGCTTTTCTGCCTTTTGCTTTTCTCTGGGGTTTCCCAGGCTTTACCTCCCAGGACTGGGGTTACAGACTCCGGACATATCTGCTATCATTTTTTCTTTTTTTAAGTGGAATCTAGGGATCTGAACTCAGGACTTTTTGCTTGTGACACAAAGGTTTTAACCACTGAATCACATCTCCAGTCCAGTTTTATATTTTTAAGTTAAGAAAGCAAATCAACCACTGAGAAAGAAAGAAGAAACAAGAAGACAGCACTAGAGTCTTCCTCCATGGACCAAACAGAGGTAACTGGCCGTCAGACACTTGTTTGTGTGAATATACTTAAAAGGTGCCCGACTCCAGTCTGCAAACCTTCCCTCTACTCATCTTATTCACAAAGAACACATCAAAGTCTCTGTTAGAATCATCCCTAACTCCCGACAGGAAGCATTTGAATTAGTGGGCCCCCATATGCTAGTTGCTGGGCATGGTGACATATGGCTGCAATCCCAGCAACGGGGAGGCTGAGGTAGGGGGATTGCCTGGAAGTCAAGACCAATCTCAGGAAGCCCAGGCCTCTTGGTGGAGGACCATGCTGTGTATACATATGTACCTAAATGTGCAATTAATGGGGAAGCCGGTAAGTGTACAAAGGGCTCCATTCCTAAATAAAGTTTGGTGTTGTGACCTTGTGGTTAGAATCTAAATTTCAGCCATGATAGGAAAATGGCTGCCCTGTTGGTGATTTTTCTAAATACTTATATTTCTAGTTGCCCTCTAGCCAGCAACACAAACAGATGCCCCAAAGAGATCCTGGGCTTGCATTCAAAATAAACATCTTCCCTTTTACCTTCACAGGGGGTCTCCCATCTTTACCCATCTCTCCCCCATGCCCACCTGCCTACTCAGGCGCTCATGGTCCCTAGAAGACCACCGGGGTACTGCCGATCTGATGCAGGACTCAACACTCCTTCATGATGTAATTTCTCTTCCCATGAATCAGGGCTGGTCTTAATGACTTGCTTGGAGCTGAGAGAATACAGGAGTGGCATCGCATGATGACCATGAGATTTCTGCTCCGATCTCTCTGGATCCTGGATTTCCAGAGGGTCCCAACTGGGATGTTCCTTTCCCATCCCCAAGCCCAGAGCTAGGTTGTGAGGCCCAAGTCACTTGGAAGTATTCCCATTCTAGTTGGGCTTTTGATGTGCTAGATATAGAAGGAAAGAAACTTCCAGATGGCTCTGGAACCCAGTAATTTAAGTCTTCATAGAGATGCTCGGACATCACAGAAAAAAACTCACGTCATCCCTACTGTGCCCTGAGCTCCTGACGCCAGTATCAGTGAATATCATGGAATGTTTATACCTAGCAACAGGAAGCAATGTGTTTGCCTACTTCCTTACACACACACACACACACACACACACACACACACACACACACACTCGGGTAACTAGACTATCCACTCAGAAGCTACGTTATTTGGGTCAGACACTATAGCTTTCTTCCCCTTGACTCACATCTAATGAGACTTGTGAATGTCACTTCCTTTGCTCATATGATTTACCCCTGCCTCCCAATCCTGGCATCTTGTTTTAGGTCCTCACCATTTTCACTTAGATTACCTTCCACTCTTTTTTGTCCTCTACTGCTGGAATGGGATCCCTAAAACACATTCATACACTCCAGAATATCTGTGTGCCTAACGCATGTTCTCAATGAGATGACCATGGCTCTGATCTGAATTCAGTAGACATCCAGGAAGGGAAAGTTTCATTAGTTACATAATCATTTGAAGTTGTAATTATAAATACCTTTGGGGAGATGAAGGACTAGACAAAGGGGCACAGAAGATCCCAATCCAGTAAGATCTAGTCTAGCCTGGGGATGAGGGCCAGAGTTCGAGGAACATCTAAAATTAGGCTTTAAATAGAAAAATAGCCACAGTTCAGAAACTGCTCTAGGCAAAGGAAACAAGGTGTAGAGACATGGGGGTGGGGCAAGAAAGGCTTGAGTGACCTAGAGACTGGGGACTGGTAGTGTAGTGACTGTAGCTGCCAGCTACAGTCAGACTAGCTAGGGGAAGAAGATAGGCTCAAACCACACCAAGGGCCAAGAGAAGCCAGCAGAATGGATCCAAGGTACAAGGACATATTTTTCTACAGTAAGAACTTCCACATCCCTAGAGAGGTGGTCATGGATGGGGATTGCTGCTAATCTTGGCACATTCTCTTCAGTTTGAAATGTCCCCAGGACTTTCAGAATGACATCCACGCTCACCAAGCATGACTGGCCTCCCCTTCATCCCAGTGCAGGCTCCAAGGATATCATGTGTGGACCCCTCAGCTTCTCTGACCCTCTTTTCACGCTTCAGTAATCACCACGGCCTCAGTTTGGAGCTACTGGGAACCAGTGATCTTTCACACACAGGACTCACTCAGGCCAACTCACATCCAGGAAGCTATTGGTGAGCAGGGAATTCCCTGGTTGTAGCTCATCTCTACGCAACACCTCTAGGCAACACAGGTTTTTCTCTAATACAGACAGCGCGGCTACTAAAAGGAATTTCACAATACGACAGATGATCTCTAGCCAGCTCCTCAATTTTTAGATGGTCCCAGGACCGGGGTTAATAAAGAAGGGGAAGAAGCACTTTCTATTCCTCTAGTATCTTCATTCTTCTGACTGATTTCAGTTCCTGTACATGATATCAGGGTGACCCTATCCTACTATCACAGAGTGTCTATATGTGGTCCTCTGTGGGTTCCCCTCTCCTGCTCTGTCACTCAGACATGCCCTGATCACCAAGAAGCCTCTAGATCCATTTTGAGCAGCCTCCCTCCTACAGAATGGTCCATCAGATGACAAATCATCACACAAACTAGACTTTTGGTCTCTCTTTAAGCTTCAGCTTTTCCCATGGAAGCCTGTATGAAATGGAAAGCTTTAGGATATCAGAGGTTGAGATGGGTCCCAAACTTCCAAAATACTCCCCAGTATGAGAAATTGAAGGCTGGGAAAAGTGGAATCCATCCAGCCATCTATCCATCTTTTGCTTCTGGATTTGGGAAGGGAGGGGGTTAATAAATGACTTTACAGCTTTGGTTTAGGAGGTCAGAAACACGCAAACACCTCAAGATGAAGAGAAGGGGATTGGGATGAAGATGTGATGATAGAGGGTGGGATGGGAGCTGAAAGGGAAGAGGACACACTTGTAACTGGAAGAGAAAGATGCCTGATGGCAGGTGACAGCAGCTGTATTTACCTAGCACCTACTGTATGCCCAAGTCTTCTAAATCCTTTATGTGTGTTTCTGATAAAATTCTCAATCACCTTAAAAAGTAAGCCCTGTTGAAATGCAAATCAAAACCTCCCTGAGATATCATCTCACCCCTGTCAGGATGGCAAAAATTCATAATACAAATACCACCAAATGCTGGAGAGGATGTGGAGAGAGGGGAACTCTCTTACATTGCTGGTGGGAATGCAAGCTCATACAGCCACTCTGGCGAGCCATCTGGTGATTCTTAAAGAAGTTAAAGATTGGGCTGGAGAGGTGGCTCAGGGGTTAAGCCTCCGCCTTGCAGGCGGAAGGTCCTGAGTTCGGATCCCAGATCCCACGTATAGACGCCAAGCGGAAGCAGGGGCGGCCTGCGCTCCTGGTCCTGGTAGGGCGGAGCCTGTGAATCCTGGGACAGAAGGAGGTGGAGGTGTCCATGGTGGTTCGCGAATTCGTCCATGGTTCTACACACACACAGACACACAGACACACACACACACACACACACACACACACGCACATGCGCACAGTTGAATAAATAATAATAAAAAAATTTTTAAAAAAATAAAATAAAATAAAGAAGTTAAAGATTGAAATGTCATATGACCCTGCTATACCACTTTTGGGAATAACCCTCCATACAGCAGAGGTTCACCTCGATAGCACAAGCACATCCACGTTCATAGCAGCACTGTTTATAATAGCAAGGTCATGGAATCAGCCCAAATGTCCAACAGTTGACGAGTGGATAAGGAAAATGTGGTACATTTATATAATGGAATACTACTCAGCCATCAAAAATGAAGATTTAATGCAATTTGCCAGGAAATGGATAGCACAAGCACATCCACGTTCATAGCAGCACTGTTTATAATAGCAAAGTCATGGAATCAGCCCAAATGTCCAACAGTTGACGAGTGGATAAGGAAAATGTGGTACATTTATATAATGGAATACTACTCAGCCATCAAAAATGAAGATTTAATGCAATTTGCCAGGAAATGGATAGAATTAGAAACAATTATATTGAGTGAAGTATCCCAGACACAGAAAATTAAGTGCCATATGTACTCCCTAATAGGTGGATCCTAGTACCAAACTCACTTACAGACAATCAAGACAAATCTCTGTAACACCTACAGTAATTGTAAAGATTACAAACAGGGGCTGGAGAGGTGGCTCAGGGGTTAAGCCTCTGCCTTGCAGGCGGAAGGTCCTGAGTTCGGATCCTAGACCCCACGTATAGATGCCAGGTGGAAGCGGGGGCGGCCTGCGTTTCCTGTCCTGGTAGGGCAGAGCCTGTGAATCCAGGAGCAGAGTAAACAAGGAGGAAATGGAGGCGTCCATGGTGGTTCCCGAATTCGTCCGTGGTTCTACACACACATACATACATACACACACATACATATACACATGCGCACACATGCATACACACACAATTGAATAAATAATAAAATTTTTTAAAAAATTAAGAAAAAAAAAGATTACAAAGAGGATGGATGGGGAAGGAGGACCCCACCAGAAACAGAGGTGACCAAGTTACAGCAGAGAAAATAGGCCACCATCAAGGACGGCAAGTAAGTAATGAGACATCTGATTAAGTTCACAGACTTTCCTTCCTGATCATTTCCAACTGATGGGGTACGATCTTACTAGAAGGGGAGGGCATATAGGCTGCCAGATAGAAGGTAACCATTTGGCAAATGGGTGATTGACCCCTCTCTCACCGCGGTCTCCTACTTCTATTCCATCTACCTTTGAATAGACTCTTATAACAAGACTCTAATTTAACAGGTTTTTATCTCTGGCCAGGGGTTGACATCCAATACCCATCAAGATGGAACCAAGGGCATTGCAGAAACAGCAAAACTGAAAAAAAAAATCATCAACAAACCATAATTCAGAATATCAGAGACTCTATAACAACCACCTGGAATCAGGCCTGCCTAATCTCTCCCCATCCTGAAGCTCAGGGAAATTTGCGGAAGAGGGGGTGGTAAGATAGTAAAAGCACAAGGATGGGAGGAGTCATAATATGCAAGATACTCCACCCAAGTTAGGGCCAAAGCAATTATAACAGGATTCTACATGATCTGCGCAATGACCAACATATCGTTGACCCCTCAAATTCTAGCATGGACTAAAGGCACTAGGATCCTTAGAAGCAAGGGATTAACAGTCACAATAGTGTTCCTATACTTAAGGGGAACACAAGAAAGAGTTCTAGGAAATGCCACTGAGTCCTTACACCAGAGAGGAGGACCCAGAAGAAAGTTTGATATACTCATTAAAGGATGCTTCAGAGATGGGTGAGGGGGCACTGGGAGAAAGGGAGGGAAGGGGGAAAGGAAGGGACAAAGTGGGGAGGTTCAGGGAGGTCCAGGGAGGGGTGGAGGGGACAGGGGTTCCTATTATGTTTGTATGAGCAGAAAAAAAAAAAAAAAAGCCCTGTTATCAAGCCTATTTCACAGATAAGGGCATTGGGAGGTGGTCTCTTCCTTAAGACTGCTCAGATAGAAAGTCCTAAAGCCAGGACTCAGACCCACATAGTCTGAGTCTGAAGTGTTCCTTCCTAACCATCATGCACCGGGCTTCACACAGGGACATTCATGTAGGTCCACATGCGAGTTTAAAAGGTGAATTTGGGACTGGAGAGATGACTCAGGGGTTAAGGCTCTGCTCAGAAAGTAGGACCTGAGTTTGGATCTCCATAACCTAAGTAAAAAAGGTAAATATGGCAACGGCCAGTACTTCCAACCCTGGAAAGCAAACCTGGGAAACCCCAGAGTAAAGCAAAGAGTAGGTTGAGTGATACAGGATGACTCCTGAAGTCACCTTCAGATCTCCACAGATACATTCACAGTGCTCTCTGATACACACAGACAGAAAACACACACACACACACACACAGCTCATGCTTACATGCATGCAATCACATGCAGGATTGATAGGTAGGTAGATAGGTAGGTAGGTAGACAGATAGATAGATAGATAGATTGATTGATTGACACATACATACATACATACATACATACATACATACATACATACATAAATAATGAATTGATTCCAGGGAAATCTGCAGCTACCAGTAGGAACATGCAGAGGGTAAAAGAAGGAAGAGACAGGAGGAAGATTAGGGAGAATTTGAAAACTCCCACACCATGGAAACAGAGGTGGCAGATGATGGTTAATTAAAAGTTTGGTAGACTGGGGAGCTGAGTTTCTGGTGAGCTGAGAGAAAGCATTAACAGTGGGTGGCAGGAAGCCCACAAAAAGAAAGTAGCCAGTGTGAATAGAGGGGTAGGCGGAGACAGGACACCCACCCCATGCAAAAGGTGGAGTTCAGGTCAGAATGTGGCCTGGGTCAGGAAGCTCAATGTGGATGGGAGGTTAGCCAGACAAGGAGGGAGCTAAGCAATAAAGCCACTTTGAAGGAAGTGAGAGGCCACATCTGACTGCCATTCCTAGAGATGAGATAGAACCAAGTTACACAAACTCAGAAACTCTCTTTAGAGCACTTCTCAAGGATTTCGTCTCTAAAAGACTGCTGAGGACACAGAATTAGTCAGAGAGTTGGTCTGGGAGCATCAGGACCACAGTAGGTACGCTAAAACCCAGCATCTCAAAGTCACAAGAAATTATAGCAGTTTCCGGCTCATTAAAGTTCAACTGGTTTTTTTGTTTTTTGTTTTTTTTTTTTTTTTTGATGGTAACAGAGAACCTGAAACTCTAGGGAGGGATGAGAATTCCAGTTTCCTGGGCCACTAAATCCTGCTGTCTTGACCACGTATACAACTAGCATTCTCAGGAAATAAGCATGTTCCTATCTTAGTGTGGCAAACATGCTGGTTGGTTCCTATCTACTTTTGCTCAAGGTAAAACAAGGGTAAAGTTGTCTTTGTGACTGTCTGTGGGTGTATCTTTCTTCCTGGTGATTCTAACAGCATCTGAGTACTTGTTCTCCATTCTCACAGCACACAAGAATGGTCCTTCAAAGGAAAAGCGCTTTCAATGGGTCTCTCAAAACTCTCACTTAATGTGAGTTTGATAGGAAAGCTCAGCTGATTGGAGTATATCTTACTTTGAAACATGAAAACTGGCTTTGTGACAGTCATTGAATGGACATTCAAGAGTTTACTGCTGCTGGTGCATGGGGGTAGCACTGAGTAGACTCAGTAGGTTACTAAGGGGGGAGGGGCATGAAGGAGAGAAGGGATGTGTTAGTGGGCTGGGTGTGATTAATTGTGAAATTGTCAAAGGATAAATATTTCTAAACTGGAATGTGACTGGGCAGTGGTGTCACATGGCTTCACCTAGGTCATAGGTCACTAATGTGTCCTAAAGAACTGAATGATTTAACAAGCAAAAAGACCTGAATTCAGATCCCACATAAAAGTGCTGAGTGGATATGGCAGCAGCCTGTAATTATGGCCCTGGAAGGTGAAGCTTGGGAAACCCCAGGGCAAAACCATAAAGGTGGAAGAGCAACCCAGGATGATTTGCAGCGTCACCTTTGGACCTCCACAAGCACACAAATCAAGTGTCTTCTTGTGCACACACAACACACACATGTGCACTCACCCAAATGCAAAATGAGTACATACACACACACACACACACAAGCACAAACCACCACCAACAAAAGAACTGAATTTCTTTTTTAAGAAATTATGCATGACATGCAATGTCAAGGAAAACATGATAATTAAAAAGAGGGAGTAGTACAGTGACAGTAACTCAATAGGGAAAATGATCAAAAGAGAATTTAAAAAAAAAATAGAAGAAACAGAAAGGAGGAAGGGAAGAAAGAAGAGTGAAAGGAAGCCAGTTGGTTGGAGGGATACAAGGCAGAAGCAAATGGCTCCAAGAGGTCCAGCATTTCCTCATGTTCACTTTTGCTTGGAAAGGGCGGCAGAGGTGTCAGAACAAAGGTTTTCATAGTGTTACAGGCAAAGTCATTGGACAAAGATTTTAGAAAATGAGAACCACCAAAACTACCCTTGAATAAGACAATAAAGAAGTCAAGATTGAGACCCAGCTCCAGCAAAGGCTACTGCAGTGCGATCTGCAAATCAAAAGACCAGGAAAGGACCCTGACAGCCAAAAATGTATAGGCTGAGCTAGAAAAAAACCAGGAAGTGCAGTCTCTACCCATGATATACCATCTCTGTGGGGACCCAACCCTGGTTTTTTCTCTGGGCCCTGGATCATACATACATCTAATCACGTGGCACCAGGCACCAGATACAAAGTTTACCCTTCACCCCATGGAGCTAAATCTCCTGCCAACTCACCAGATAGCTGCTCTACATATTGCAGATTCTGAGCTTATGATAGGGAGAAGGAATGAGGAAGGAGTCTGCATTATTCACTCTGAGCAATCAACTAGAACTCCCTGGGTAACTTATCAGACTACTTCAGCTTTGTCCCTCATTCTACCAAGACCAGTCTGGACCTGATGGTTGAGACATAAGTCACTTTCCTAGCTGGGTTGAAGGTGATTCCATTTTAATTTCAATCACTGATCATGAGTTCCGTGCCTTCTGCTTTGGGGTACAAAGCCTGGACTATTCAACAGTGTAAAGCGACATCCAGAACCCATGCTCAGATCCAATCTCTCTAAGCAACGAGGCTGAGCAGGAAGAGATCCACACGAGTGGGCAGCTCTGTTGGGTTTTGGAGACTGAAAGGATTCTTAAATCCCCGAGCCCCACATCACTGAGACTTTCCCCACAATGGGGGACTGGAGAGTGATCTGTATGACCAGAACAGGAAGGAATATCATTACAAAAGTGGGAACGCAAGTTTGTTACTTTATTTTTCTTTTTAAATAGAAACTAGGTATGTCATCGAGGAGAGCCTGGAATGTAAGGCTTCTGCCTCAGCCTTTAGACTTCTGGGATTGCAGACACTCCCATCTCTGGTTCTTGTCACTTTTTGTCCATATGGTTTAGGAAAAAAAAAAAAAAAAATAGGGGGGAGGAGGTTTAACTAGGTACAGACCTGAGATAAAGAAAGTAGAAGATAGAATGTGGCTGGGGAGAAACTGAGGCAAAACTGGGAGGCAGAGTTTTGGGAGATAGCAGATCCTCTGATGGGGCAGGAGAGGCAGCCTGGAAACTTTATTCAATAAAGGAAAACTGCATTCTCCTCATAGAATCCAGGGCCCGTCCCAGACCCATATGGAAAGGTCTAGCTTCACAGGAGCAGATGAAGCATAAAAAAGGTCACGTTTGCTTGCTTGCTGGTTAGTGCAACCCGTAGTCAACAGTAAAGCCACATGGGAAACATGTAACTGTGAAAGCAAGCTGTGCTAGGTGCTCCAAGTGCCTCCTGTCTGTGGCCACTTGACTGGCTGAGTAGAGCAGGTCTGATGGGGTCGGTGTGGCCATCCTGTCTGTCCTTCCATGTGAAGAGTTCCCCTGTCTAGACCCTGTCTCTGATACCTGCCTGAGCAGCACGGGCTGCTGCAAAACAGCCTCTCCTGGCAAGCAAAGGTCCATTAAAAAAATTCCTTCCTGAGAGCCAGAGCTATTTCATATTCACAAGTGACTGAGCAAAAGGTATGGCGACTCCACAGCCTTTTAAAATGCCAGAGAACATTAGATGGGATAAATTGAAGGTGCTAAGAGGCTCAGAGCTATGGTGCTGGTTCCTAAAATGTATGGTCTTTGAAGTAAGTGGTCCAATACTCCTCCAGAGAGTGCCCTTGCTCCCAGGGGCCTTTGTGAAACTGTCCTCGGCATTACCCTGACCTCTGATGACCCGAGAGAGACCTCAACAAGTGGTATCCACTGGTTGACTTGTCAAAGTACAATTATTTGAACATGATGTAAGAACTCCATGTGATAATATTCTGTTTTGCTATATTTGTGGGTATGTGAATCCCCACACATACACGCAAACGTGTAATTTCTTTGTAAAGGCTCCACAGATACACATTCCTGTGTGCATGCACAAGTGGTTATTTATATAACCTATGCAAACAATTTAGCAACACAAATCCTTTAAGTCCAAAGACTGATACGTATACTTTTGGAATTCCTACGTACCACCGCAAACAGATTTTACATACAACTATGTTATAAAAATACACATGCTAGGGTCAGTGACGAGAGCTCAGAAGGTGAAGTTCTTGCTTGCAAACCTGGTGACCTGAGTTTGATCCCCAGAAGCCTACATGGTGCGAGGAGAGAAATGACTTCCTAAAATTGCTCTTGACCTCTATCTATGCACTATAGCATATTCTCTCTCTCTCATCTCATTGTCTCTTTCTCTCTCTTCTTTCTCCTTCCTTCTCTTGTAATTAAATATTTAGAAATGTACATTCTAACCAAACTTTCTGTTTTCTCTACAAAACTAGTCAGATATGGCATCCCAATTCAGTCACACTGAGGTTGATGAATACTGCCCAAGCCCATCCTGGGAGGAATAGAGGGAAGGCATCCCCTAAACCATATGAAATAGATCAGTCGTCTTCGGCACATGTCCCTGTGATCCACCCAACTGACTCTCCTCCCCGTACCTTTTCTGAATGTGTCCCGGTTGACCTCTGCTTCTCTGTTGACACGATTCTGTTCTGGTTCAACAGCTGACCCCTGGTCCTCAAGCTCATCTTCCGTTTCATCATCACTGTAGGGAACTTCATCATCATTAGGCTGAAAATCCTCATCGATGGTTGTTTCCGAATCTCTTTCTGTGCTCATTCTGCTGGCAAAATGGAACTACCTGGAGGGAAAAGTAAGGAAACCAGAGAGAATTACAACTTGCTCAGCATTTGATGGTACCTTGTTACAATGCCCCTTTAACATGACGCCATCATACTGACATGTAAATATTTCTCAATAATGACCCAAGAGGTTAACTGGATATGCAAACAAAGTAAAACCAAAAATGTTCACTATCGGTCAAGTCCTGAATAAGGATGAAGAAAAAAATAAGAGGCTGAGGAGATGGCTCAGTAAGTAAAGTGTTTACCATATAAGCACAAGGATCTAAGTTTGTATCTCTAGCACCCAATAATAATCCAGACACTACAATATGTATCTCTAATCCCAGTGTTCGGGAGAACCTGATTGGTTAACTTACCCAGTTAATTTCTTGAACTCCAAGTTAAATGATTGTCTCAAAATAATAACAATAATAGTAACACTAAGGTGAAGAAGCAATTGAGGAAGTCACCTGATGTCAACCTGCATTTTGTATATACACCTTCACACCAATGTGTCCTCACACAACACCCACATAGCACATACACAGAAGACAAAACATGTAACTACAAATCTCTCCTTTTTCATTATTCTTCCCTTATTCTTCAACATATAAACATTTAAATAGTATTTCACATTGTGGTCTCTACCCAATACAATAAAGTAGTTAGGTGACACTTGTTAAAATAAAATTAAATAGGCTGAAAAATATCAAAGTACAATTCATGTAGTAAGCAGAAGCACTATTTGGTTAAGTCTTACGACGCTGAGATATTCACACTTATTTGCATTGTGTGTATTCATGGAATTTTATTTCTTATTGTGGACTCTTGGCAGAGTTGGAAAACCACTGTCTTAAAAGATCTGGTTCCTGAAAAAACTAACACTCTGAGCCTTTAATCTCAAGCACATTTTAATACAAACACTTCAGGTCTCAGGTTTTACTACCGACTTTCAGAATACACACCCTTGTCTTCCTACCCTCCTTCCACCACTCACTCTTCCTATCTTGAATTTGCATGTCTGCTGTTGCATAAGGTGACTCCACACCAGCAACAAGGACACCCTGGGTTCTATTTATATTGGGAAATATTTATACCAATTCCTTGGTTACTTGTGGACTTGTGGCATTGTTTACACAAGCATCACTCTGCTATGTACTCGGCATTGCTATTAATAGCAGCTCACATTCATTTAGTGGTAACTGTACACCAGACCCTGCATTAGAGAGGTTATGGACAGTAGCCCCCAAAACCTCCTATGTCACCCTGATAAAGGGTGTTCTCTATAGAAAACCAATCCAGACTCTAGGATGTTTAAAAAAAAAAACTTGCAGCAAAACAACTGTTTTCCAAGAAAGAAGTCCTATACTCTCCCCATATTATAGTTCATTTTATATTTTAATTGAGTGTAAATTGCTTGGAATGCACGTGAGTGTGTGTGTGTGTATGTGTGTGTGTAAGAGCACATATGTGCAAGTGCATCCAGAGGTCAACATCAGGTGTCTCTCTCTCTCTCTCCCCGCTTTAGTCTTTGAGACAGAGTCTCCCATTAAACTTGGGAGCTTGCCAGCTCCCAAGATCCTCCTGTCTGTTACTCTCTAGGTCTGGAATTACAGACATGGGCTGCAGTGCTTGGCTTTTTAGGTGGGTGCTTGGGATCTGAACTTCAAACTGAACCATCTCTTAGCCCCCAAATTTCAAATATATATTGTCTAGTATGACTTAATAGTAAAAACTAGAGACAGGCCTGGTAGCCAATGAATATCAATTGGACAGATGAGTCCTGCATGCTAATACTGTGGATGGTGTATACCAATTCAGAATGCAACCAGTGGAATAGTTAGTGATACCTCAAAAATCCAAATGCATTGGCTGGACAGGTGATTTATAAATCCTTATGTGCAAATAGTCTGCTATTCACACAAAAGTTCAATATTTGACATATATTATTTCAAGCATTCAACTTAGTTGACAAGCTACAGAAAGTCCTCAATAAACATTATCCAGTATTATTGTTAGCCATTGTTCTCATGATGGCAAAGTGTTATTTATAGCAGCAAACTGAAAGAGCAATCTGGATTTGAAGCTTTTCCATCTCCAAAATTTTTCCTAAAATGTATCCACCTCTCATCGGGGAAGTAAAAAATCCAGACAACTGTAGCCCTTAAAAATTATGAGTAGATGGGCTGGAGAGGTGGCTCAGGGGTTAAGCCTCTGCCTTGCAGGCAGAAGATCCTGAGTGTCGGATCCCAGATCCCACATATAGACACCAGGCGGAAGCGGGGGCAGCCTGCGCTTCTGGTCCTGGTAGGGCAGAGCCTGTGAATCCCGGGGCAGAAGGAGGTGGAGGCGTCCATGGTGGTTCCCGATTCGTCCGTGGTTCTACACACACACATACACACATGCGCGCACACATACATACGCATACACGCACAATTGAATAAATAATAATAAAAAAATTTAAAAAAAATTATGAGTAGATTTAAGTAGTGCAATTAAGCATAGGCATAAGACCTTCTATTCTCTGAGCATAATTTAAAGTCTTTTTTATACAGATATGTATAATATATATGTTCACTTTTGGTTTTTGTTGATTTTTATTGTGGAGTACACATTTCCTCTTTTCGGTTTCTGTGGGTTTATGAGTATTATTTGGGGTTTTACCTGTGCTCAAATCACCTTATTTGTGGTTTTATAATACAAATAGTGGTGGGTCAGTTGGTATCATTACAATTTGACACTTGTGCACCTCTGGGCGTATCTCTGAGGAAAACGATTTAGTCCAGGCAGGCTCTGAACAAGCCTTGTGTAACTGATGTGAGAAGACCCAGCCCACAGTGGGTGCAACTATTTCCCTGAGCAAACAGGTAAAATAGAGACAATTAGTGAGTAGTTTGGACAGACGGGCAAGCTAATGGACAGACGGGCAAGCTAGCAAACTGATACACACTGGTTCTTGCTCCTTGCTCTGGACTTTGGATATAATGTGGCCAGTTCCTTTGCCCCTTCTGGTATCCAGCCATGATGAACTGCATCCTGGTACCATAAGCCAATAAAATCTTGTTCCTCTAAGTTTTGGGAGTCAGGCACTTATAGTAGCAGCAAAGCTAAGACATGGTATCTACACTTTAGCTGACATATAATGCAATACGTTCTTTTTTAATAAGACAGGGTCTTGCTATGCAATCCAGACCAGCAACAAAATCACATCATCCCACCTCAGGCTCCTGAGTGTTGAAGAACATTGCATCAGGGCCTAGAAAATGACCTTCTTAATGTTGTCTGGTAACTGAGGGACTCAGGAGGAATTATAAAAGACATCAAGAAGTCTATAATCCTAGCCCTTGGGAAGCTAAGATACCATTGCTGTGAATTCAACCACCCTGTCCTGTGTAGTGACCACCAGGCCAACAATGGCTACAGAGCTCCTGCCTAAAACAAAACAAAATAAAAAAATAAAAAGCAGACAAATAAACAACAAGAACAAAAAAAAAATTAAAGAACACCAAAGTCAAATAGAAGATTCAGTGGAGTCAGTCATGCTGGTTCTAAACACACCTCCAATAATTATACTCCTTGTGGGTACCAGTCTAATTCAGGCCACCATCATCTCCCAAAATGCTATAGAAAGCATTTTAATCAATCTCCCTCAAACCATTTTCAACCCCTCACCCCGAGTTATGTCCTCCTCATGCTCAAATGCATTCTGGGTATTTGGAACTGAAGTATATTGCTAACTAACCTAGTTTACATGTATGATGAGCCTTATCCAGCAATGCACCAGGAAGTGGTGTAAATGTGCAATGCTCCCTGCCCCCTAGGACCATGTGTTTGAATACTTGGTCCTTAGCTGGCGTCAATGTTTTGGAAGGCTGTGGAACCTTCAGGAGTATAGCCTCACTGAAGAAACTGAGTCACTGGCCTTGAGGTTTCAGAGTTCCATCCTACTTACTTACTGTTCCCTATCTAACTGGGACACTATGTGATCAGCTGCCTTCTATTTCTTACGCCATGCCATCCCTGCCAAAATGGACTGTATTATCTTCAACTATGAGCCAAAATAAACCCTTCCTCTTTCAACTGATTTTTCTCAGTTTTTTTTTGGGGGGGGGAGGGGAGGCAGGCAATAAGACAAATAATATAAGTAAATAGGCCCTATATTTTTTATTTTTTCTGATTTCATGTGATTGTGGGGAGTTACATATATGTATATATGTGTTTTTGCTCAGGTATGGGAGCACGTGTGTATATGAGTACACATGTATGTGATGCATGTATGTGCGTGTGTGTGTGCACGTGTGTGTGTGTGTGTTTATGTATGTGAAGGCCCAAGGTTGTATCAGGAATCATCTTCAATAATTCTTATGCTTTATTCTTTTGAGGCAGGGTCTCCAATAAACCCAGAGTTCATCAATAGGACTAGTTTGGCTTGCCAGCTTGCTTTGGGGATTCCCAGACTCCTCCTTCCAAGGTGGGCTATCACACCTTCCTACACACACACACACACACACACACACACACACACACACACACACACACACACAAACTGTCTACAGTCAAAGAAACCATTGCTGGCAGCTTAGTTTTAGACTTTCTAGTGCCCAGAACTGTGAGTAAATGAAAGGATTATTACTTATGCCATCCAGTTTGTGCTACTTTGCTCTGGCAGTCCGAGCAGACAGAATCATACACTATGGTGTATCCTACTCGTGCATTAAACCCACACTTTCCCACTAGCTCCAGGAGCTGACATACTCCTAAAATGTGCTTTTTTTCCCCCTTCTGCCCTTAAGTCCCATGGCTCCACTTTCAATTGCTTAGCCAAACAAAACCATCTAAATTTTCCTACCTCAAGGCCTTTGCACATCTGTCCTGCTACTGAAATATTCTTCCCCTAGCTCTGTGTATGACCAGATCCTCATTATTTAGGTCTCAACTTTCAAGTCTCCTTCCCTTGATAGCACTGAACTGGTGGGTTCTACCTGCCGCAGAAGAGGTCTATCCTGGCCTCCTGATCACATCCATCTGTTCCTTCCTAGTACTTACTACACTTTATAAATATGTAGTAGTGTCATTATCGGCTGCCTCTTCCAAAAGACCACATTTGCAGATACCTGGCCTTGCATAGTTTAATTAAAAAGCAAACAAACAAACAAACAAACAAACCTGGATAACTTAAGGGCTTCAGGAATTTCCTGCTGTCAAAGTCCTTTGCCAACTGCCCTGGCCAATTCACACCTATCACTGGACAGCAGATTGTAGTCAGCACTGGATACAGGTACAAAGCTTGAACATAGAGAGGAAAGGAGAAAGAAAGGAGGAACTGCAAGTTCAGGAGTCCTACATGATAGAGCTGTATCTGAGAAGACTGAATCTTTCCAGAGCATCAAAAACACATTGCTCAAAATACCTCCATGTATAGAAAACTAAGTGGGGCTTCGGAGAAGGTGGGAAAAGTTTTAAAGGGAAGGAGCTGTCTTTTTGGTCATCACAATAGGCAAGTATCAGATGTTCTGTTTGCCACAAGAGACAATTTTACCTCTCAGATCCTATAGTGTATGTATAGATGGCAGCTGGAAAATTATAACCAGGGGCTACAGTTGGTTCATTGTCTGATCTCTTCAAGTACTCACTCTCTGATTTTTTACACACAAAAAAAAATGCTTATTCTGAGGAAGAAATGAAAGAGACAGCTATAACACAACTGGTCAACATCAAATGTCCATGTCCAATAAAATCCATATCAATCTGGGAAAATTTATGTGCTTTAGAAATGGGAAACAAACTGGTGGAGAAATGTTCCTAAATAACAGAGTTGTCCTACTGACCTGTTCTTTTCAGTTCTTTTCAAAGGTATGTGACCAGGAAAGGCACACAAGCATCAGTGGGAAGGCACATCATGGCCCTCCCAACTCCACTCCCATGGGAGTGAGGATGCTATGGTTGCACACTGTGTGATATACCCATGCCCAACTCAAGATGGCATCGATGATCCAGGTACCCACCTTTCCTGCTCTCAAAGGCAAAGTGGAGCCAGGTGTGGTGGTGTAGACCTATAATCCCAGCCCTTGGGAGGCAGCAGCAAAAGGCTCATGATTTTAAGTCCAACCCTGGCCACATATAGTAGACACAAAGTCAGCTAGAGCTACATGAGACCTTATCACAAAAAAAAAAGGAAAAGCAAATAAAAGATCAATTTATCACCAACAACTAAATATTCATCAATGCAGTGGCTTTGAAGGACTCTTCTTCCTGTTGCATGTCTTTAGAAGCTACCCTTAATCAGCTTAGTGTGAGTGACCCAATCATTTAGTTCCTTCTCAAGTGTTCGCCTTGCTGCATACACACAGAATGACTTACAAGGTGATATGAACTTATTTAATTTCAGGACTGTAATAAATACTATGGGTTTGTCATATAAATAGGTTACTTTACATCAAAAACTAGTCTTCCTACCTAGTAACCCAACTGGACTTAGTTTAGATGGACTCCTCCTCCTCACCCTCCTCCAATGTCCCAGGTCTCAGGAGATTTTCCCTCTAGGTATTAGCACAGCAGAGATGAAAGTGACTGCTTTACTTTCATTATATATTACTATGACAAAATACCCAATCCAAGGGAGAAGGCTTAATTCCAGTGGGAACTTACAGTGACAGGATTTTTGAAGTAGCTGGGGTCACATCACATTCACAGCAAGGGCCATAGCAAGGACTGACAGTAGCTCTTTCTGTGTAAATACAGCCCCATACCTACGTGCTCAGGGAATGGTCCTGCCCATAAAGGGCTGGATCTTTCCACATCAGTTAATATGATCAAGTCAATGCCTCACAGGCATGCCTAGAGGTCAACCTTAATCTAGAAAATCCCTTTCAGGTGGATCCGAAGACCCTTCTTCTGCAAGTCAGGTGGACAGTACTAAACTCCACATTCGCTGTCTAAGGGGAGTGGATGGTGGAAACAGTGGAAGAGCATTTATATCCTGATGGACTCAGTCACCATACAATGAAGAATGATGGATGGGGGTGGATGTGAGGCAGATACACTTTCAAATGACAAGGGTTAGTCCAAGATGACCGGAACACCCAAAAGGCCACCTGGAAGCAGCTGGGTGTTGGGAAATGGAAAAAGACACAATGATCATTCTCTAATGACAAGTAAATGAGAATGCTCCTGAGCCAAGTCCTTGGTCCCTTGGCTGATGTTACAGCTGCCCACTGCTGGAGAGTGAACAAGACTGGTCATGGTGGTAAATGCCACCAATCTTAGCATTGCAGAGACTGAGGCGAAGGAGTGAAGGTTCAAGGCCAGCCTGGGCTATATAGTGAGGCCGTGTGTGTGTGTGTGTGTGTGTATGTGTGTGTGTGTGTGTGTGTGTGTGTGTGAGAGAGAGAGAGAGAGAGAGAGAGAGAGAGAGAGATCATGTGTTGAATTCAAACCTTGTCTTTCCTGCTTACTAGTTCACAACTGTAGTGCATTATGTAACACTCAGTTAACACTTTAAAAGGTGATATTTCCCAAGGAGAAGGGGGATATTTGTCTTTCAGATACCATAAGGTAATTTAGATAACTAAGGCTTAGAAAAGCCTTTAGGAGGATGTCTAACAGACAGCGGACACAAAATGAGGGTTAAGTTCCATTCTCTGCTTCTCCTTGCTGAAAGATGAACACTTTCACCACAAAGACGACATCTACCACAGAGAGGAGGAGTCCTTCAGCCCCCTGTTCCACCAACACATCCTCATCCTGACTCCTAGAAAGGGGCCTTGATTCATAAGATGGACAGAGCCTGCAAGGTCACTAGTGGTCAGATGCCATGGTTTGTCCTCTCATGGGTTGGAGGCTAGGACCACTGAGAGACTGGGCCTAGGAGAAGCATTAGGTCTGTGCCTCTGGAATATGCCATTAGAGGGGTCTGAGGTTAACTCTCAAGAGGGTTTCTACAAAAATCTGAGCCCGGGCCACCCAGGATCACTGGCTTGTACATGCTCCTGATACTGTGCTCCACCATGAACTACAGCCACGGGGGACTCCCCAACAAAGCCTGTACTACGCCATTTGGACTTTCAGGCTTGCAAAACCATATGCTTACCTCTCTATAAGTTGGTCTACCTCAAACATTTTTGCCATGGTAATGGAAAGTTGTCTGATGAAGCTGGTTTCCTTAGAACTATGATTTATGCTCAGGATTTAATGTGGGTGTCTCTCCTGCATTACCCTCTTCGTGTGGGCAGTACCCCAGGATAAACCTGCCTCCTGTGAGGGTCAGCTTCCTTCCCCTCTCCTCCAAGTACCCTTACAGGCAGCTCACTGATTATGGGACTCTAGGCTTTTCTACAGATCTGCCTAAAGTGATCTTAGGGGAGAGAATGAGAGGGATCAGAAACATCACCGAGACAAGAATGTGACCTGCAGACTGCCCGTGTACTTGCCTATCGAGGATATAAATCCCAGAAGACAAAAAGGATAAACCAAAGGGTTTCCAAGCCAGCCTCTCTTAACACCCATCATCTGGGTACTTGGCTACCAAATACCCATGACACAAATAAATGAATGAACTCTCCTATTCCTTCGGATGACGAGGAAGTGCTGAAGGGGAGAGAAAAGGGAGACGAGGCAGGAGAAAACTTCTGTCCTGCCTTTGCAGCCCAACACCGTGAAGCCAAAGTAATACGGAAAGAAGCCTTTGTTGCTATTGCAAAGTTTCTAGATTTACAGGAAAGGAAAATTCAGGTACTAAACAAAATGGTGGCTTGTCAGTACTCGGACAAAATGACCTGTGTGCATTCAGACAGCAATGTCACATGGAAACCAGAGGCTGGGAAGCCTGTCCCCAGTCAATAGTATCTTTGTTGTAGAACTTGATTCGTGTCCAGGGAGACACAAGCTTCACGCAGGAAGCTCCAAAAAATTCATTTTTTACTCATTCTTTATCATATTTTTTATAGCTTATAAAGCCCTCAACAAGAAAGGGCATTTCCTTCTTTTTCTTCTTCTTCCTCCTCTTCTTTTAAATAGAATCTCACACAATAGCCCCAACTAGGTGTGAATCTCCCTATGTAGCCCAGGTTTGTTCAGTCTTCATGCCACAGTCTCCCAAATGCTGGGATAACAGGCATAAGCCATCCTGCCCAGCTAAGAAAGAACATTTCTGGGGCTGGAGAGATAGTTTCAGTGGGGAAGGCGCCAGCCTGCAAAACTGGTGACCTAAGTTCAATCCCTGGAAACCCACATGGTGAAAGGAGAGAAGTGACTTCTGAAAGTTGTCCTCTGACCTCTACCATGAGCCACTGAGTACAGCATACCTTCCCCCTCCCTCAATATTTTAAAAACAGTAAGGAGATTTCAGCAACATATTTTCTCATTTATCTTGCTTCTTATGATTAAAGATAATGTTGCAAAACATTACACATGACACATCTTTGTACATATTGTATGTCCGTGTGTCTTCTATCACATGCACCTTTATGTGTTCCATGCTAAAGAGAACAAATTACATCTCTGATATGCAGGGCCCAGGACGACCTTTATGCTAGTTATGTATAGATATACAAGTGTCACTTGAAAAATTAAAGGCTGAGTTTTGGGCACATCTGTGAAACTGACGGTTGAGCCAAGGCCTGGGCAAGTCTGCAGGAGATTGATTCATGTGGGAAGACTCAGCCCATAGTGGGTGGAACTTCTCACTGACAGGTAGATAAGATGGAGGGAGTTGGTTCACAGTTGGGCGCACTTCAGCAAACTTTGGCAGACTTGCAGTCTAGGAAGTGAGGTTTGTCCTTCTCTTAGCAATCCCCGTGGATATGGTGTGGCCAGTTCCCTCAGCTCCTGATATCGGTATTAACTTTCCTCCCAAGCTGGACTATGAACTGCAGCCAGAATCACAGCAAGAATAAAACCCCCGTGTTTCTCTAAATTGTATAGTTGTGAATTTGTTGACCACATGCAGGCAGATGTCACAATCTCCAATGTCCCAACTCCGGTTGTTCATACTTCATGTAATACCTTCCCCCATGAGTGTAGGGTGCACTTGGTGCCTTGCCTCCAAGCATCAGAACAAAGCAAGAGGAATGGGAAGCTACTTGCATGCTCAAAAAACAATGACTGTCTCCTTTTGGGTATCTCTCTCTCTGGCTTTGAAAAAGCAGCTGCCTTGTACAGAAAGAAGCTCAGGAGCAAGAACTGGGGTGAGGGAAATGGCTCATTGTAAAAGAGCTTGCCATGCAAGCAAGAATACCGGAGTTTAGATCCCCAGATGCCACAAAAAATTTCAGGTGGATGTAGCACCTCACCAAAACCTTCAGTTTCAAAAGACAGAGACTGGAATCCCCAGAGCAAGCTGACTAGTGAGACAAGCCTTATAGGTAAGCTTTGGTTTTAATTAGAGACCTAGCCTCAAAAGAATAGGGCGGGAGTAATGATTAGGATGATTCCTAGTAGCAATCTTGTACCTCCACATGTATATTCACACAATGCATATGCATCCACACGTACAAGTGACACACATATCAAACATGCATACACACATCTATGCACCCCTCCCTTAACAAACATTAATATGAAGAAAGAAAAAAAAAAAAGGAGCAAGAAATGAAGTGAATTCATTGACAACAGTCAGTAAACACTGAGACAGGATTCCCTATTATCTAGGAAGTAAAGTTTGCAACAACCATGTTCTACACTCTTGCTTGTGGAAGAGACCCTAGACCAGGCTGATGCCTTTCTTGCAAGAAATCCTGCAGCAGAGGACCTAGCTAGGCCACAGTCAGAGCCCTGGTCTATAATCCGAGAGACAGTATGCCTGTTTGCTTATCTGGCTACATGCTCCCGGCTACATATATATTACACATCAATAACCACAATAGTCATATGGTTTATGAGAGGTAGGTACCTAAGGTGGTTGCTATTACTGTCAAGGTATTCCAAATTGGAGCCCTCATCTATAAGGCAGTGGGGATCTCTTTAGATTCTGGTTTTGTACAGATACATGCTGTACCCTATTTAGAATCCACCCAATATTCTTGAAAGTAAAATCCGACAGATCTGATGACAGTTGTAATTAGACAAGAAATCTCATGATCCCATTGCAATAAAATAGATCCAAGAGAAAATCAATTTTAAACTTTGCTGTTATGGAAATAAGATGATTCCAGTTTCTAGTGTACAAGAGTTATGATTTCAAGTCTATGAATCAATCTAGAAAGATGGCTCAGTGATTAAAGCCTCTGTCTTGTAAGCAGAAAGACCTGAGTTCAGATCCCAGATTCTACGCAAAAACACCAAGTGAAATGGCAGTGGTCTACACTTCTGCCCCTGAAAAGGCCAGAATAAAGAGGAGATAGAACAATCCAAGATAATTTACAAAATCACCCTTGGGTCTCCACAAGCACACACAGAACCCTCTGAAACACAAAGACACACAACTATACACATTCCTACACTGATACACACTGGCACTTACATATATGCAAATATATATATATAATACCTATGAACCTAGAAACCTGGAACAACTGCACAAAGCAAAAGGATTGCTGTGGGGACAATTCAGCTATGATCTCTATTACCATGTGACCTAGCTATATCACTTTCAGGCATATTCACAAAGGACTTAATACAAGAGATAGATACCCACATTCATTGCAAATTCTTGTCATGATAGCAAGAAAATAGACTAGAAAAGGAAAAGTACCTGAATGCAAACTGGTAACCTGATTGATGGCTGTTGGCAGTAGTCCAGTGGTTGGACTGAGAAGTTGCTGGTTCAAACTACATGGAAAGCAACAACTGGTATGTTAATGGTGCTGGTGAGATAGCTCAACAGGTAGGGAGCCTATTCACAAAACTGGCGACCTGAATTTGATCTTTGGAAGCCCACATGGCGAAAGGAGAGAACAGATTTCAGAAAGTTGTAGTCTGATCTCCGCTCATTTGCCATAACATGCATGTAAGCATCTCTCTCTCTTTCTCTCCCCACTGCCTGCTCAAATAAATAAATAAATAAACAAACAAACAACACTCTGCCTCATAAAGTTTCCACTACTTTCAACATTACCATAGGTGAAGACCAAGCTTTTAATACATGGAACTTTGAGTGACATTCAAAATCCAAAAGAAAGATCCTACAGAGAGCATCATTTGCCACCACACCAGTTTAGGCAGAGGAAGACTTATGCACGGATAGAGTACATCCAACTTGATGATCTCAGGCTGACCTGCCTTCCACTAGTGAATTGTAACTTAACGTTTCCCACTTAGATAATGTGAGTGGGTCATTATTTCCTTTTTTAGGCTGGATGACATGGGGTGGGAAACAGAGGTGATGAGGAACTCGAAGTGGGTAGGAGGGGTAATTTTCAGGAATGGGGAAGAGACCCAACATAACACACAGGCAGGAAGGAAAGTACAGTGAAAGGTCGGGCACTCACCCTGTGGTGCAAGAGCAGAGCCGGAGGTGGGGGTGGGGGGAGGCTACAGCCCATGTGATGCTGACAAAGCTTCACTTCAGGGACCCAAAACAACACGGAGGGCGGCTGCCAAGGAGGGGAATGTGATCTGCACAGCACCCACCTGCTGGAGGCAGAGGGTGGGAGGGAGGCAGATGGGCAGGAAGAACCTTCAGAGCCACACTACACACCGAGCTGTTCCTGATCCCAGTTTTTTTTTTTTTTTTCATCTGCAAACCCAGGTGGCTGGATGTTACCATCAATGATTCTTATTACCTCTGCGGCAAGGATCAGCCTTAGAGCTGGGACAAGCGAGCTCTGTGGCAAGAAGGAACAAGGGCTGAATTAGGGTGTTGACAGCTAGAAATGTGTTTAAAATCAAGACAGGGAGGGGCCTCCATTCCTTTGTCTGGAAATTGAAAGAAAAAAGTCTATTAAAGACTGGAATGGCTCCTCCTCAGAGGACAATGATGACAGAATTCCCCAAATGTTTATTTTGGAGACTCAAACTCAACCCAGGGTATACTCACTTTTTAAAAATAATAGAAGTAATCAGGAGAAAAGTATTGTTATTTGGCATCCGTGCTTCCCTTTTACTGGCCAGGACAATGGCTTTACTTTTCAGTGCCTTGCTCTCCTCACTGTAATTAGGTTTTTCAATGATATCCATGTGTCAGTAATACAAAATCAAAAGGGTGGGGTTATAATTTTCAGTTACAAGGGAGCAAACCTCCAGGGAAACAGAAGGCTGTGGGTTCACTAAATTGTCATTTTAGAAGAGTCATCAAGCTATTGGTGTCATAGGAAGAGGTCATAGCTGGCATGGCTTTCTAGAACATAAACTGTAAAACTTTCCATCTACAAAGAGAGAGTTTGTATTCCCCATCCAGAGTCAGTGGGAACAGCTTGCTTCAATCGAAGGGCAGATGTGGCGAGTAAACAAGGACACATATGGAAAAGATTACTTTTGGTAGTAATCAAAGAGAGACGCTTGCTGCTAAGCTCCATGATCTGAGTTTGATTCCTAGAACCTACAAGAATGTGAGAAACAACTCCCGAAAGTTGTTCTCTGACCTCCACACGTGTGCCATGGCACACACATGTGCACGCACACACACAAAATAAATAAAAAAAGTAAAAAAGGGATAAACACATAATATAATGCCATTTTATGCCAATTAAATAATACAATAATAACAATGATGGCATGTAATTCTGACTCTCTCATATGCAATCTATGTATTCCTTTTATAAAAACATGACACTAATATTTCATTTACCAAGAATATTAAAGATATATTGGAGCCAAGAACCTCACTTGGAGACTTTTGCCATTAAGTCAGTAAAAGAACCTTGCTCCTGTGAAATTTCTGATTATTGTTGTCAAAGTATTAAAGTAGGAATAGAAATCACTTGAACACCAATGGCATAGTCATTTTACACAACTTTTTTGCTTAGTGTTTCTTTAAGCATTTTCATTTTCATTAGCATATATTAATTAGAACCATTTAATTATGGTTGCTTCCATGAGCATGGGAAAGGGGTTATTCACAGGCAAATGGGATACTTACTAATAGCTACACCACTGATGGCTATGCTAATGAAAAAAATGCCTCCCCTCCACTCCCAGCAATCATTAACTCCTAACTTAGAGAGAATGGCTTTGCGTATTTTTATGACTTTCATGAAGCCCTTAAAAATGACAGCAGTAGACACATAGGAAGTGCTTTCCAGTGCTATACAATGGAAAAGCAGAAATCAAAATTGTGTCCCAAATAATCCACATGCGACTGAAGAAGTCAGGTGACTTCTCCAGAGTTTCACAGTGATGAGCTGTCATAGTCCTGTTTGATGTGGGAGAAAAAATCCTTCCGGGCATAAGGATTAAGCCTAGCATCATTCTCTTTTCAAATGACTAATAAAAACACTGCCATAGAAGTGGATAGCTTCACTTTAAGGTGGTTCCTAAGCTCAGAGCAGGGATGGTGTGCCATGCAGGACCAGAGAAACTAGAATGTGGCCTTTGAGCTTTTTGCATTGGGCTTCCCTGGTGCTTTAGTGAGCATAGGCTTTCCTCTGTGAGGATCACAGAGTGTGATGCAAATCTATCTGGGCCCATTAATTCCTCCCTGGGTCCTCACTGATGCCTACGCCAATGAAGAGCGTGCATTCTGTGTCCATGCTTTGTACACCAGGGGGCAATTGGCCATGAGCATCTAAACACAGCACTGGTGGAAAAACTGCATTTCAGCAGTTTTCCTTAGCCAATTTTCTATAGGATTGAAGCACACGAAGCCCAACAAACAGGTCAGAATTTTGAAGGCCACTGATTGGCCTACCAAATGCCATCCCAAGATACCTACTTGAGAACCTTCATAGACTTGGGCATGGATTCCCTGACCATCTGTCAGCCTCATGTCTTCCTTCCTCAAGAAGTTAACACTTTCTCAGGCTTTGGATCCCAGAAGCCTAAGGGCCAAGGGCCACATCTGATAGTCTCAAGACTGTCTCGCCTGTTGTATTTAAAGTCAGCTTAAATTACAAATGCATCCACAAAAGCAGAATTCACACCTTAACTTTTAGACCAGATCACACTGCTAAACCGAGGGCCAGGACTTTGCATGCTCCCTAGAAACATTTGCATTGGGCTTAAAAGAGCTGCAGAGTCACCCACCAATTCTATCGGGGTCTTTTAGAGTTTGAAGCTTTCACAGGAGTTTAATACTTATTTTGCATGAGTTGGGCTGAAGGACTTCTGCTAAGATTTCCAAAAGGCTTCTGAAATTCTGCTTTCCTGGTGCATGGGTGCTGACCATTTTCAAAGGGCTTTCTGCATATTCTTTGCACTAAGTGTTGACATGTATTATCTTGTTTGATTTGGAAAGGACCAAATGAGTACAAATCAAATCATTTTATCGATAAAGAACTAATATGACAGGCAGGTATGAGTCCTTGCTTAGGAAGAGATAGATGGTCCCTGGAAGAAAATTCCCAGTCACGAAAACCCAAAAGGAAAGGAAAAGAAAGAAGTCTGCTTCAGATGCAGGTAGGCAGGATGAGGTTATATCCAGAGACAAATAATGAAGGTGAACACATGTGAGAACTGCATATTGTTGCCACAAACCAAGATCTGCAGCCCTGCTAACAGCTTGACCTTGATGTCCCAACTGTAGAACTGAGGCAATGCATTTTTACTGTGTAAGCTCCTTGGCTTGTGCCACCTGCTTAGAGCATCTTCTGAAACTACAGAGACACTACAGCTTTATTGTGTTGGCTTGAACGCTTGAGGCATCTTTTAGGCTACCTAATTCCTACAGAGAGTGTTAGGGCTGCAAATGTGTCACTGCATCTAGGTACTGAGAACACTTCTCCCATGGCTCACTACACAGAAGGAACTGTGGCTAACTTGTGCAATACTTGCATAATTTAGACCTAAATGACCATGTTTTCCTGGTTTCTAATTAACGGATGGTGAAATATGCTTTCCTCCTTATGTTATAAAGAGTTATTTGAAGGGAATAACAAAAAAGTAGTATTTAATGTAAATAAGGACTGGCTGCACAAATACAGATGACTAACGTTGGTCTTGTCCAAACATGTATCCTGATTTGCATTTTCAGAGAAAACACAGCCAGAAAATCATCCAACATTCATTCAAACTGCTTCAAAATATTTGGGGATTTTCAAAGTGAGCCAACGCAATCCGTTTTCGATTCCACCTTTGAAAAACCGTGGCCACAAGGAAAAAAAAATGTGAGTTTATTCCAGAACTTTCTCCTACCATGATATTTTCTCCTCTCCATCAATATTTGTTTCCCTTTTAAAAATGTCTGAAGACATTTTTTTTGGTGGGAGAGAGGGGGGGCAGTTACATAATGTGGTGATTGAAGGTTTGGATTTGATTTAGTAATATCCTTTCCAACTCAGGTGTAGATAGTACAGGAAGAAAAAAATCTGAGTAAAGGTAAACTACAAAGCAATCAAAACATGCTTGTTCTTTTTTCCCCATATTTCCCCTTCTCCACAGACCTTGTCTTCAGTTTCAATGCTCTAAAAAACAGAACTCAGTTTTCTGAATGTAACTGGGCTAAAATAATAAGGAAAAGATATTTTTCTAATCCCTTCTATTGTAGTACCATGATTTATAACTTTTGTTTTACTATTACTAATGCTACTGAAAGTTTTTATAATATTTAATGTATAATTACCCTAAAAATTACCCTCAAATAGTGCTGGTGATTACTCAGGGATTAAGTCTTTGCTTTGCAAATCAAAGAACCTGAGTATGGATACCAGATCCCATGTAAAAATATTGGATGGAAATAGTGGCAGCCTGCACTTCTAGTCCTGGAAGGCAGAGCCTGGGAAAAACCCAGAGCAAAACAATGAGGAGGTAGAACAATCCAGGATGATTCTCAAAGTTACTCTTGGGCCTCTACATGCACACACAGTACCCTCTTCTATACCAATGTACACACCCACATACACACACACACACACATATACACACACACACACACACACACACACACCCCTACCTATATAAGCAAAAAAAAAAATCCTGAAATGAGTCTTGTTAGATTGAAACAGTCAGGAAACTCAAGGAAATAGTATATTTGTTACCATCGTCCTGTGAAGTTCCAAGAGGAAGCAGATCTGGAAAGATTATCTATAGAGCTGAACTCTCCTGCAACCTCACTAGTATCCACTCACCTTTAACCCTGTGTGCAAAGGCCCAGTTGTCAGTCAAAGCAATCAGTGCCAAGAATACATTCTCAACAGAGAACAAATCTAATTAGTCTGAACTTGATATTTCAACATATGAATCTCCTTGATTTTCCAGAATTCCTTTTTTGAATGAAAGGAAGGAAATAAATTAGTGTAAGAATAAAAAAAAAAAAAAAAAAAAAAGAACTGGGCATGGCAATACACACCCCATGTGTAGTTCCATTCCAGAAGTGGAGGCAGGAAGATCAAGAGTTTAAGGTCAACCTTGGCAATATTGCAAGCTCAAAGCCAGCCAGGGCTACAATAAGATCCTATATAATAATAATAATAGTAATAGTAATAATAAATAGAAAGGGCTTAAGAAATCAAGAGGTTTAAGTAATCAATATTTCAGAACACCCAAGCTAAGAATAAATCCATGTACCTGAACACTACATAACTCAAGAAAACCACTAAAGAAGTTTCCAAATGTCACATGGACTTTGCTTGAACTTTAGATACCTGGAGCTAATTAAAATCTTTTCAGCTAATACTTTAAAAGCACTTCAAGCAGATGGTAGCCTAAATTCATATAACATGTCATAATATTTCAGCACTGTTACACATGCTCTCTTGGCATGCTCCATTGCTGAAAGGCCAAGCCACTCAAGACCCAATGCAGATCCATGCAGTGTGGCAATCCCCCACTCAGGGCCCACACCTGGTCTTTTCTCTACCAGCCTGGAGAGCTGTCCATGGTGACTCTGTACCTTGGTTTTCCAGATCAAACCCCATGTGCAATCAGCAATGGTGCAATAGAATCTATGCAGCTTGCTCTGTGTATGTATCACATGCAGATTTAAGCATTCTGCATGCCTTTTAGAATTTGCAGAACAATTACATAGCCAATGGTGAGAGTCATTCTGAATGGGCTTAGATTTGGCTGTCTGGTTCAAATACAATTGTATAAAACATGTTCTGAAATCACAATCAGTGATGCTCAGGAGATGGCTGCCATGGGCAACTGGCATCTGTGGGGTTTAGGAATGTCGTTGAGAGCTGTGGGTACCTCCACTGTGCGGAGCACCAGAGTTGCACACCCACACTAGAACTTGGAGAGGCAATATCTGCTCTGGCCCTGCCCACTGCAGACTGCACCCCCGCTACAGTTAACATCTGGCCACATATAAGACACAAGACCCTCAGGAAAGCCACAAGGTCCTTCCTTTTCCAGATCCTCAGATCCCTGTGTGATGGCTCTGTTGTTTGCACTCAAGCAACTCACAGCCTGGTTTGAAATTTTTCCATGCTGCCGTGTATTGTGGTTGTTGATAGGGAGTAAATGCCAAAGTTTAACAGCCATACTAATCTCTCTTATTTCCCAGGTGGGACTGAATCCAGGAATAGTAAAGGACTAAGATCCCAGCTCTTCTACTTAATCACCCCTAGGGCTTTGGGCAAAATATTCCTACAAAACCTTCAACTCCTTTTTTTTTTAATGAAATGAAACGTTGGTATTTGCTATTCAGGATTCCTAGGAAGTTGAATCTTTGCGTAACAGAGTACACAGTGTCTGGGATTCAGTTACCCACTGAGTGGAGAATGATTAATTTAATCAGAAATACAGTAAGAAGGACTTGCAGAGATGGCTCGGTGGGTAAGAGTGCTTCATGTGAAAGCAATAAGACCTAAGTTCAAATCTCCAGCTCCCATGTAAAAGCTGGTATAGCTGGTATGCCACTAAGGCTGGTATGCCACTAAGGCTGATGTGGGGGGCAGATCTGGAGGCATCACAGAGACAGGCAGATTCCAAGAGCTTGCTAGCTGGCCAGGCTGTGCAATTGAAACTATGAACTTCAGGTTCAGGGAGAGTCCTTTTCTCAAGGATTAAGGTAGAGAGTAAGAGAGATATCAGATCTCCTCCTACAGCCCCCATATATATGCACATGAGAACACATGCACATACACATGAACACATATAAATACACATAAACACACACACAGAAGCCCCCAAAACAGATCTCATGATCTGAATTTAAACCCTATATCCTTCACTATCCTCACAGCCCACAGTAAAGTTCCAGAGAACCAATAACTTCAAGATTGTAGTAGGGTAGAACTCTCAAGAGACTTCAACAAAAAAATGCCAGCGGTTGTGTCATCTAAGGAAGAGTGGCAAGCGAGTGGCCAATTTATTTAAATCTGATTTTTGCTTCCTCAACGTCTGCTTAGCAAGCAGCCTTTGTGGCTGCCGTCAAACATGAGCAAATGAAGCGAACTGAATTTCAAAATCACATTAAACAGAGAGAGGAGCTGGCTGAGTTTGCTTTGGGAGCGGGGAGAAGGTGGGCAGAGGGCCCAGGATAGACGAGTTAGCTCTGGCCATGACTGGAAACAGGGAGGGGCCCCAATTGCATTTTGACTTTCTCGAAGGAAGACTGTAGGTATCAACCAAAAATCGAAACCAAAGCTGTACATCACAAATGTGAGCCTGCTTACACTTACTGTCTACGATGTGTGGATATCTCTCTAGGACACGGGCTTTGTGCAGCCACAGACCCACCTTGGGAACTCAGGCTTTAGGGACTTCTCATAAAATAGAGTCTTCTCAAAGAGAAAGGAAACATACTTGAGTATTTCACAAAGTGTGAATGTTACAGGAAGCTGTAGTGTGCATGAACCAGGGCTGTTCCCGCCACGTGGGCCCTGAGGAGGCATATTTATTTACTCTTTGAATCCAGCTTGAACTCGCCACGGGGACCAGGTTTTTGTGAATGTTAAATTTCCTACTTTTCTGATTTGTTTCAGTTCCAATATTCTTCCTGTCCTTTATTTCATTTAATTCTCCCTAGAATACAGGTAAATTTATCAGCGTAACCCACATTTACAACTTAGGCTGAGGAGGGGGTCCATGGATTGGCCACCTGCTGCCATCACATATAGCTGCTGCCTTGGAGAACCAAATCTGACTTTCTGGTTGCCAAAGTCATTGAAGTGGGTCTTGATATAGTATCCTCGGTCTTCAGCAAGACTTCAGGCCCCAGAAAGCCGTTATTCCTTCAATATCTCCTCCAAAATAATAATATAACAGTTTTTATCTTTATTTTTATCTTTATCTTTATTTTTCTTTCCTCCTTCTTCTCATTCTCTTCCCTCCCTCCTTCCTCTTCCCCCACTCTCTCTTTTTCCTTTATTTCTTTCCTTCTTTTACATCCTTTCTTCTTCCCTTCCTTTGTTTTTCCCCTTCCTTTTCTTTTTTTTGCCTCCTCCCCTCCCGTGCTTAGTTTGCAGCTCGGGCTGACCTGGCATTCCTGCCCCTCAGTTTCCTGGGTGCCCCACAGTTGTGCCTGCTTTTTGCTGTTTGAGAGTGGAACGGCCTGAGGTGCACAAAGTCTACGAAATAGATTCAGTTCAAAGGGAGACACAGTCAGTAGTGGCTCTTGATGTTGCTCCACTCTGCTGAGAGTAAGGAACACATGGCTACTGACACTTCAGAACGGCGAAGAAGTTACTGTGGCCCACGCTGCGGCTCAAATGTCCTTTCATTTGTTGAATCATTGATAACTAAGGGAATGCCCAGCTGGTAACCCGCATGCTCGGGCCGCAGGAAAATGTCACCCTAGTAGTGAAAGAGACATTAAATATTTTACTCTCGCAGCTGCTGGGGATGGAGCCACCTGCCGTGTATCCATTACCACCGTCTTCAGATCTCCACAACCTGTCACGAAACCCAGACCTGGGAACTTAAAATATAACACCAACAAAGCGCCTTGGAGCTGATGTCTTTGCATAATGTGCTCATGTGGGGTTTTCAAAAAGAGAAAAGTGTTATTTTTCAGAAATAGAAACTGTCTTTGCATCTGACACCTCTGCTACAATATACGGTATGGATCTTGCCAACGAGAGACACACTACACCACGCCAGGCAAAAATAGTCTCGGGTTGTTTATCAACAATGTGTAATTGTAAATCGGAGATTCCAGAGCCTGGCGTATTTCTATATTCACATAGCATGTTCCTGTTGGAGCTGCTTAGAGAAATTTATGAATCTTTATGCCAACCTTCTATTTACATAGTAAGATCTATGCTTTATATAATCACACTAACATTTTTAAAAAGATACTGTATTGTCCAGTTTTTTATTTTCTAACTAAAAGAAACCTTTGATAACATGTCCTATGGTCTGGCAATTTCACATCCACTGCTTAATCAGGTTAATTCTTGATTATCTGTGTGTTTAATGATTGATTAATCCATTATCTGTGGCTGCCAGGCCAGGCTCCCCTCCCTGGTCAGGTGCACACCTCACCTGTTTACATAGGCGAGCTCCCAAAGGGCGGTTCAACTCCTAACCTCTTAGAAAGCGGCCAGAGGCGACAATGTTCTAACCACTTCCGGATCCTGGATCCTTTGGTCGGAGTGGAGCATCTGACCCTGACCATTCTCTCATGTTCTCTCATATTCTCTGTGGCACTGTGGAAGCATCGTTTCAATTCTACCTCATCTCCAACTGTAGCATACAATCAGCCAGCAATGCTAGGGACCTACAAGGGGCTCCTGGGTGCCCGGGCACCAGCTCCTCGCTCTGCCAGTGTGCCCTTGAGCAAGCTCCACCGTGCCACTGGGTTAAAACTGAAATCAGCAGCTGGCAGGTGAACAGAACTTGCAGCTATGAGCAGGGTGTGGGTGGACATGTGTTTGTGGGTGGACATGTGTTTGTGGGTACACACGCACATGGGGGACAGAAGCAAAAAGTCAATCTTGGGTGTTGTTTTTGGGTATTCACTTGTTTTTGTTTTTTGTATTTTTTTTTTAAAAGCAGTGTCTCTCACTGGCCTGAATAACACTAAGTAGCCTAGTCTGGCTATCCAGCAAGTGCCTGGAAACTTCTGAGTTCCACTTCACCAGCCTTAGAGCTTACAACACAGGCCACCATGCCCTCCTCCCCTTTTATTTTAAACATAGATTCTGGAGATCAAACATGCTTCATCTAACCAAGTTAACTCCCCAACTGTCATCAAATTTCATTTTATGCATCTGAATTTTTTGTTGATATTTGCAGTGAAAAATTGACAGGCTGGTAAATGTTCTTAACCTGGGAAAGGGAAAGAGGGCTCACTGGATAAGACCACTATCATCGCAAGGGAGAAGAGTCAGCACCTAAAGAGGCCACCCTCTATCCCCTCCCCCGCTCCCCCCACCTATCACGTAGGATCCTCACCCAACCAGTTCACTTAGTCCCAGACAGATACCACAAGTAGTCCCAATTTAAGGACAAGGAAGCAGACTTTGAAACAGTTTAAGCAAGTTCTGGATGTCATATGACTAATAAGTAGTGTGCTAGAATTACGACTGAACTTTGTTTGACTCTAAATTGGAGTTTTTAATTCCCTCATTCATCACTCCTTTGTCTCCTTTTAGCAAAGGAACAAACAAACCTAAGAGTAAAAAAGGTGCATATGGATAACTTTTTATGATCTGTCTGCAAAACAGAAGGTCCTGTCTAGAGTTAATCAGCATGGGACATCCCGAAATAGCAATTTTGAAGGTAACAAATAGTCATGACTTCTTGCAAAGTTAAGACAATGGGAGTAGCCATATGATTGGACCATTTCCAAATTAGCAATCTTGAAAAAAATAATTCATTCAGATTCACCTGCCTCTACCATTTTCCCCAAGTGGTTTATATTTTCATTACTGTGGGTGTATGCATATGCACATAGACATGATATCTCTCTTTCATATACACACATACAGAGAGAGACAGTAAACCCTTCATATGGCACACATAGCTATGTGACATTCCTTCACCCCTAAATACTTCTGGGTAGGCTGTCACCTTCTTTTACATAGGCACAACATAATAGTTATCAACATAATAGTTATCAACTTTAAGCAACAAAAAAATTCACAGTGACATTAGTATTATCTAAGACTACAACTTTGTCATGAACCCAACAATGTCATTTATAATACTATCTTCCTTGCAATCTACACTCAGATGTTTCTTAACTGGTCACATCTTTTAATCTGCAGTGTTTCAAATATATATATATATGTATCATGGAAAATCCATGACAAGGATACAGTAGCTTGCTACACCTTTCTTTTTTGTACAGAGTCTAGGCTATGCAGTATGCTAAGCAGGCAATCAGCTCCTGACTCACACCCCCTTTGGGCTTTGTTTGCTGACGACACATCCTCATTTGTCCAATATTAAAATGCACTGACATTTTTTTCCAGAAACACATTTAAAACAGGATTTCTGTGTAATTTATGTATATCATATATGCGTAATATCTTATATGCATATCTACTCATAGGTTTTTGGATTTTCTTTTTCTCTGTGTTCATCATGGCTGTGATATTAATTTGAAATATAATCAGAATTCTGTTTGCTTTTAACTTTAGGTCACTCTTTCCTATGCAAAATATAATTTAGGTTATATTTTGAAGATGGAACAATAGCATGCTTTCCAAAATCAAAAGTATTCAGAGTAGTATAAGAGGGTCTTCCTCACATAACACCTTCCTCTGGCCCTCACCCTCTCCCTGTAGAAACTGATTTACATGGTTCTCAGTTTACCCTTCATGTGTTTTTTTTTTATGTAAAGACAAACATATGGATGTATTTTTATATTTGTTCTCTTCTTTTACAAGAATATATTATATATGCTCTTGTATTCCTGCTTTTTTTCTTCTTCTTTTTCTTCTTCTTCCTTAATTTCTCCTGGAAGTCACTAGATGTCACTTCTGGAGAAATTGCTTACAAAGAAAAAAATATATATCCTTATATGTCACTTCCTTGGGTTTTTGTTGGTTTCGTTTCTGGAGACATAGTCTTGTTATACAGACTAGACTGGCCTGAAACTCTCTCAGTTCTTCTGCCTTAGCCTCCTAAGTGCTGGGATTCGGGCACGAATATACAGCCCAATTTTTGGAATAGCAAATACATTTCACTGATGCTGAAGAGACGGCTCAGGGGTTAAGCCCCTGCCTTGCAAATACATCTCATTATGTTTGACTTCCTTCCCTTTTCTGTTCTCCAAGACAGAAGTCCTCACCTACAATTTCCTATCATTTGAGGTGAACTTCCTTTAAGGAATCAGCTTATCTGGTCTGGTCTACTATTGCTGTGAATTTACTTCCCAGAAATATCCCTGGCAATCTGAGTGATAGATGTTACATGATATAACATGCAATAACAGCAAACTAAGTCAACATTCACTTGAGGGGAATATGACAGAAAGATCACTTTATGAACCTTTAATCACCAAAAGAAATCTGGCAAATCATATCAAATGTCATAAAAGGAACCAGGAAAAAAAAAAGCTGGATGACTCTGAATTATCCACTGGTACTGCTGGGAACACACTTTCGGCCCTGCCCTTGGAAGGCCGGCCACTGCTCATGGTCTCTGGCACTGATGGCCGGCTCCAATTCTCTCCACCCATCACAGAGAAGAGCTGTTAGGAGAGCCTCTCACTGTGTTGCCAGCACCCAAGTGCAAAGGTGCAGAATGCAGCAATTCCTCCAAGTCCCTCAATGTGTACATGGGGATTGTTGTTATGGTAACTCGATCTTTCCAAATAGCTCAGGTTCCTCTATATGTACAACTCAGATCAAATGACTAAAATTTATCCTGGCAGCATTGAGACTTTTTTTTCTTTTACCAGTCTTTCTGTGTAGCCCAGGCTGACTTTGAACTCGTGACTGTCCTGCCTCCTCTTACTAAGTGCGGGATAATAGGTGTGCACCACCATACCTGACTCAGTAATGTTTACTGAATCTCAGAAACGTAAGAAGGCAGCCATGGATGAATTCAGTAATAATGTCATGATTAACCAAGTCTTAAAGCACTACTATTTCATAAACACAATAATTAGACAAGGTGGACAGAGAAGATCTGAGTAATTTCTGTCTCGGTGCCTATAGGTCCTGGTTTGGATTTAAAACATCCCCCAAAGGCCCTGTGGTCAAGACTCGGTTGTCAGCTCGGCTGGAAAATGACTAGATCATAAGGAATCTGATGGGTTCATAATCTGATGGCATTATTGAGAGGTGGTAGAAACATTAGTGGGCCTGCATGGAGAAAGTGTGTCCCTGAGAATGGTCCTTTGGCCCTCCCTCCTCCTACTACTTCCTTCCCCTCTTTCTTCCTCCCCCCATCTTCTCATCCACCACACAGTGAGAAGCTTGGCTCTACTAAGCATTCCCCACCATGATATTTGGTCTTGTCTCAGGCCAAGTTCACCATGGACAGAACCGCCTCAGATGGGCACTTAAATAAACTGCTCCTCCTGGATGTTATTTTTCTTGGACATTTTGTCCAAGCAAGGGGAAAATGACTAACACACTTCCATAGGACAGGCAGAGGGAAAGTCCTGACCCTGAGACCTTTCTGTCTAGCCACAGAGGCTGTAAGCTCCAGAGCCCGTCTGGTGATCAGCTCATCCCCGGCCCTATCTTCCCACGTGCCTTCCTCAATCTGATCTCTCCACTGAGGATAGGAGAAGTCAGTGATTCTCATGACAGTCAGCATAAGAGGCACCTCGGGGCGGTCTCTTTGTGGAGCTTCTGTTTTTTAAAAAATACATTTTATGCATTTATTTGAAAAAGAGAGAGAGAGAGAAGAGAAGGTACACACACATGCCATGGTACACAGAGAAAAAGTCAGAGGACAACTTTCAGAAGTCAGGACTCTCCTTTGTATCATGTGGGTTTCCAAATACTGAACATATTGATTGCCAGGTTTGCAAGCAGGTGCCTTACCCGCTGAGCTATCTCACTGTTCCTTCTTTGTGAAGCTTCTATCAAGAAAATATGGCTGCCTGCCATCTTCACCAAGGTGTTTCTATGGTAAAGCCCAAACTTAGAAATTCCAAAAGTTGTCCCTACCAAAGGAAAATATATTGCACAGAAATAGAAATAATTTTGTACTCTTTCAAAGTCTGTTCTTGGATTCTAATGTATTCTAGAGAAGGTTGAGAGAACCAGTATGTCCAACTGAGAGGACATATTCTCTGAGCTTCCATTACTGAGCTCCTTTGCTAGTAAGGTCACCTGCTAGGAATGTCACCTGCACAGCCAAGCAGCATTAGTGAAAGGGTTTCACAAAGTAAGAGAAAACAGGAGCTGGGCAGGGCAACACATGCCAACTACCCTCTCACGGAAGCCACCATGTCTATAGTAAGAAGCATGCACAAGCAAGAACACGTGTACACACACACACACACACACACACACACACACACACACACCCCACAGTATTAAGTCCCTGTCCCTGAAGTGATGGGAAAGGAAGAACTCCAGTGCAGTGTGACCTTTATCAGCTGTAGGGTCTGAACTAGGGTACCTCCAACTGGACATAGGTTAATTATTGGGTTAGTATGAGTTCTTGACGCGATTGATCAGTGGTTCTCAAAAGTAACCACACAACAAGATCTCAGCAGACTGGAGTCCTACTGAACCTGGTGTGGGGAGTAGGGGGGTCCTGCCCCAATGTTTCTCCAGAAGATCTTACCTGAAGCCCCTTTGGGCACTCAATTTCCCCCACTTCTATAAGACTTTTTCCTCCCTTGCTTCCTCCTTTTTTCATACCTTTTTTTAAAATTTGTAGCCCAAATTAAAATTTAAAAAACAATTTATTAAAAACAATTAAAGCGATAGATATTAAAATGAAAATTCCCCTATCAGTCCCAGTCCCTTCCTTCATGTTCCCTGTTATAACCATCTTGCATTACTGTGATATACAACTGAGCTATCCATTATTAATGTAAGTCCATGGTTTACATTGGGGTTCACCTTGGTGTTGTACCTTCCACCCTATGACAAATCTGCAGTGACTGGATATTTTTCTGCTAGAAAAGCACACTTGTGAGTTAAGTCTTCTCTTAAGAGTGGAAAACCAAGGAAAGTAGAAGTGAGGAGAAGCCTGTTTCCACCCATTGTTCCTAAAAGTTAGGACAAATGTGGGCTCACATTGTACAATGGTGCGTACGGCCAAAAACCCCAAACAGGGCAGTTTGGTTTTTTTTTGTTGTTGTTGTTCTTCCAGTTTTCCTCATGGACACACAGAACATCTTTTCTCGATTACTTAAGCTGCCAAATGCATTCCCGGATACTGAAATGTTCTTCCTACTTGAGCCAAGTCACCAGTTCTGTGACTTAAGAGCCTCAAACAGTTGTTTTTCTGTTTTGTTTTGTTTTTTTAAAATAAAACCTAAGAGACAGAAGCCAGATGTTGCCTTGTGACCCACTGATACCTGGCTCTTCAAGCTTCATGGAAGCCAACAGTTAAAATGAGAATATGAAAGAGAAAAAGGAAGCTTTCTGAACACACATGTCGGTATAGTTCTCTAGAGAGCTCCTTGGCGTGATTTCTAAAAATGGAATGAAAAAAAACAAAAAAGCAAACTGATCTCTAAAGATAGAGACATGTTTCCACAAATTGCATCAGGAATAGTAACAGCTTGAACATTTAAGCTGTCATATGTATTTTTCCCTGAATTCTAATAAACATTTTCAATTTTATTAGAATCAGATGAAATCAACTAGAATAAAAACTGTTGAGTTTTATTTCTTTCAATATGACAACTTACTATTCAGTAGTAAGGTAAATTTGGACACCTTTGTCTTTCTCTTACATTATCTTTGAATTCATTTTTTTTTCTTTCAAGTGTGACATTGTCAAAAAATGGGAAAGGCAGAAAATGGGAAAGGCATTTTTATATAGAAAACAGATGATAGGTTCTTTAAATTTTTAAAATAGGGACTGAAGAGAGGCTGAACAGTTAAAGCACTCACCACACAAGGGGGAAAAAAGGGAAATTCAGAGACCCCAGATTCCATGTAAAATACCACAGAAATCAGAGCCTGTGAATCCCCAGAGCAGGCTGGTTAGCCAGACTAGTCTTCCTGGATTTAGAGACCTAGCCTCAAAACGATGAAGAGGAAGAGTGATCCAAGAGGATTCCCAGTATCACTCTTGGACTTTCACATGCACATCTGCATCCACCCACCTACAAACACACATATATTTAGGCACAGATACTATAACATATTCTCATGAAAATGGGAGAAACTAAGCACAGGGGTCATATGATCTAACATCCCGCTTCTAGGCATAGATCTAAGAAACCGAAAGTAGCGATCTGAGTCATGCTCTTAGGGGCACTGCTCACAAAAACCAAGTGGCAGAAGCAGCTCAAATGTCTAGCTGATGACAGCGGTCAACAAAGAAGGGATGCATTCAGTCTTAAAAGGGAATTTCTTATGCAGGCTCCAACAGAGATAAACCTTGAGGGTACTAGATTCCATGAGACAAGCCAGGGACAAAAACGTAAATAAAGCACAATTCCATTGAAAGGAGGATCCAGAGGAGGAGAAGCAGAGAGAGAGAGAGAGAGAGAGAGAGAGAGAGAGAGAGAGAGAGAAGAATGGCAGCTGTGGGGCAGTTACTAGCAGCTGTGGGGCAGTTACTAGGACTTTGCTTGACAAGTATAGTGCTTCTGAGAAGATGAAGACATCCTGCGTGGATAATGGTGACAGCTGAATAGCAGCATGGACGAACTTAAAGCCATTGGACTGCTCCTTAACATGGGCAAGCTGGTCCCTTGCATATAATATGTATCTGTTGGCTCAATGATAATTTGATTTACTTGTTTGTTTACTTGAGGGTGTGTGTGTGTGTGTGTGTGTGTGTGTGTACACACCAGAATGCACTTGAGTACCTGTGCCCATGGAGGCCCAAGGGTAACATTCAGAATTATCCTAGATTGTTCTATCTTCTTATTGTTTTGCTTCCTAGGCTCCACTTTCCAGGGCCAGAATTTCAGGCCACTGCCATTTTTTTTAATGTGGGATCTACAGATCAAATTCAGGTCCTGAGGAAAAGGGGTCAACAGGAAGCAGGTTATAAGCACAGCAGCAGTGCTGGGCAAAATGTGGCCCTGGGGAACACTCACCTCTAGTGTGTCCATTATGCTGGCCTTTCCTTCCATGTCACGTGACAAGTCGTTGGACTCTGGGGACCACTCACCTCTAGTGTATCCTTTATGTTGGCCTCTCCTTCCATGTCCCGTGACAAGTTGTTGAATCCTGGGGTCCACTCACCTCTAGTGTGTCCTTTATGTTAGTCTCTCTTTCCAAGTCATTGGTTCTGTACACAGATATTCCCTGTGGTTCCAGTGCCTCCTCTGCATGTTCCCATTATTGTTGTTTCATCAGCAGGACATAGTTCTCCCTTCATGGGCAACACTGCCTTCATCTTGCTCTCTCAGCAGGTTCTTTTATATCTTAAGACTTCTGGACTTAGCACATGGTGTTTCAAAGCCACTCTGTGACATTCACTCCCTTACAATGCATGTGCAATAAGACACTGCAGGTGGCATCCAAAGGCTATCTCATGTGTAGACTCTGTCTGCAACACATTGGATACCTGTAATGCGGAGCATCTTGGCCAAGTCATGGGTGCGGGTTTCCACGACCTGACACTTTCCTCTCTATCCTTATGGTTACCACAGTGGGATCAGCAGAAATTGAATCAGGCTGGGTCAAGAGGGGATGTAGAAAAGCCAAAAACCAAAGTGAGTTTATTATAGAATCTAATTCCTTATATACCACAAAACAGGTGAGTGACATCTATACACTACAGAGAGGGGTGACGTCAATTGTGGCAGACAGACTACATGTGCAAGGTCAACAATAGGTGGGGCTATCACTAACAATACAGCCCTGAAATCCTTAGACACATTTATATGACCTAATGGCCCCATTCATTGTGGAGAAAAAACAGGCTATTAATATGTATAAAGGTCAGCAACATGGTGATACAATTACAAGGATAAAGCTCTGTGTCCATCTTTTAGATGTGCTAATTAATGTCTAGATGGCTTTCAAAGAATAAGAAGAAATATACAAAAAACAACTCTGGCCTGGACCCCATTTTGAGATAGGACAAAATCCATCCCTGCCCCTTGCAGGAAAGTCAACAGAACTTAGTCTCAACTATTACTGGCAAGAGGAGGTATACTGCTACCATGACTTCAAGGAATGCCCTTGGCATCCATCTTCTAGAAAATCAGGGTCTTGAGTTTGAGTGTTCCCTACAATAGGAAGTTGACAGAGACAGGGAAAGTGATGAGTAAAGAAGTAAGAGATGGATGAAGTAGGTCACTAAAGGCCTAAGGGAGCCGAGAGTTTATCCTCAGGGCAACAGCAAGCTTGCCTCAGCCAGCATTTAATGCAGAAAACATTAAAGGATCAGAACTCTAAGCACTAAGGTGAACTCATTCCTGGGAAGACTCAGGCCCAACACACCAGAGCCTGGAGGGTTAAGAGCTCATGTGATGCTCTGTTTCAGGCAAGAACGGTCCAGGGCCAGGGTGTTGATCAATATAGGAGTCAGCAGCCTGCAAGGTATTCAAATGGGTGATTAGCTCAGTCAGGTCCATGTGGCACATGTGAAGGGCTCAATGGTCACGTGGGCTTAGAGGCTAAGGAGCACTTCCATCATCAGAAATTCGATTAGACAGTGCTGGTTCAAGAAGTGGGGGCAAATCGGGTCGGAGCCAAGACTCCCCATACATTTTGGGTTTAGTATTTTAGCAACCCAAAAGCAACTGGCTTGAGCTATCATTTCTTACAATACACACATTGATCAGAGGGGAAAAAAATCTGCACAATATAAAATAAGACAACCTCATCCACTTATGTCCAAGCTACAAACACGCTAGACAATGCTTTTATAAGCAGAGATGATGTCCTTTTAAGTCACTAAGAAGAATAATCAAAGAATCATACCTAGTCCCCAAAGCCATTCCTATATCCTCAAAATTGCTGGCCACAGAAATTGTGACCAAATTCTGCCAGGTCAAATTCAAAAGATCCCTTTTACTGCCTTCCCACCTGCCAACAAAGCTAAGCTTTCCAAGCTTTCCTTATTGTACACTTTGACTACTAAAGTCAGTAGGCAGGACTTAAAATATGACATTAGCTAATCCTCACTCCAAGTTCCAAATATAAAAGGCAAGAGATGGTGGCATGCCAAGTGGTAATGAGTCCTGTGCCAAGGACAGAAGTAGAAATTGATGTAAGGAGGAAATGAGTTGTGCTGTAACACACGCCCAAGGGGAAAGTTTAACCCTTGGCCTTGCCAGAGTAATTCTGACTGGTTTGAAGCAAAAGTAGATGATAATTCCTACAAATAGGAACTCATACCGTGTCCTTACCTTCCTAGCTTCTCAGGAAGGTAGAAAGAACTGAGGAGGGAAGAGGAGAAAGGAGAGGACGGGAGGGAGCAAAGAGGAAGACTGGTTCTTCAGTATGAATGGGCTGTCTGGTGACATGGGCTACCCCAGGAAGTGACATGGGCCATCCCGGCCTGGCTGGGTGCTCTGGCCCTGAGGCTGTGGCACAGCTGACAGTCTCTGAGTTCAATGGTCTATACCCCAGGCAAGTTATATGGGCAAGAAAGAAGAGTAAGATGTCTGCACTGCTTAAAGTCACTGACTAGTGGTTAGGATCTGGCATTCCATCTCTTTCATCGTGCCATGGCCATGAATCCTGCCAGCCCCTGGAACCCTTTCCCGTTGGTACCACATCTCTTCCTGGCTCTGCCTTGCCAGGACATTAGCATCTAATTGAGTCTCTTCCCCAAGCTGTATACTGCAGCAGATTCCAAGTTCACAGCACGGTACCTCCATGCAAAAACACACAGACATGGCCCAGGGTTGTAGACAGAGTAAGCAGGATGGTAGGTACTTTAATATTTTTTTTCTATACTACAGATGTAGGGGGCTGAGTAGCAAATGACTAGAGAATTAACAGAGGAAATTTTTTTTAACAGCAAACAGAGCATGTATGAAGGAGACAAAAATAGACAAATAGAGCTATTTCTAATAGAGACAAGATGCCTACTGCACAAGGTAAGCCAGGATTCCCTCCCACATACAGATGGAATTCTCTAGCTCCATACTATCTAGCTCTCAGCACCAGACATATTACTACCCAGTTACCATATTACTACCCAATGCCCCCAGCTTCTTGGCTTCTAACCTTCTGGATCCTACAAACCACCTTCTTTCTAACTCTAAAATGATCTGACCTTACCAATTTTTCTTTACCCAGCCTTCTAAAAATCAGGCTGAGGAACTGTCTTTTGACAAGTGCCAGCTGCACTTTCTTTAAGGCATGAGCCATCCCATCCCTTCTTGTCCCCATCTCCAGCGCCTCCAACTGACCTCTGACTCATTGGGTCCGGTCAGTATATAGAACCACTGTGCACAGGGTGGGGCCTGAGCTCTGAGTCTGTGATTCCTGACCTGGGGAGTTGATGGTTGATCAGAAATGTACCCTAAAAGATAGGGAAAGAATCAGACAAGATAAAGGACTTCAGGGAAGTCAATAGGCTTGCTTAGCAGTGTTGTTGGAACCAGGAAAAACAAAACAAAATACATCCTATAGGGAAGGAAGCATTGCCCAAGGCAAAAAAAAAAAAAAAAAAAAAAAACTGGAAAAACCTAAGAGGAAACAACAACAAGCCCAGGACAAACAAGCCTGCTTTGGAGTCAGTTTCCCAGTACCACAGCCTGGAGTCAGGAATGGCACATGCCTATATCCCAGCACTTGGGAAGCTGCGGCAGAAGGAGCATAACTTAGAGGCCAGCCTGGGAGGTGTGTGTGTGTGTGTGTGTGTGTGTGTGTGTGTCTCAAAAAAAAACCAAAAAACAAAACCCAACAACCAATCATCCACAAAACCACTCAGCACACAGCAAGCAAGCAGTCTACAAAGGTATACAGCCCAAAGAAGTTTGTGTTATTGAGTCACCCGAGTCTACCTACAGGTACTTAGAAAGTACCCAAAAGGGACACTCAAAAACAAAAACAAAACTAACCCAATGAACCTTCCACCGTAGACCATGGGCCAGTTTGTCCATAACCTGGTGGAGAAAGTCCCAGCGCTGGTGAATGCGCCTGTGACTTACTTGAAGCCTGGATTGGTCACACTTTGGCAATACGCCAAGTCGAGCTGGTTCCTCCCACCCTTGCTGAGATCCCTATAGCTATTCAGAGCATGAGAAAAGTGATCCACAGCGCTCAACCCAGCAGCTTCAAGCAGTTCATGGTTAAGGAAGCTATGCTGAATGGTTTGCTGGCCACAGAAGTATTGATGTGGTTTTTATATCGGAGAGATCATAGGTAAGTGTGAGATCCTTGGCTGTGATGTCTGAAGATCAATCTTTAACATCTGAGTATATCTGACTTTTATGTGAATGTTCTTGGATGGACCACATATGATCGGACTGCTGTCTATAATAAAACAAGACTTGTCAAAAAAATAAAACAAACAAAAAACTAACCCAATGAACTTCCCCAAGCTGAGTTCAAACCTCTCATGTCATTACTTACAAAAGTGCTCTACTAAAGAACTGAGAATAAACCTATGGGAGGAACAAGCCTCCTGAGAGAAAACTCCTAGCGTACCTTTGACTATACTCAAAACTAAGGCAAGAAGCAAGGTACTTATCATATAATAAACATAAAGATTTGAAGATTAGGGCTGGGGAGATGACTCAGGGGTTAAAGCCTTTGCCTTGCAAGCAAAAGGACCTGAGTTCAGATCCCAGATCTCCTGCAAAAATGCTGGGCAGGTATGGTGATAGCCTGCAATTCTGGTCCTGGAAGGTGGAGCCTGGAAAACGCCAGAGCAAAGCATGAGGAGGTAGAGCAATCCAGGATGATTCCTAGCCACCCTTGGGCCTCCACAGGCACACACACTCAAGTGCCCTCCCTTTGATACATGCGCACATGCACACAGACACACATGCTAAAAAAAAAAAAAGATATGAAGAGATATGAAGGATATATAGTATATAAACCATACAAAGAATATAAGTATCTATAGATAATTATTCAAATATAAATCAAAAAAGAGCAAACTATAAATAGAATACAAATTACAAATAAACATGTAAATCTATAAAAATAAATCCTATAAGTATGTGAAAGAATATAAAGTATCTAAATATATAAAAGGTATATGTGATGCATCCAAAGTACCTGTATTTATAACTATCTGCAAATAAGCATAGAAAGGCAAATTGAACACAGGGTTCCATCCTCACACTCTTGGAGTGTACTGTAGCAAGTGCACATCTATCTATGGAGACACACAGAGAGGATCTTCATATGGGGAATGCGAAGAGAGGTGACTCAATAAAACCTGATGTTCTGGGAAGGATGGAGGGTGGGGATGGCATTGGAAGTGGCCTTGAGAGTCCATGTGGGCCCATCAGGCTGGGAAGTGAGAAGAAAGAAGCAAAGAGACCCTCAGTTTAAAAGACTGAGCAGTGTTGAGTGTGTGCACAGGATTCGCTCAAGGTTACTGTGGCAGGTAAGAGGAAGAAGTTGGTTGGACAAGGAAGACAGGAAGAGAAGCAGGCAAGCTGGGGACTTGGAAATTTGGATTCTGGGGTGAGAGCATGAGAAGCTTCCCAGTGTGGGGCTGACATTTCCTGTGCACGGAATGTGTTCTTGGCTGTCGGGGAACAGTGTGGCTGCGGTCCTTAGGAAGCTTACGCAGGGGGGTGGGAAGAGTCAGGAGAGCCTGGTGAAGGGGGAGCAGCAGGGAGGGACACTGAGGACACAAAGCAGGGAAGGGAGTTCTGGAAGATGTCTTAGGACAAGTAAGTCGAGTGCTGAGGTTTAAGGCATCCACAGAGGTGACAGACAGGATTTCAAGTCCAGGAATGCCCACTACAAAGAACCTACCCTGTCTTCATCAGACCTGCTCAAACCTAAGCAGACCCTGGAAATAATCACCCTGACCAACCACTCCCGGATGAGGCAGTGGTAAGCTGCGGCCCGGACACGACTGCAGGAAATTCCTCCTTCTGCAGATAGGTTGAAGACAAAGGCTTATGGGGCACTATAGACACTACACACACATTTCCAAGATCATTCCACAGACCAAAGATGGGACATGAAAGAAGACCTTAGCTTCTAGTGTTAAGGGAACACTGCTTTGAGAGGCGCACTCAAGTTTTCAGATTCCCCTTCTCCCTATGACAGCCTTTGGAATCAACATTCTATAAACACCTCCTTAGCGTTTTGGTGAGGAGGAAGAGACTCTGTTTTTTCTCGAAGCTAACTCTAAAACTGCTTCTTGTATTCGGCATAAGGTAGCCCCATCCTTCCACGTGCTCCAGCAATACACTTGGAGTTGCGAGCATTCTTCTTCCTCCCAGCCTACTCCTATCCACCGACAAGTCCTATTGGCCAAATGTTTCCACCATCTAAAATTGTCTTCTGCTTCCCACCTGGGTGACATTCAGGTATCTCTCACCTATGTCAAGATGATCCAGAAAGTTCTCCTCTTACCCTCATCACCTGCGGGCCAACTTCAACATGGAACACAGAGGATTTTTCCAAGTGGTGATGCTGATAAGTTATACCTCTGTCCTGAACCCTGCACACCACGGTACTATTTCTCAAGAATGAGCCTTGCAGGGATGAAGCAATAGCCTTGTGGGTAAAAGCATTAGCTGTGCTAGCATAAAGACCTCAGTTCAGATCCCAACACCTACATAAAAAGCCAGGCATTGTCACAGGAGTCTGAAAGCCCAGCGGTATGAGTGACAGAAGGTCGCTGCAGTTTACAGAGGCTGTGGTCCAGCCTGACTACAGGTGAATGATATCCCATCTCAAGAAAATAAAGCAGAGTACCCAATGTTCTCCTCTGGTCTCTGCATATGCACACTGTAGCACATGCACGCACGTACGCACGCACGCACACACACACACACACACGCACACACACACAAGTGAGCCCTAAATCTTTCCCACAACTTTGGGTGTCAATCCTCATCTGTACAGGCCAGACCAGCCAGCCTGAGAGTTCCCGGGGAGTCTCCGCTCTCTGCCTATGATCTGCCTCTTGGAGTTCTAGGATTACAGACATGCATCTGACTTATGTGTGGGTTCTGTGCGTTCAAACTGAAAACCTCATGCTCATATGGCAAACACTTTTACCCACTGAATCATCTCCCCAGCCCCGAGGAAAGAATTTTCACTCTGTATTATCCGAGTCACAGACGAGTAGTCTAAAATAAAAATAAAATAGAAGCTATTAATTGGTCTTTCTACCTTAAGCAAGAGCTTCTGTCAGGGAGCGCTGAAATAATTAAGCAATTACTTTAAACCTGTCCTCTCCTGTGTTGCTTTAGTCAAAATCAAAGCGACTAGTTAGCAACCAGGACAGGACAAGGAAGGGCTGGAAGGCAATCAAAGGAAGCATGAGTCACTGGAAATCAGCCCTCATCGTTATTTGCAAGCTGCTTTCTTCTAGAGCCTTCTGAACAATAAGCAAAAAGGGCTGGCTGATCTTACTATTCAGCATAACAAACCATACCAGTATACTTTGAAAGCAGATTCAGTTGCAAGTCCAATGCCACACACAGAGAGACAACCCCATGGTCCCCAGTGGACCAAGAGCTGTCTGGATACCCTTTTCCTCCATTGTCTTTTAAATATAATGACAGTAATAATGACTACAGCTTTAGCTCCTCAGTTGTCCTTCTCCTAAGGTATTTATTAATTTCCATGATATTATGTAATTAGGCTCTGCCATTCTCGAGCGTTGTCTTAATTGCCTGATGTAATTACCTTCACTTTGCAGAAAATAAAGTGGCCTAAGAGAACTGGGGTGGGGATGGGGGGAGACAAGGGTCTCAGAGTGAACTCCAGCTCTGGCAGCCTGGGATACCCCACCTCTAGGTACCAGGAAAAGTCAGGCAGCAGTAAGCCCTTCCTTTCCTCTCATGCTCTCTTGGCAGAGTTCCTTCCCGCCAACCACAGATACCTTCGCTCTTTACAGGTGAGCAGGAGTAAGTCAAAAAACACTGAGCAATTGCCATCCAGGGGCCGGGCACCTGCCTGTCTGGTTCCATCCCTAGCACCATAAACACCAACAAGTTTTTCACAATACAAAGGGTTCTCCTATGTTGTTGAAGCAGAATGTCACATCACCCAGAGTAGCATCAAACTCACGCCGGAACAGAGAATAGCCTTGAACTTTCAATCCTCCTGCCTCTGCCAAGTGTTCTCCCAAGTGCTGAGATTCCAGGCATGTACCAGCATACTTGGTTACAAAATGAAGAGTCATTAAGATAGCTCTTTGCACTTCCTCTGGCCCTGAAGGTCAGGAGTGAAATGTGTCCCCGGCAGAACTTTCTCAAGAGGGAACACCTGGCTGCTTCTGATTTCCTCGAATCCACTCCAACCACATCATAATGCCATATGCTACTTCCCTTCTGTCTCTATCCACCTTTCTATTTCCAGATGTTGACTCCATTTAGCTTCTAACCTAATAACTTGAGAGCAGAATCCACTGGCAGAAACTACTGAGATTTCGATCTGTTCTGTCACTACTAGACTCTCAACAAAGGTAATTGATCGTCATTTGTTTGGGGGAAAATACTCCCATTATTTGTAAATGAAAGACTGTCTCTAGAAGGTTAACCAGTGGACTGGGGCTAGGTGGATCTTTCAGGACAGAAACTGGGTCAACGAAGTGGGTAACAAGGCAGAAAGGGCATACCTATACTTCACACCCTTCCAAAGAAACACAATTTGCATGGGTTGCTTATTCCAAAAATAAAGCCAGGCCAGCAAGAAGGCTCAATGGATAAAGAAGCTTACCGCATAAGCCTGATGACCCAAGTTCAATCCCCACAGCCCTTAGAAGGAGACAACCAACTTCCAAAAGTGGTCCTCTGGCCTCTATATCATGCATACAATAATAAATTTTAAGGTCTGGAAGGTGGCTCACAGTTAAACATTTGCCTTAAAAGCAAAGGGACCTTTTTTGTGTCCTTACACCTCATCGGAGAGAAGGACCCAGAGGGAAGTTTGACATGCACACTAAAGGATGCTCCAGGAATGGGGAGGTGGGGGGGTGGGGGAAAGCATGAGAGAAAGGGGGGTGAGGAAAGGGAAAAGGGGAGAGAGACCAAGGGGACCCAGGGAGGGGTGGAGGGAGGGAGGGGAATGGGATACTTATCAACTTTGTATGAGTGGAAGAAATAAAAAAAAAAAGATTCATCCTAAAATTAAAATAATTAATGAAATATAATATGGGTATAAAAAAAAAAAAAAAGCAAAGGGACCTGAAGTCAGATCCACAGGTCTCATTTAAAATGACAATGGGTGTGCTGGCCCACCTGTAATTCTAGCCCTGCAAGGCAGAGCCTGGGAATCCCTAGAGCAATTCGAGACCTAGATTCACAACAATAAGATGGAAGAGTGATCAAGGATGATTTCCGATACTACAGGCACACACGTTCATATCTTCTCATGTACACGCACACACACAAACACACACAGGCCCATACCCCATAACACACACTCATGGAAAAAAAAAATAAGTAGATTTATTTTAAAGTACTAGGTGAGGCAACATATAATTCTAGGACTCTGGAGGCTGAAAGAAGAAGATTGAGTTTGAGGCCAGTCTACACTATACAGCAAGATTTTGTTTCAACAAGGAAATTAAAAAATATATATAAAATATAACAATATAAATAGGGATTGGAGAGATAGCTCAGGGGTTAAGACTCTGCCTCACAAGCAGAAGGACTGGAGTTTGGATCCTGGATCTCACATAAAAACGCCAGGCAGAAAAGATGGCAGCCTGTACTTCAGGCCCTGGAAAGGGAGGAGCCTGGGAAATCCCAGAGCAAAGCAAAACAGAAGTAGAAGCAATCCAGGATGATTCTGGAAGTCACCCTTGGTCCTCCACAGGGACATACAATGCCCTGTGATATACATGTGCACGCACAAACGCGCATGTGCGCGCATGCACACACACACACACGCACACGCACACACAAGTTTGCGCTGGCAGGCATGCAAGAATAAACAAAAATGTAAATAAACTAAAAATAAAAAATACATGAGATAAAAATTGGAGCTTAGAAATTTTTTGGGGGGTTCCTTCATGAGGAAATTAACAAGGGCAGTGGTTCCCCTCTTGATCCGCAGTGATGATTGACACCTGAACAACTACCATTAGCTCCACAGAGAACTCTCGGCAAGCAGACCAAATTCTGCAGCTGTACCTTCAACCTTTGTCCTCACATTCCTTATCCGGCTGCCTAACAAAATGTTCCCAAGGTTTAGCCAAGTTCAGATGTCAGTTCCAGAAGCTGGACGTGGCTTAGAATCTCTTTGGAGACTACAATCAAGGTGTCACTCAGGCCACAGTCCTTTGAAAGTTCACTCAGGGAAGATCCAATCGCAAGCTCGCTCTCCTTGCTGTGAGGATTCGGTTCGTTATGGGCCAATGGCTGGAAGCGGCTCCAGGTCTCTGCCACGTGGATGCTCCATATGGGAGAAATAACATGGCAGCTGGTTTCTCTCCGTGATGGCAAAACAAAGGACTCAAACGAGAAAAGGACTCAAACGAGAGAAGTCAGACTCTTTCTGTCAGAGGGACCATAAGCCAAGAAAGCAGGCAGCTTTCAGGGGACAAACTCCTACATGAACGTCCCTTAC